>JASDQU010101597.1:156117-215513 GCA_032191745.1 Picea mariana | reverse complement strand
TGACCAAATATTTTTATACAACATTGGTATCAGAGCCAAGATCTTAGCATAAAAAGAGGGAGATACAAATATTTCTTTATGTGGAGGATAAGTTTTATCTCTATATGACAACAACTAGGTATCTGTATGTACAACAACTAGGTATCGAACCATATTCAAA
Source organism: Picea mariana (assembly GCA_032191745.1). Classification (NCBI taxonomy): domain Eukaryota; kingdom Viridiplantae; phylum Streptophyta; class Pinopsida; order Pinales; family Pinaceae; genus Picea; species Picea mariana. Next base: position 215,353 of record JASDQU010101597.1, on the reverse strand, counting down.
AACCTGCAACTTTTTTGTGGATGGTCTTTAATGGTGGGGAGGAGTATACTGGATGGACTTGGGGGGGGACTTTACACCTTTAGGAGGAGATTTTTTTACATAGTCTGTCTCGGTTTGTTTTTCTGTAGATTTGGGGGCTCTGGAATATACCATTTTCATCTTGGGTGCTTTTGTTTATTCGTTGGGATTTTTAGTTAGTTCCAGGCTTGTTTTTCCTTTGAGATGTGGTGCTGGAACTATTATTGGAGAGCCTCTATATTTAGTGTGATCCATTTGGCGTGGAGTGGTGTATTTTCTCTGTTTATTGCGGTTGATGGGAGATTTATTGGTGTGTCACTTCGGGTTGTGACGTATCTATTGTATTTACTACTCTCATAACTGTCTCTTGGGGAGAGTGTAGTATCCTTGGTCTGAATCCCTATGCTGCCTTTAGTGGTAATCATGTGGCATTCTTTTTCTTGAGCTAGATCTCAATATGACGAAAGCTGCTGTCAATGCAATGATGAGTGTGGTTTACGAGGCAGCCTGGAAGCAGGCAGGGCTCTTTAATGAGGATGACACTCCATTTACTTCACATCGCCCCAACTTTACTATCCCGCGATTTACCTCTGATACTTCACATTTCCACACAATGAGTAAACCTCTTTGTGATTGTCTTGGTTTTGAGTGGTCTATACCTTATCCTTCGGGTTTAACTGGTCCGTCAGGTGAGAATAGAAACAGGGGTGGTGGAGGAGACTCTCATCAGTTACGTTGTTTTACTTCTTCTCGGAAGACTACTAGGAGGCCGTGGCTGCCTAATAAAGTTTAGTGGAAAATGGTTTTAGGTGATGATTTAGGTCCGGAGGAGGTGATAGACCTAGCCTTAATGTCCCTGGTCGATATGTATTCTTATCGTTCACTTTGTATTACTCTTTTAGATGCTTGGGTGAAGGCGAAATGGGCGCCTTTTCTTGGCTATACACCAGATGTGTATTTTCTTCCTCGTGGTTGGATGGGTTGTATATTTAATTCCTCGGATGATGTGGAGAATATTCTTAGTGTGAAATGGTCCTTTGACACTGGTAGTTTGATTCTGAAGAGATGGAGGATCTCTTTTAACCCTGTGCATGATTATTTCCAACGTCGACATTTTTGGGTTTTGCTCCCTGGGCTACCTTTAAATCTATGGAATAAGAAGGCACTTACGACGATTGGGAATGATTTGGGTAGATTTGTTGCTGTGGATGAATGCTTACTGTGTGCGCCAGACCGTAATCTCTCTAGGGTGTTGGTGGAGGTGGATATACATAATGGGTTATTGGAAACTTTACAAATACAGTGGAGGGATTGGTATATCGTTCAAAATATTGACTACTTGGGCATACCCTTTCCCTGATCACTCTACTGACGGATGAGACACCTGAGGATATCTTGTCAGGGTTTAGCAGGTGAGGAAGAAGAGTCAGAGTCAGAGAATTCCCGCTTGAGGAAATTATAGAGGATTGAAATGCCATAATTCTACTCGAATGTTCGGGAAGTTCCTTGTTTTGCCTCCTCAGATTCTTCGATTGGTACTGGCTCGGACACGTTGACTGGTAAGTTAAAAACCTAATATCCCAGTTTTTTTAACTCTCTCACTACCTTGGAAAATCTCACATTGGATAAATCATTTTTTTCGGGATCTGAACCTGTTTTTACTTCAGTAGCCCCCACTCAGAATGTCTTGAGGGTTCTTGGGTCGCCACATGACCATTCTGCCTATGGGAGAGAGTCTACTCCTTTTGAGGTTCCTATATTGGACTTGGTGGGTGCCACATCTCTCCATGACTTGGTAATATTCCTCAACTCTCAGGTGGAACCTAACATATGTGTACATAGTCCTGCGTCATTTTTGGAGGTGGGGGCCTCTGCTATTGTCCCATATGAACCTCTCGAGGTTTCACGGGTTGGGGAAACATTGGTGGGGGCTGATCCTATTTTTCTCTTTGGATATTGAGAAGAATACCCTGGTGATTTGTCACTAGGGGAGACACTGGAATATCTTGTTCCTCTCATTCGAGAGGTAGATACATCTGTGCCACTTCCGATACATCAAGGTAATGGTATCTTGACTTTATCGGGTTCTACAGATGCGATAAATATTTCATAAATCCGTGGTGGGGGGTCTTATTCAAGTTATGCCTGGTCTAGAGGACTGGGTTTGGAGACCTCTCCGATCAAGACGAGAAGTGCCCGAAAGTGGGAAAACCTCTTGAAAAACCTTCCTGTCAATGTTTCTTTTACTATTGCAGATTCTGGGCCACTTAGAGGCATGAATGCCCTTGCCCATGCCAAGTCATGATGCTTTTAACACTTAACATATGAGGGGTGGGGGGGACCCTTAAATTAGCCTGCATGCATAGAGTGTTTAGGAAGGTTAATTCAGATGTGATTCTTCTTCAAGAGACTCTGGTTGATGAGGAGAAGGCTCGTCACTTTATGGTTACTTTTGTTCCTAATTGGTATATTTGTGCAGTCAATTTTGTGGGAAACTCGAGTGGGATTTTGGCTGCATGGAATCCGGAAAAATTATCCCTGGCTCCTTACCTATGTCATGGGGGAATTATTCTTAAAGGGTCCTCGCTTTTAAATAAACATGATTTTTGTATGTTAAATGTATATGGGCCCTGTGTGGAGAGGAAGACCTTTTGGGACCAGTTGGCTTTGGGGGGTCTTCTTGATACTAAAAACCTAATTCTTGCAGGTGATCTTAACTTTACTATTGGCTCGGATGAAGTATGGGGAGCGTCAACACATTTGGATAAATTGGCAGATTATTTCAAAGATCTGATGTTGGATCATCACTTGGTAGACTTGGTTCCGGATGCCCTGACACTAATCTGGAGAAATGGCAGGGGTGGTATGGATATGATTTCAAAGAGGCTGGACCACATACTTGTTTCAAAAGGTCTTCTTAGTGAGATGGGTAGGTACCGGGCTTGGGTGGATCTTCCTTTTGTATCCGACCATGCGTTGGTGGTTGTGCAATTCGACATTCAACCTTTTTCTTCAGCCTTTTCATTTAAACTCAATCCTACCTGGTTAATTGAGGATGATTTTGAGTCCATCGTAAAGGAATTATGGAATGATTCAGTTTTTTCAATGGAATGAGATGTACAGTACATGTTTGTGTGGAATTTCAAATTTTTAAAGGCTCGGATAAAGTCTTGGGCCAAACAGAAAAGGGCTGAACAAAAAATAAGACTTATTACTCTGGAGGGAGATATCAGGGATGTTATAGCTGCTTTACCAAGATCAAGGGTTAGCGACAATAGATTAAAGACACTCGAAACTGAACGTAATCAACTATTACTCATTGAAGAAGAACAGTGGAGGCAAAAAAGTTGGGCTATTTGGCTTAAAAGTGGCGACCAGAACACTAAGTATTTCCACAAGTTGGCAAGTGCGAAGAGGAATAAAAAAAACATATGGGAGATCAAGGATGAATTGGGATAGGTACACATAGGTCAAGATGATCTAAAGGAGGAGGCAAAAAGATATTTTAAGAATTTATTTACAAAGGATTCCGTTATTTCACCTGAGGTACAATTGGAACTTGCTCGACTTTATTCGTGCTTTGTAACAAATGAGGATTCCGGCCAAATTGACAGACTGGTTACCAAACAGGAAATCTGGGAAGTTTTAAAAATCTTTTCAAATAATAAGAGTTCAGGCCCGGACGGCTGGACGGGTTAGTTCTATGTTAAATTTTTTGATGTGGTTGGGGATGACTTATTGGATCTAGTGGAAGATATAAGGATTAAAGGGAGGGTTAGAGGCTCTCTTAACACAAATTTCTTGGCTTTGATCCCAAAGGAGAATAATCTGCAATCATTTGAAAATTTTAGACCAATTTCCCTTTTCAACCTTTGTTATAAAATGCTTTCCAAAGTTATAGCAAATAGGATCAAACCTGTGCTTTCGAGGGAATTATCTTGTAACCAACTTGGATTCTTAAAGGGAAGACAAATATTGGATGCTATTGGTACAACACAAAAGTGCGTTCATAGTATCAAAGCCAGGAAACAAAAATCTTTGATTCTTAAACTAGACCTAAGAAAAGCATATGACTGTGTAAACTGGGATTTTCTACGTCTGATTTTAATACAAACTGGTTTCAGTATACACTCTCTTCAATGGATTATGAACTGTGTGGTTATTTCCTCCTTTGCGGTGTTGATAAATGGGGAGGCCACATATTTTTTCTCAAGTGAGCATGGGTTATGTCAAGGATGTCCTCTTTCGACATTGCTTTTAATACTTGTAATAGAATGTATTAGTCTACAATTAAAAAAGGGCTAGGTGGAAGGCAAACTATCAAGAGTTAAAGTTTCTAGGATTATCAAAGTACTTCATCTTATTTTTGTTGACGATATACTAATTATGTCTAAAACTACCGTGGAGGAATGGCAGGTGATAAATTCTATTCTGGAATCTTTCTGCTATGCGTCGGGATTAAGGATTAGTCCTCAAAAATCAACTTTCCATTATAATGGGATCCATGAGGATTCGTTGGCAATTTATAGAAGGCTGTTTTATTATAAATTTGAGGATCTATTTGTGGGATTCCAATATTTGGGATATCATTTAAAACATGGAAAGAGTCATTTCACTGATTGGAGGTGGCTTATAATTAAATTTGAAAAGCAGATTAACCAATGGTGTAATCGTTGGTTGACACTTGGTGGTCACTATATTTTAGTTAAATCATTCCTTGAAACACAGTCTGTGTACTGGATTTCATTGGCGGCGGTACAAATTTCAGTGCTCTCAAAGATCCGCAAGATTATTTTTGATTTCCTTTGGGTGGGAGGGGAAAAAAAAAAGAGAATCCATCTCTGTAGCTAGGAGACATTGGCCAAGCCAAAACATCTCGGTGGATGGGGTTTTAGGGACCTTTTTCTATTTAGTCGTGCCTTGGCTGCAAATTCATTGTGGTGTGCATTGTTCAAAGAAGGGATCTGGCATAATTTGATAAAAGATAAATATCTCCCGTATTATTCAATGGAAACTTGGCTTAGATTTGTATCACGCATCCAATCGAGTGCCTCACAAATCTGGAAAAATTTAATGAAGTCTCTTCCTATTATTACCTGATGGATTAGCTGGAAGCCCGTGAATGGAACCTCAATATTAATCGGGTTGGATAAAATTTTGGGACCGAACAATTCTTCCCTACTATCGATTGAGCTCTGGGGGGCACTAAAGGCACGCAATATCAATCATTTATACCAAGTTTATGCCCAGTCCTCTTGGGTTTTATATCAAACCAATGTAGATCTTGTGAGGAGTTGGAGCTCACTCGTACACTAGCAGCCGAGTGGATTACTTTCTGTAAGGAATTTATACTCTCGGGAATTCAATTACAATCCATTGATGATGTGCTTATTTGGTCACGTGGTGACCATTCTGGGGTCTTGATAGTCAGAAATGTATATAATGATCTAGCTCGAGAACACTGGACAAATCCAATCACTTGGGAGTTCGCTCTAAAAATAAAATTGTTTATGTGTCTTGCTTTGGAGAATAAAGTTCTCACCTGGGATAATCTGAGGAGAAGAGGATGGGAAGGCCTGAGTATCTGTTCTCTGTGCCTTAGGGAGGAGGAGTCAATCCTACATATCTTTGTCAGCTTCCCTTTCACCCTCGACATCTGGAATTATTTGGCAAATGAATATCAGTTCACTATAGTTTGGGGACGTATTACGTTGTTACATTGTTTTGATACCTAGCAGAAGAAGGAAAAGACAATCTACAACTTACTTGCAGTGACATGTTGGACTATTTGGCTACTTAGAAATGAGTATATCTTTGAGTCTACTACACCTTTTGTACAGGGAGTTTTAGCTCAGATCCGTGGATTGATGGTAGGCACAAGTGCACATACTAAATTTATTCCCTAAAGGATAAGGAAACCGCCTGATATATTTTTTCCAAATATTGGTTGGTTTGATAGTGCGACACAGAATAATGGCTCTATGAGTGGTGCTGGAGGTCTTATTAAGATAGGGGAGAACATTTCCTACAGGTGGACATTTAATTGTGGTATGGGATCGAATACCAGGGCTGAGCTCCTTGGTGCCTGGGTCACCTTAATATTAGACTATAGACTTGATCTTGTTCAGCTTTAGGGAAGCAAATGGGGATGTTGACTCACTATAAAAGAAATCTCTATTGGTCCTGGAAAGAAGGACACATTATTCCAAATGGTAGGATGGCCAGGAGGCCCCCCCACTCACACTTCGCCTTGATATCTAAGCTGCTTGGCCCTGGGGGTTTTGGATAGTTATCCTTTTTTGTATATGATTTCATTTGGTTCTCTTGATGGACTCTTGGCTTATAGTTTGGGACTTTATATGGATTGTCATAGAGAGGCTGTATGAACTATAATTTTGGACTTTTGTTTTTCACTACCCGATGGGGGGTGTTACTTTTTAGGGTGAAGGCATATATGATGGTTATGTATTTGAACTCTGGTACTCTGTTTTGAGAACACCATATATATATAATATATTGAGAATTTTTCTACTGGATTTTTTTTATTTTTTATCTCTATATGTGGAGGAATAAAAAAAGGCAAATATAAATCTTCTTTATGTGGAGGATAAATTTTATAAGTATTCCCATAAAAGTGAATAATGTGAAAAGGAAAAAAGGTAAAAGTAATATTTCTTTACATGGAGGATAGTTTTATAAGTATTCATATAAAAGTGAATAACCTGAAAAGGAAAAAAGGTAAAAGTAATATTTCTTTACGTGGAGGATAAGTTTTATAAGTGTTCACGTAAAAGTGAATAAGGTGAAAAAGAAGACGGTAAATGTGTGAAAGTAAATAAATTTATCAATATATATCTCCATTGCCCCACCTCCACTACTCCACATCGCCAAAATTGCACACAAATATACACCTCCAACTACTAGAAGTATGAATGATCTAAAAAAATAGTTGGAACAAATAGAAAAGGAATTCAATACACTCAAAGATACCGTCAACAAAAATAATGATAATCTAAAAGATGAGATGAAAAAAGTAATGACACACTCAAACAAGAGATAACACAAAATATTAAAGGTGAAATTATGACAGCATTTAGAATTGAAATGAAAAACAACATAGACACCATGAATCAAGATCTAGATCAAAAGTGTAAAGACATGAAGAAAGACCAGGATAAAAAACATGACGAGCTCGTAAAACTATTAAAAAATCAAGGTTCTCAACATCTCAACAAACAAGGGAGTACTTCATACTTGTTTATATCTTCACCACCACCACCACTGCCACCTCCCTTTAATCCATCAGGAGGCCCCTAGTATCAACCCTTCATAATATACCCACCCAGGGCCAAGGTAAAACTTTCAAAATACAATGAAAGTGAAAATCAATGTGTGGCATGGTTTAACAAGGCCGAATAATATTTTGGTATATATAACACTACAAAAGATGAAGAAAAAGTAAAATAATGTTCCATGCATCTAGAAGGTGAAACATACAATTGGTAGATGTGGTGGAAGAAAGAAAATAACTCGTACAACTTGCATTCTTTTAAAAGTGAATTTTTAAGAGATTCTAGGGAATCATGGAAAACAAATTCTTTTTGAAACTCACTAGACTACAACAAAAATGAAGTGCCAATGAATTCACACATCAATGGGAAGTTATCGCCACATGATATTCAGGCTATCTATAGATAAATTACTCCAATATTATCTAGGAGGCCTTAAACTACATATCCAAAACAAATTAAAAATTGGTCATGTTCCTTCCATTGAAGTAGCAAGGCATAAGGCTAAAGCTACAGAGAAAAAAGTTTGAGAGGTTATCGTTACTTAAATTCAATAAGATGTATTCACAACAAAAAGACACCGATTGTATGTTTTGTGGAGACAAATGGTCACCAGGTCACAAATATAACAATCACAAGTCTAACAAACATGAAGACAAAAGACAATCAAATACATCCATAAGCAAATCCAATGATGACAAGAAGAAAGAAAGAAAAAAAAATGTCATAAATGTGGTAAAAATTGGTTTTAAGGCCATATATTTGCATCTAAACAACTATTCATTGCAAAATCATTAACGAAAAAGAGGTAGAGGTTCTTATTAAGGAAGACATGCTATATTCCAACGACAATGAACCACCAGAGGTAGCATTAGCATCAATCAAATGCATTAGGAAAAATTATATGGAAAATACCAAGGATACAATCCAAGAAGAAGAAATAAAGCCACCTACAAATCATTATATTCCACCTCAATTGATGACTAGTGGCTCCCTCCGTAATAGTAAATTCACAAAGACAAAATATTTTGTGAAAATAACTTACAAATTCTATACTTCTGCCACAAGCAAGCCTACCATATAATCACAAACAAAGCCATAATGAAGGTGGAATGTTACGAGAATGACGAATTCATTGCTTTGAGGATTTTTTTTTTTGAAGAGAAAGGCAATGTTATAAACATAACATAAGCATTAATAAAGTACTAAGTAATAAAAACAATAATAAACATAATAAAACAAACAAATAACAAATGAACAATGATAAAGGGAATATAATAAATAATTATAAATAGTCATGACCAAAAGGTCACGACTCTTAGTAAAGGGGCACCTTAGGCTATATTTAAGCCCCCCCCACCCTCAATGTAAACCACCATTTAATAATTAATCAATACATATATACAATCTGAGTGGGCCTAATGGTTAAGAACATGTGTTTCCTCTTAAAAGGTCACAAGTTCAAATCCAGAGGGGGGTAGGGTATGTATACCTCTTTAGACTTTACCAGTCAAATCACTGGGCGGAGGGGGGTCCCTTGTCCCACAAACAAGGGGGTCTCATACACCAATTTGGTGTGGCTTGGCCATGACCTTAAAAATAGATTATTATTATGATTATTATTCATTATATTCCATTGAGCAAATATTCTTATACAACATGTTTTATTTTTTGCGTATGCACTTTACTTTGCACTGTATGTTCTTTACTTTGTGCTGTATGTGAGCCTAGCAAATTAGAAACATAGAGAAAACTTGCATTTTTCAAGTCATCTAACGAAGATCTAACCCCATTGTCATTAATATTCAAATTAATTTTGTTTTTAATTTATTTATTTTTTCTTTCGAAATTTCACTTATTTTTGTGTGAGCATGTGAAAATGAAGGTTTTTGGGGTAATCACACACTTTGAGACAGAGATACAATAATGAAAACAACAACAACAACACCCCCATCCTCCTCCTCCTCAACAACACCACCACCACCCCCATCCTCCTTTACAATTATAATGTGTTTTTCACTTACTCACTTGGTTGAAAATTACTTTATTTAGTACGAGGTTTTGAGTTCAAGCCTATTATTTTAAGTCACATTTAAAAAAAATTCACGCATTTATTATAAAGTGCATTTCACTTAAATTATAAAAGTGAATCCCTATAAAGTAGCTTTAATATTCCCTCTAGTTACTTTTTTGCATACAATTTTAATTTATAAAGTAACTTCATTGTAAAAACGATTATCACTTATTTTATAAAAGTGGGTCACTTTATAAGTAAGTTAGTTGTAAAAGTGAGCTTATAATCAAAGTTAGAGAAAGAAGGGAATTTTTTGCATCCATCACTACGTGGACCAACTTCTATTTTCCACTTGGCTCTTTAGTTATCGTTTATGTCTTTTCTTAAAAATGACATAACTTTCACATCCGACGTTCGTTTTTAGTGCCATTTTTTTTGAAACAACCTATTTTTTTGAGAGATTTCTATCCATGAAGTTAGTTTCATATTTTGAATCCATATTTTTTTCATATTTTAATATGGCTTCACCACATTATGTTTTTCTTATCACTACTAACTACTTCTCATGGAAATCCCATATGGAGGATGTACTAACAAATAAATGATTGTATTGGATTATCTTGGAAACAAAACAAGACCCTATAATGATGAAAATAAAGCAACATGTGATAATAAGAGTGATAAGGAATGTGAACTAATAAGAATGTCCATCTCTCCTGACTTACAATTTCACCTTCAATAAATTGATGGCCTCTATAAAGCTTAGGGAAAAATTGAAGCCGTGTTTGGTGAATACAATGTGATTCAATCCCACCAGATTGAAAATTAGTTAATGACCTTATGTCGAAATTATTTTTGTGCATTGAAGATTATTTATCTAAGTTCAAAAAAGTTAGACTTTTGCTTAAAGATTATAAAATAGACTTGAAGAAATATCATTGCATATATGTTATTCTTGCTAAGGTTGGTAGTACATATTCTGTTTTTGTATCTACCTTTTATGCCACTAGAGAAACTCTAGGGAAATCTTAGCAAGCTCCCACTCTTGAGTCTTTTTTGATTCTCTGATTAAGGAGAAAGACAAACTTTTGCAACTTGGAGTAATCAACATTGCAAGTACATCTAACAAAACCTTAGTGGCCCAGGAGAAAGATAAATCCAATCATCCCAAGAAGCAACATCCTCGCCAAAACAACAAGCAAAATAAGGGTCCAAAACCATCTCAACCATCTTCTAATCCTAATCGTGACAAAGGAAAAAAACCCAAAAGTAATAAGACTGACAAACATTGCAACTTTTGTGGATGAGATGGTCATGTGGAGTCTAATGATTTTAAATAGATGGAATATTTAGAAGCAATGATGAAGAAGCACAACATCAATACTGATTTTTCTTTTACCTTTTCCTCTTGTAGAAATGCATTTTTTGCTTTCGGTTTATCTTTCAATGCAACTTCTACTTCTTCTGATTTGTGGCTTATTGATTTTGGAACATCTTATCATATGGATAAGGATAAAGCCATTTTTTCTTGTCTTAATGAATGCAACACCAAACAAATATTTGTTGGTGATGATAAATCTCTTAGTGTTGTAGAGTTTGGAACAATTTAGGTAGATAATAGTCATATCAATGATGTATTATGTGTTCCGAGTATTTTCTGCAACCTTCTATCAGTGTATCATATCACTCATTCATGTGAAGGTAAAATAGTAGAGTTTTAACCTCACGAAATTGTAATCAAGGATTTAAAATATCCTAAGCATGTCCTAGCAATTGGAATTGTTGATGATATTACCAGGTTGTACAAATTTGAGAATTTTGGGTCATCATCTTTTCCATCAGTTTTTGTTTCTCATAGTGATGACTTGAACAAACTTTGGCATGAGTGGTTTGATCATCTAAACTATCGCTCATTGCAACAACTATGTAATCAACATATGGTGATTGATGTTTCTCTCATTTCTTGCAGATATGGTGTTTGTCCCGATTGTGTTCTTGAAAAACATCATCAGGATAGTGTTGACAAACATTCCTTTTGGCACACCTTGGCCCCTTTACAACTTGTTCACAACGATTTTCTTTCTTCTCCTTATTTCTTTGGGTGAAATTACTTAACTTTCATTGATGAATTTTCTAGACACACTTGGGTTTACTTATTAAAACTTAAGGGTGAAATTTTTGACAAGTTTTTGGCCTACAAGGACCTTGTAGAAAAATAATTTGGACATCAACTTCAAAGGTTAAGAAAATATAATGGAGGCAAATATGTGAACAAGATATTTACAACTTACGATTGGAATAGGATTTCCATTATACCAAAACCCATAGGCGTTAGTCTCTACCACAATCGTCGGAGTTAGGATCCACGAGAGGGGGTTAACCCATGTCACGAAACTCGTGGGAAGAACTGAACTCAATGTCCAACACTTACTGCACTGCATAGGGCATTCAAATGCAACATACTGTTCCATATACACCACAACAAAATGGTGTTGCTGAGAGAAAAAATCACACATTAAAATAAATGGCTAATTATATGATCCAATTTAAAAGATTAAATATTGATTATTGAGTGGAAGCCTTCAACTGTGCAGATTACATAGTAAATCACACTCCCATAAAGGTTTTAAAAAATATAACACCGAAAGAAGCATGGAATAAAATTATGCAAGATGTAAGCCACTTTTGTGTATTTGGCAGTGTAGCATGGGATCACATTCCTGATGAGAAAAGGAAAGAATTACAACCTAAAAGTGATAAGTGCATATTTGTTGGTTATTTTGAAGATGTCAAAGGCTACCGAATTATTCAACTTCATTCCAATGAAATTATTGTTCGAAGAGATTTTAAATTGGATGAAAATCTCTTGTTCTGTGATCCTAATTCAATGTTTGTGCCATCTTTGTCCTTTGAGCGATCTTCGATGTTTGTGCAATATTTTATTTCTATTCCAGTTTCTTCTTCAGATGATGACAATGAGGATGAAAATATGCCTCCCCTCGCTCATCTTCCTCTAGATGAGTCCATTGAACATGAACCTGCACCAATACCACCTCTTCCAATATGGGTCCATTCAACTCAAGAAGTAGTTGGTGATCTTACTGATGATCCTACATATCAATATTGGACACGTTCATAGTTTGAGCGAGCCTCATCTCTTTTGGCTCAAGTTTCAAAGACTCATGATACAAATACATTTGAAAAAGATTCATTCCATCTAGATTTGGACACAATAATGAATGAAGAGTATTTCTCTTTAATGACGAATGCCACTTGGGATCTTGTTCCTCTTCCGAAAGGAAGAAAACTTTTCAAATGTAAATGGGTGTATAGAATTAAGTATGCATTCGACGGAAGTGTTGAAAGACACAAGGCCCGATTAGTTTCCAAAGAATTATCTCAAGTTGAAGGAATTGACTATAATGAAACCTTTTCCCCGATAGCCAAAATGAATTCCATCCACTTTGTTCTAGCCCTTGCTGCCTCACATAAATGGGAGGTCCATCAGATGGATGTTAAATCTGCCATGTTGCATGGGATTTGCAAGAATAAATTTATATAGAACAATCTTCTCTCTATGTCCAAAATGACTCTAGCTTTGTTTGTTACCTTAAGAAATTTCTTTATGGTCTTAAGCAAGCTCCTAGAGCTTGGTATGCCAAAATGGATATCTTTCTTCTTGACACCAAATTTTCTAGATGTCATTCTAACCCTAATGTCTATACCAAGAAAGTAGGAATCCATCTCATAATTCTTGTTCTTTATGTTGACGACCTTATCCTCACTGGTAGTGACTTTAAACTTTTAATACATGTGAAATAGAGCCTTAAAAATAAATTTGAAATAAAATACTTAGGATATTTGGATTATTTTTCTTTTCCAATCTAAGTATGCTTGTGACCTTCTTCACCCCTTTCACATGGAATATTCTAAACCAACCCCTTCTCCCTTCTAGTATGGAGTCAAACTTGCTGCCACTTGTACGAATCCCGAAGTTGATACTACTTTCTACCCTTAGTTAGTTGGTATCCTTTTATATTTGACTCATACCTATCCTAATATTTCCTTTTCTATTGGTCTTGTTACCCAATACATAAAAACACCCCATGAAATCCATTGGAAAGAAATAAAAAATATGCTTTGGTATGTCAGGGGTACAATTCGGTTTGGGATACATTACAATTTATGGGGGACTCCTTTGTTGGTTGGTTTCACTGATTCATATTGGGTTGAGGACCTTGATGATCAAAAATCTGCTGTAGTTTATGTTTTCATCCTTGGTTCTAGACCTATCACTTAGGCTTATAAGAAACAACAAGATATTTATATTTCTCCAGTAGAAGTAGAGTACCAAGCAATGGTTAATGCAAGTCAAGAGTCCTTGTGGATTCGATATATTCTTTCATAGGTTGGATTCCAGCAACAACATCCGACCACCTTTTAATGCGACAATCATGGTACCATCAAATTCACGGAAGACCTACTTCAACATCAACATAGAAAACACATTGATGCAATTCATTAGAAAGATTATTCATGATCGATTTATTAAAGTTCTATTTTTCCCTAAAGAAGATCAAGCTGTAGAAATTTTCACAAAATCTCTTACAGAAACGAAGTTTTCTAAACTTTGGTCTATGTTAGAAGTTTAGGAAGTTTTCTTTAAGGGGGGATAGTCTCTAATGCCTCCTTCCTTCTTCTATTGTGTTTCATTTGTAAATCCTTCAATCCTATCCCAAGTTGTTATTAAGGGGGGGTGTTAGAATATTTAGATACCTATTATTTAGTTAAGATCAACTTGGTTTAAAGTTTCTTTAGGTAAAAGTGTGTTAGTGTATTTATTTAGTATGCTTAGTATTTATTTGTAGTTATGTAATCCAACGGTCATGATATGTTCTATACATAGAGTGTTTCGATGGCTCATATTCTCCTCGATATTAATGGATACATTGATCCATGGATTGACACCCAATTGGTCCATGATCTCTATTTAAAGAGCATGGAGGGTCATTTGCTGATGATCATTTGTAAAAAATTATATTGTAAAATATTTTTCTTTAATATATTTCCTCAAGTGGCCAGGTTGGCTGGGGCTGTGGACTGTTTCCCTCTTAGAAGGTTTTAACCACATAAAACATCGATGTGATGATCTTTGATCTAGTTGTGTGAGTAGTTACTGAAGGTGCTTGTCCTGTATTGAAATACCCTATTTTGTCGAACATAGCTTGTAATGGTCAATTGTATATTAGACTTAGGCATTAATAAAGTCAAATTGGATTTAGTTTTTTTCATGCTTTTAAGTCTTATCTCATTTGATTATGTTTCTCAGTCTATCCCACATTCATAAAGTGGAATGAATCAACTCACTTGTAATCTTATATAATAAATCTTTCACTTTCTCATTATGAAATAAAATACGCAGAACTCTTTTGAGTTATCTCAGTTTCTTTATGTGCTTGATTTTTGTAATATGTTTGCAAACCATGGGGGTTTATATAATGCAACGAGGAGGTTTTACTGGAGTGGGGTTATCACGACAATATCAATGCTTTCACACTCGATTATTTATTTTTTTAAGTAGCAAGAAATCAATCTTCGAGCAATGCTCTAGGGGTAAGAGGAGGCGCACCATTGGTGAATTGCCTAGTGCTTAAAAAAACCTCCATGAGAATTTGGAAAAAACTTATCAGTGATGAGCTAACATTGGAATGACTTACTGATTTATCTGTGAAAAGGGTGATGAAACGATTATCAATGTTGATCCAACATTACTCAATGAGGGTTTTGGTCATCCACATTGACTTGTATGGGTGGGAATGAACAACCTTTTGAGAGGATTGCAAACCATGGAGATTTATTTAGTGCAAAGAAGAGGTTTATCAATGGAGTTGGGGGTTTTATCCCAACAATATCAATGCTTTCATATTCAAGAGTGTTGTTGTTGTTGTTGAACAACAAGAAACCAACCTTTGAGAAATTCTCTAGGGGTAAGAGAATGTGCATCGTTGGAAAATTTCCCCTTGATTGACAAAATATTTATGAGAATTGTTGCAAAGCCAACTACAAAAAGGGATGTACTAACACATATGGTAGTTGCATCAGAACAATGAGAGAATCCAAATAGTGGAGAACCATTTTGTAAGGGCTTTGAGACATTTAATTTGGTGTTTGACATAAACATAGTTAAGCATGCTAAGTGGTAAAGGTAAGAACATGCCATCAGATTATTTGATTAAATTTCCATGGTAGGAAATACATAGATCTTTGTAAAATATCTTTTGGGAAAATTTGTAATCTTAGATATGATGAGCAAGAACTTGATAAGCAAGGTAAATGATAAGATCCATGATAAGGAAGGAGTCACTCTTGATCATCATACATTCATCTTTGTCGACAAGTGATTGTAAAATGGGAACACTTTGGATGATTATAACATGCACAAGGAATTAATTTTGGCCATGGTTATATTTCTCCATAGAGGCACCAAGGATAGAGGGATGATCTCCTTTTCCACTACTTAGGAAGATTTAATATTGGAAGTAACTCTCAAAAGAAAGTCAGTTTATTTTAAGGACAACCTTCCTCATTCAAGGACAAATTTGACTCCAACCAATCCTCCCCTAGGGAAAATTGTTAGGATATTTAGAGACTTAGGAGTCAGTTAAGATAAAATTGGTCTAATGTGTTGTTAGGTAAAAGTGTGTTTCTTTAGTATGCATTAGTATGCATTTGTAGTTAGGAAATCTGACGATCATGATATGTTCCCGAGATAGAGTGATCCGACATATCATATTCTCCTCGATCTTAATGACTACATTGATCTGTGGCTTAACACTCGATTGGTCCATGATCTCTATTTAAAAAGCATAGATGGTCATTTTTCGATGGTTGATTTTGAGAATCTCTCTTGTAAATTTGTCCGTAAATTTTTATTTTTCATTAATAAATTACTCCAAGTGGCCACGTTAGCTGGGGTCATGGATGTTTCCCTGTAGGGGTTTTACCACGTCAAAACATCGGTGTGTTGATATTTGATCTAGTAGTGTGAGTGGTTAGTAAAGGTGTTCTTCCTCTGTTTGAATACATGTGTTGTCGAACATGGTATTAGAGCACATTTGAAGACCTTCTCCCTTTATAGATCAAGATCATGAAGGTGTGTTGCATCATCTCTGGTTTCTACCATTTTTCGTACATTTCTGAGCTAAGAGGACTATTCCATTATGTCTGTAATACTTGTTTTAGTCAAGAATGCTTTTTGTTTAGCTCAATTTTTTTTTTCCCAAGATACGACTATTTCAGTTAGATTCAGAGGTATAAAGCCCAAATATACCCTTTTAATTTTTTGCAGAGTTAATATTTCGGTTTTCTATTTTTTAATTTTTGGGTTGCTACTATTTTCGATTTGCGTATGATCTTTTCTTCGCAAATTGTGCGATCTCGACAAATTAGAAACAAATTGAAAAAGGGTTTTCCTGTCTCTGTATGCTCTTTTCCATGCGTTCTGTGCGGTCTCGATAAATAAAAAATAGAGGGAAATTTTCATTTTCCGGGTAAGCTAACTGAGATCTAACCCTTTTGAAATTTTTTCTTGTGTGAGAAGAGTTTTTTTTGAGCATGCTCTCCAAGGCCGTCTTCCACAACAACAACAACACCCCCAATCCTCCTTCTAAACAATATAATATGTTTTGCACTAGCTCACTTGGTTAAAAGCTACTTTACTTGGTAAGAGGTCTTGAGTTCAAGTCTCTCTTTTGTCACTTTTTTTGAAAAAGTTTATGCAATCATTGTAAAGTGCATTTCACTTAAGTTATACAAGTGAATCACTATTAAATAATTTTAAACAATTTTTTAAAGTTATTTTTTGCATGCAACCTTCATTTATAAAGTAATTTGATTGTAAAAGTGATTCACACTTGTTCTATAAAAGTGACGCACTTCATAAGTAACTTATTTAAAAGTGAGATTATAGGCACAATTAGGAGGAGTATCACAACATTGGCCAACTTCTACTTTCCATGTGGCTCTTTGGTTACTGTTTATTCCTTTTTTCAAAAAAACATAACTTTCACATCAAAAGTCCATTTTCAGTGCCATTTTTTTTTGAAACACCCTAATTTATCGAGATATTTCCATCTAGACCATTAGTTTCAGTTTTTAAATCCATATTATCTACATATTTAATATGACTTCTTCCAGTGATATTTTTTTTACCAACACCAACTACTTCCAATAAAAATCCCATATGGAGGATTTATTAAGAAGTAAATGATTGTACTAGATTACCATGGGGAAAGAACTAGAACCTAATGATGATGGAAAGAAAGTCAAATGGGAAAATAAGAATGTTGAAACACGTGGACTAATTGGAATGTGCATCTCTCCTGATTTAAGGTTTCACCTTCAAGAAATTGATGACCTTGATGATGTTTGGGAAAAACTTGAATCCGTGTTTGGTAAACACAATATTATCTGACCCCACTGGATAGAAAATTAGATAATGAATTTAAGTCCAAATGATTTTTCTTGCATTGAATACTATTTATCTAAGTTCAAAACACTTAGAATTTTATGTGAATAATGTAACATAAAGATGGACGATGAGTGTTGCATATAAATTATTCTTGCTAAGCTTGGTAGTGCATATTTTGTTTTTGTATCTACCTTTTATGCCACCATAGAAGCTCTAGGGACTACTTATAAAAATCCCTTTGTTGATTCCTTTTGTGATGCTTTAATTAGAGAGCAAGATAATCTTGTGCAACTTGGAGTGATCACCACTATAGGTACCTCCAACAAAGCCTTAGTGGCCCAACAGAAAGATAAACCTAAGAATCCCAAGAAGCAACATCCTCAACACAACAACAAGCAAAACAAGGGTCCCAAACCCTCTCATCCAACTTTAGCTCCTAATGGTGACAAAGGAGCAAAATATAAAAATAAGAAGACTGACAGACATTGCAACTTTTGTGGGAAAGATGATCATGATGAGTCCAAATGTTTTAAGAAGATGAAAAATTTAGATGCAGCGATGAAGACACACAACATCAATATTGATTCCAATTTTTCTTCTTCTCATGGACATCCCCTTTCTTCTTTTGGTTTCTCCTTTAATGCAACTTTTATTTCTTCTTCTGATGAATGACTTATTGATTCTGGAGCATCTTATCATATGGATAAGGATAAATCCATATTTTATGTTCTAAATGAATGTAACACCAAGAAAATATTAGTTGGTGATGATAGATATCTTAGTGTTGTAAGTTCTGGAACAATTTCTATATACAATGGTAATTTCAATGATGTATTACACGTTCCAAGTTTTTCCTGCAACCTTATATCAATTTATCATATCACTCATTCAGGTGAAGGTAAAACCGTAGAGTTTTCACCTCACCAAGTTGTAATCAAGGATCTAAAGTATCCTCAACATGTTCTTGCAACTGGAATTGCTGATGATATTGCTAGGTTGTACATGTTTCACAACTTTGGGTCATCATCTTTTCCATCAGTTTTTTTTGCTCATAGCGATGACTTGATAAAAATTTGGTATGAGCGGTTTGGTCATCTAAACTATCGTTCATTACAACAATTATGTAATCAACAAATGGTCACTGGTCTTTCTCTTGTTTCATGCAAAGATGGTGTTTGTGCTAGTTGTGTTCTCGACAAACATCATCGGGACAATTTTGACAAATGTGCCTCTTGGCATGCCTTGACCCCTTTGCAACTTGTTCACAGTGATTTGTGTGGTCCACTTTCTTCTCCTTATTTTTCTGGGTGCAAGTATTTCTTAAATTTCATTGATGACTTTTCTAGACGCACTTGGGCTTACTTATTAAAACTCAAGAGTGAAGTTTTTGACAAGTTCTTGGCCTACAAGGCCCTTTTAGAAAAGAAACCTGGACAACAAATTCAAAGGTTAAGAATATATAATGGAGGTGAATATGTGAACAATGAATTCATAAGTTATGACATTGCACAGGGCATCCAAATGCAACACACTGTTCCATATACACAACAAAAAAATGGTGTTGCTGAGAGAAAGAACCACACATTAAAAGAAATGACAAATTGTATGATACAATCTAAGGGATTAAGTCTAAAGTATTGGGTAGAAGCCATTAACTGTGCAAATCACATAGTAAATCACACTCCCACAAAGGCTCTCAAAAATATAACACTGGAAGAAGCATGGAATAAACTTAAGCCAGATGTAAGTCACTTCCGTGTATTTGGTAGTGTAGCATGGGCTCACATTCCTGGTGAGAAAAATAAAGCATTGCAACCTAAAAGTGAGAAGTGTATATTTGTTGGTTATTTTGAAGATGTCAAAGATTACAAACTTCTTCAACCACATTGTAATGAAATTATTATAATAAGAGATGTTAAATTTGATGAAAATATCTTGGCTTGTGAGCCTAATTCGACGTTTGTTCCTTCTTCTGTTCCTATTATGATTTCTTCTTCTTCTTCTTCATATGATGACAATCCACCTCCTCCTGCTCCCTTCCTCCAGATGAGTCCATTGAACAAGAACCAACACCAACACCACCACTTCCTAGATGGGTTCGTTCAACATGAGAAGCAACTGGTGATCTTGTCGGTGATCCTTTAGATCAATGTTAGACACGTTCACATTTCCAATGAGCCTCTTATATTTTGGCTCAAGTTTCAAAGACTCATGATCCATAGACATTTATAGAAGCTTCATGTAATCCAGATTGGGACACAACAATGAATGAATATGATCATTATTTAATGGTGAATGATACTTGGGATATTGTACTTCTTCCGAAAGGAAGAAAACTTGTCAGATGTAAATGGGTCTACACAAATAATATGCATTAGATGGAAGTGTTGAAAGACACAAGGCTAAGTTAGTTTCCAAAGGATTTTCCCAAGTTGAAGGAATTGCCTATAATGAAACGTTTTCCCTAGTAGCCAAAATGAATTCCATCCACCTTGTTCTAGCCCTTGTAGCCTCACATAAATGGGAGGTCCATTAGATGGATTTCAAATCCACCTTCTTGCATGGGTATTTTCAAGAAGAAATCTACATGGAACAACCTCCTAGCTATGTACATAATGACTCTAGCCTTGTTTGTGACCTTAAGACATCTCTTTATGGTCTTAAGCAAGCTCCTCAAGCTTGATATGCAAAAATGGACATCTTTCTTCTTGACACCGACTTTTTTAGATGCCATTCTAATCCTAATGTATATACCAAGAAAGTAGGAATCCATCTCGTAATCCTTTTTCTTTATGTTGATGAGCTTATCCTCACTGCTAGTGACCCAAAACTTTTAAACCATGTGAAAACCAACCTTTAGAAGAAATTTTAAATGACAAAATTAAGATTTTTGCACTATTTCCTTGGCCTCCAAGTTTTGTAAACCAGGGAAGGAATTTTTATTTCCTAGTCTAAGTATGCTTGTGACCTTCTTCACCACTTTCACATGGAAGATTGTAAAATAACCCCTTCTCCCTTCCATTTTGGAGTCAAACTTGCTGCCAAATGTACTTCTCCTGAAGTTAATGTCACTTTGTACCGTCAATTAGTTGGTATCCTTTTATACTTGACTCATACCCGTCCGAATATTTCCTTTTCTATTGGTATTGTTTCCCAATATATGCAAACACCCCATGAAATCCATTGGAAAGAAACTAAAAGAATACTTTGGTATGTTCGTGGTACAATTCAGTTCAGGATACATTACATTTCATAGGGGACTCCTTTATTGGTTGGTTTCATTGATTTAGATTAGGCCGAAGATCCTGATGATCATAAGTCTACTGTAGGTTATATTTCCAGCCTTGGTTCAGGACTTGTCACTTGGGCCTGTAAGAAACAACATGATGTTTCTATTTCTTTAGTAGAAGCAGAGTACCAAGCAACAATTAATGAAAATTAGGAATCCTTGTGGCTTCAACAAATCCTTTCAGAGTTTGGATTCCAACAACAACATTCGACCAGAATTTGGTGTGACAATTAGAGTTCCAAAGCTCACCAGATATATATTTCAACATCAATGCAACACACACATCGAGATACACATGCAATTCATCATAAATCTCATTAATTATCGAGTTATTGAAGTGCTCTTATGTCCTACAAAAGATTAAGTTGCAAACATTTTCACAAAGTCTCTTACAGAAGTGAAGTTTTGCAAACTTCGATCCATGTTAGGAGTTCAAGAAGTTGTCATTAAGGGGGGATATGCTCTAATTCCTCCTTCCTTCTCCTATTGTGTCATCTTTGAAAATCCTTCAATCCTATCCCAAGCTGTTCTTAAGGGGGGATGCTAGGATAGTTTAACACTTAGGAGTTAGTTAAGATCAACTTGGTCTATTGTGTCATTAGGTAAAAGTGTGTTTCTTAGTGTGTTTCTTTAGTATGCATTAGTATACATTTGTAGTTAGGAAATTCGATGGTCACAATATGTTCCCGACACAGAGTGATCCGACTAATCGTATTCTCCTTGATATTAATGGCTATGTTGATCCGTGGTTTAGCACCAGATTGGTCCATGATATCTATTTAAAGAGAATGGAGGGTCATTTGTCGATGATCGATTGTGAGAAACTCTCTTGTACATCTCTCTATAAAATTTTCTTTTGCATTAATAAATTGCTCCAAGTGGCCACATTGGTTGGGGTCATGGATGTTTCCTTGTAGGGGTTTTTCGATGTCAAAACATCAATGTGTTGATCTCTGATATGGTTATGTGAGTGGTTACTGAAGGTGTTTGTCCTCTATTGGAATCCGAGTATAAATTTGATGGGCACTCTTATCCATCAAATAATTTTTTTATGACAAGTTTCTTCTTAAAACTGCCCTTCCCGTGGTGTTTTATTTTTATTTTTTCCTGTCATTTAAATATTATGTATCATATGTGTTTTTGTAAATACAAAAGCATTTGAAACAAAACATAAAATTATTATGAAATTTCATTTAACATAACATCATCAAACTATTTCACATGGAATACAACACCATTAAAAACATAAACAAAAAGGTTTAACATATTACTTTGACATAGCAGCTTGCACACAGTTTCAATTTTGAAAATCACCAAATAAGAGGTTCCAACTTCTTTCTCCGCCTCAACTCCATAGAGATCCAATCATTGCACAAAAACATTCGACCAAACACTAAGTAGTATGCATGCAATGATGCCAATATAGCTACATCCTACTGGTAAAGGAAAAAAGTAGTTATGAATGTTTGTTGTAAAAATAATAATAAAATTTATGGATTGAAAAATTTGAAATAATTATCATTATTAATATTAGATCTCATTTTCAAAATATTTGTCACACTACCAACCTTCCTAACCTCTTAACTCAAAAAAACTATGGTGATATTGAAAAGCTTCTCTTAATGCTTTTCGAACATAGAAACAAAATTCTAAAGAATCGCAAGTAATCACTTACCCTCTTAAGGTCCGATAGACCAATTCGGTCTTAGTGGACGTTAATCATCATCATCATCATCAATATAATGAAATAATAAATACTATTGAGTTATTTTGGATTTGTTTTTTTAAATAGCAACTACTAATGAAAAGTAGTTATGAATGGTTGTAAAAATAATAATAAAATTTATGGATTGAAAAATTTGAAATAATTATCCTTATTAATATAATAAAATAATAAATATTATTGAGCTATTTTGGATTTTCTTTTTTAAATAGCAACTACTAATGTTTTCTAAAATGAAATAAAATAGAACTTGTGAGAGGTCTACAACACCCATGTTTATTCTTATTATAATATATATTGTTATTATATTATGTTATATTTAATAAGAATAATATATATTATAATATATATATTGTTATTATATAATATATTGTTATTATATTATATATTATATATTATATATTATAATATATATTGTTATTGTATAATATATTTTTATTATTATAATTATATATATATTGTTATTATATGTGTGTCTGTGGGAATTTTTTTTGTTTGCAGGTCAAATTGATGATTTCAAAAATGAAGTGAATGTCATTAATGATGTGTAAATTTAAAAATTGTCGGTATTTGACGATTAAAAATGGAAAAAACAGAAATACCCGTCAAATTTAACCATTGATTGAAATACCCGTGTTGTCGAACAAAAATCACCACCACTAACCCTTTCTTCTATGTTCAACACAAATGGGTTTGAAACTTGACCCAACATGCAATACACTAGAAGAAGAATGACATATAGCACATATAATATGAATTGTATAAACAATGGTCTATGAAAATCACTTGTAAAGCTACAAACATGGATATCAGAGTCTTGGGGCTCCTCCCTACTAGACACTATCGTAATCCATCCAATTGTGAAAGGAAATTTCATTCTTGACTTCATCTCTTATATTTGAGAGAGAGCATAGGGTGTCAACAAGGGACCCTAGTCTATGGAAAACTATGGACTCTATATGAAGCTATGACATCCATGGTTTAAGATTCACATGGAATATTTTGACAAAGGTCACAAGATGGGTACAATTTCTTAATCTCCCACTAGAATTGATATGTAAACTACTGTGGATATTCCACTAGAACAACTCGTCACAATATATCTTATAATATTTTGAAATCTTAGACTATGCAAACTATTTTTCCTTAGATCCCATATTAATTAATTACTAGCTTTGCTTGAATTTATGAAAATTACTAAATATGGAAATGAAAGAAAATGCACAAGTATACAAACCATCTACATAATTGAACACATGATATATCTTGCGAAACCCAATACTGGAGAAAACCCAGCTAGAAGGTGAGACCTATTCTCTATTCTCATTGCTTTAGTTATGGAAAGTAAGTACAAATAAAGATGTATTCACTATGGAGTTGCCTTTGACATTGTGGATTGAATGACTGCTACATAATCTCCTACCTCCCCTATTATGCTCTCGAAATACCACTCCTTGTATTCTCTACTCAGCTATGGAACACGTACAATACAAAAGAATGGAACCTTTCTCCTTCTAGCGGCTTGGTATTTAACATAGACTAATAACCATATAGGGTTAGGGTGTTTACTTCCTCAACCGTCAATTAGTGATCAGGTTTAGAACTTCTGGAATCTTATTGAAATTTTACATGTGGCTAGCGCCAAACGTTTGAGTAATGAGNTTTTCATATGAGCTTCAATTGAGGCATTTTACGCACTATTGGAAAATTATCATAGTGTAGAACACTTTCAATGGTGCGTGCATAATTTATGGACACCGTAACCCCAAAAAATGTTTAATGTATCAAAATGGATTCAGAAGGTTTTGGACCCCAATTTTCAAAACTAGGACCTGCCACTATAATGGATTTATAAGTTGATTCCTCCAATTTATTCCACCCAAAAAGTACCAATATAGTGAAAAATGATATGATGATCCAATTTGAATCATACCTCCCCATTTAGGGAGGCTTTTAGTCCCCAAAATATTTACTGAATGAGGTGAGGAAAATTTTCCTCTACCTTCTCCCTAGAGTACTATTTTTCTTTGGTTGGAAGTTGTCCTTTCAACCCGTTCTTCCAAAGGTCAATTTTCGGTTGTATTTTATTTTTGTAATTCCTCTATAAAACTCTTTCTTCTACCAAATTTTCCTGGTTGCTAAGTCCTCTATGATAGGTAGGACTTGCTCCACTTCCTGATCCAACATGGAAGGATCAAAGAGTTTCAAATTATCCACATCCACTACTAAGTAAATGCGCATGTATGGGGGTAGAATGTCTATATAAATTATCTCCCCCCTTCTCCAATACCTCGAAAAAACCATAACGTAGAGCCTTGATATTCTTACTAGTACCCTATAGTATTTCCTTGTTTAACTATAACCAAACTCTGTCTCCCACTTTGAATGACTTCTCGGTTTTGTGTTGATCATGTCTGACATTATACTTTTCCTGTGACTTATTCAACATCTCATGTACTTGCAAATGTAGATATCTAATGTTTTCCTAAGACTATATTCTCTCACTCCTTTCTATCTATATGCAACATCCAAGGGAAAAGGAGATAAATACCAAAAGTAAGTTTCAAAAGGGGACTTACCAGTAGAAGTGTGGATTTCTATGTTATAAGTGTGTTGAATATAGATCAAATTTTCTTCACAAGTATTCAGATGTTTATGATTGTAACCCCTCAAAATATGTACTAATGTCTTGTTGAATACTTATGTATGCCCATCTATCTATGGCTGGAATGTTGTATATCTCTTCAACTTCATGTCTATCTTCTTCGAAAGTGTAGTCCAAAATGCACTAAGTAATATGGTATGCCTATTTGAGATGATGCTCCTTGGTATCCCAAAGTGCACCTAGACCTGTTCAAAGAACATGTTTGCTACTTATTGTTCTCTGATGGTCTTTTTACAAGGCATACGAATGCACATCTTGTTGAACATGTCAACTACCACAAAAAGATAGTAATGTCCCTTGTGAGTTGTTGGTAAACCACTCACAAAATCCATGGTAGTTCTTTCCAAGGTCGAGTGGGTACGTGTAAGCGATGGTATAGAACTTACTTTCTATTACTAGGATTGATGGTACAACAAAGTATGCATACTCTAATATACTGTGCTACATCTCTTGTATTATGGGCCAATAAACATGCCTTTGTAAATTAGCAACTATATTCCAAACAACAAAATGTCCTACAAACTTGGAGGTGTTAACCTCTTTGATAAGTTGAAATATTCCACCTCTAGGAACACAAAGCATGTCTAGCTTGTAGAGTAACCCATTCTAGAGTTGATAGTTAATGTTACTTCCACCTTATTCTACATGAATTTGGCCTTGTAGCTGCTAAAACACTTCCTTGAAGTCCACATATTTTGTGTATGCCTCTTTGTATGCATCATGGGTAAATGGATCCATGTGTATAAGAGTTCCCAAAGTTGTATATTGGATGTGGGTGGCCTTGAAAGCATGCCTGCCAACTTATTAGTGCTTCCCTTCTTTACTTTATGACTAAACGAAACTATTGCAAAAATCCCATCCACTTGTAATGTTTTGTTTGCTTATACTTACTTTGGGCATGCAAATGTTGTAGTGGCTGGTGATGTATGTGGACAATGGTTTCGTTTCCCATCAAATAGTTCTTCCACTTCATAACAACTTGAACCAACGAATATAGTTCCTTATCATAGGTAGGGTAGTTTAATACTCCCCCATGAAACATCTCAAAATGATAGCATACTAACTTACCACCTTGCATCAAAACTACTCCCATAGCATACCCACTTGCATTTGTCTTCACTTAGAAGGGATTCTACAAGTTAGGCAATGTGAGAAATAGTGCTTGACTAATCTTTCGTTTTATCTTGTCAAAATATTTTTGTGGATTCTTTCCCCATTGGAAAATCTTACTGCTCGTTGTTATGACATGAAGTGGTGCAACTATCACTGAAAATGATGTTATGAACTTCCATAGGTACTATGTTTCCTCAACAAAGCTCCTAACTTCAGTTAAATTAGTAGGCACTGACCATTTTATGTTGGCATCAATCTTTGCGGGATCTATCTTGAGCTCCACTCCACTGATGACATACCCCAAATACAACAATGACTGCTGGGTAAACTCACATTTCTATAGGTTAGCTAGTAGTTGGTGCTTTTTCAGAGTCTCTAACACCTACATGATATGTGAGATGTGCTCCTCCCTGGTAAAGCTATAAACTAATATATCATCCAAATACACTATAATAAATGAATCTAAATATGGGCACAATACATCATTCATTAGTCTCATAAATGTAGTTGGTGCATTACATAAACCAAATGGCATGACCAACCATTCATATAAACCTTGCCTTGTCTTGAAGGCACTCTTCCATGTGTCTTATTCTTTGACATGAACAAAGTGGTATCCCTATTTGAGATCCAACTTTGTGAAGTAATTGGTGTCACACACCCACTGTGTGCCTGGGGATCCAACTCGACTTGGCACACCTAAGTTGCCTGACAACTAGTGTCATGCGACACCACAACGTTTCATTCTGGCAGCTTGAATAAAAAAAATTACTTTGTTTGGACTACACCTCACTCAAGACGCATCCATACTCTTCCTTGAGCCAATCATTCCAACTACACTTGCGTTCTTTACTTAAACAATTACACAGTTCTTATACTTATCCAATTATGCAACCACGAACATACAACCATTCAACAAAAGAAGAGACAAGTATGGTTGGGTGGTACAAACCGTTCTTAGCACCCGTATAAGTCTTCTACAATACAAATGTTTTTATAATTATTTACAAAGAGGAGCTCGCATATCAATACATAACTATACAAGAATTCAACTAAGTCACATACCAACTTTCCTAATTGCTCATACACCCAAGTTTCCTTGTCGCAACCTAAGCTTGACTATTGCAACCTTCTCCCTGTTGCATGCACTGCCCTGCTTGACCTTTGTGCCTCTCTGTCGTGCACCATGCCCAAGACACTCAAACGAGAGACTAAGCCAATCCTTCACACTTCTCCTTCCTCTTCATCACACTTTGTCACACCTCTGCCTAAGACGTAGACCTCACTCTCCAACTTGAGTTGTAATGATGTGATGTGTTGCCTCTAGCTCATGTGCCTTGTGTTCTTTATATGGAAACCAAACATCACCTTCATGAACTGTTGTGTACTTTGGGCTGTCGTATCCATTCATGTACCAATATGACCAAATGAACCAACGCACCCCTTTGTGGATTGACATTCCCATCAAACCCATGTGCTCATAAACCATCACATTCTTTTAGAATAACGCACTCCAACCTCTTTGGTGTGCCCTTTCCTTGTGTGTTTCCTTGATCAGACTAATGTGACTCTTAAAGGGTGTGTCAATGGGGTCATCCAACCTCTCCAACATGCCCATGTTTCCAAGGGTAGGCAAGTCCAATCCCTAGGTACACACCCAAGTTGCCCCATCCTCGCCCAACTGCAACCCTAAATCCCCATCCTTCTCCACAAGGAAAGTGAGACACCTTCCCCCTTGGGTTTGCATGTCACTGTCATTCACCCAAGGTGCTAACACCCACGCCTACAAGAATTTGTTTGCTTGACCAATTGCATGCCCTTATGTTCTCTTGACTATCTTGCCACTGAGTGCTTAAGGAGTGTCTGCACTCAACATGTGTCACAAAAGGCCTTACATCCTCCCCCACCTAAAGCCATTGCTGTCTCAAAAACATCCTCAAAATATACTATCTCCAAATCTACCCAAACTCGTACCTCCATCACAACCAAGTCTCATGGAAACCTCAAGTTTCGTGCCAAATGGAAACCCCAAATTTCCTAAGAAATGGAAACCCCAAGTTTCCACAAGTCAACCCAACTGCACTGCACCCAACTATGCACGACCTGCTTCTTGAGTCAATACGGTCAATTCACCCAAATCCAAGGATGAAATTCACCCAAATTTGTTTCACTATCTCATCGTGATGTTGATACCTTGTTGTTGTTCGATTATACTGTTGTCATTGCCTACTATAGTTGATTGTTTCCCACTTCACTTCAAAAATTCGCCAAGTGTTGAACTCCTCATGACTCACTGCTATGATCATACTACAACCATCTTATTCATGCTTCTACGAATTGATGTCCCTCATGCATTGCACTAATTGGGTAGCTAGTCCAATCATCACACCCAACTCATGAGAATGTACTCCCTATGCCAAAACAAAATAACTTCTGTCTGCACCTTCGTCACTTTGTCCAACCTCAAAGACTAAGTCAAAGTCTTGCACTTTTCCCCTGGATTCCAAGTTGCCTCACTAACCGAGAGTGCTAATTTGTTGTCAAGTTTCCTCTCCATAACCCAACACACCAATTGATGTCTTCATTGTGCCAAAGTGAGGTCGCCTCCCTGGTCCAACTCACTAAGTCACATTCGTGTGATTTTGCTGTGACACCTTTCTCCAAAGCTCCCCACACCACACTACCTTCTTCATGGAAATGGATATGTCCAATTCTGCAATGACACCTCTTCACAAGGTGCTCAATGCCACACTTCCTTCTTCTGTCTTCTCAGTGAATGGAGTGTACCGAATAATCACCACCAAGGCTATTGGTGTACATAGTGTCAGCCTTATGCTTCATGTGTAAGTACCTCAACACTATCCTGACTTCCTTTGACATACATCCCAACTCCTCAAGTCATTATGCACTGAGTTGAAAGTCATATCTTGCCATGACTTTCCTACAAAAGTTCAAAATGGTTGCAGGTGATGATCCTCTATCCACACTTCTTCTACATCTGAATCCAATTTTGGTTGAGTGAGTGCCTCCATGATAATTTCTAAATCAACTTCCAACTCTCAAAGGTGTGGAGAAAACCACCCCAAATGTCAGTTCCACTACTGAGTTGACCACCTTGAACATGGTCATGATTCTCTCAGGCTTACGATGGAGTGACTTTGTGGTCCGCTCACTCATAAAGCTGTGGGTCATGGAGGTGTCAACCAAAGAAACCACCTTCACCCCACTCACTGTTGCATCCAGAAAGAAAAATCCTTCTCCTTCACTTTGCAAACAATGTTCGTGGCCTCTATCCCTGAAATCATCTAGACGTGTTGCCAAAACATCCACCACTTCCAACATCTCCTTAATTAATAGTTTTATTAATTTCCCACTGGCCAAATACTATCTCCATGGAGGTTGGTAAACCCTCTCTAACATTCATCTCAACACATATTCTTTCCACCATAAATTCTTTCCATCATTCTAGAGATTTGAGTTCTTGACCACTCATCTATCCCAATAAATCTCTTGAGAGTATTTCTAATAATTCTGAAGGATTTTTCGTTACATAGCACAAATGAAAACACTAACAAATTTACTCAAATGGCTTGATCATTATTGTTTTCCCATAGTGGGTCAAAAGTGTGTGTCTATTCTTTGAGGAAGAGGCAAGAACCAGTTTTGTTGTAAACTTGTTTCAACATCTTTCTTGGTTCTACTACAAATGAGATCCATCCTTTGGCCATCAAATGAAATATTGGAGAATACCACAGTGTTGACTTCCGGTCCTCGAATCTAGTGGATTATCACATTCTTTGAAATGTGTCTCCCATAGAACTTCCTCATTAATGCCGATTTTCCCTTTATTTTCATTGCAGAGAAATAAAAACTGTTGTACTCATCTAACTGATTTGACTAGAATAGGGCATAAAGGTGAAGAAATAGGTGGGTAGTAGTATTAAATAATTTCTAAATGATTTCATTTCATCTCTATTCCCCAATCCACCATTAAAAAAGTCATTCAACATCGAATTCATATGAGAACTATTATATTTCTCTTTCTATATATTTACCATAGTTCTCATATGAAGTCACTGACTTTGAAAGATGTTGAAGTTAGATCGACACAAAACTGGGCATTGGAAAAAAACTAAAACACCTAAAATACTATGGGAAGAAAGAATATGTAATCTTTGTGATATTAAGAAAGTCGAGGATGAAAAACACTTTGTCTTAGAGTACCCTATCTATACATACAATAGGGCTCAATTTTAAAATTTTTGTGACACTACCGATGTCCCTAACTTGTTAACTCATGAAAACGAAAGAGATCTATGAAGACTTCTCTCTTATTTTTTTTACTACATAAACAAAATATTAAAAAAATCAATTAATTCCTGATCAATTTTCTTAATGTCCAATAAAACAAATTTGATCTCTAGACATAACCATCATCAACATCGCCATATTAAAACTAAATTATTATTTTAATTTAATAATAATAATAATAAATTTTAATTTTATTATAGAATTATAATAATATTTTATATTCTATAAGTATATATCCTATTGTGTATTTGTGATTATTTTATTAGCATGCATACAATTGCTTGTTTGCATAGTGGTGTCCCATATCAACCATTAACTCACAACTTGATTGATCATGTATTAACTCAAAAGATGGCCACTAGAATGATAATGAAATCATAAATTGAAATTATTTTGCTTTTAGTGATTTCATTAATCAAAATATTTTTCTAACAATGTTAATTTAAAAAGCAAAATAAATATTATTATAAACAAATTTATAAAATGTATGTTATAAAAGAGGTCGAAGATAAAAAACACTTTAGGTGCCCATTGTCATACCCTTAACACAAATTTATCTAGAAAATAACATTTGGAAAATATTTAATGTGACTTTTTTATTATTTATTTGATACATTTTATTGGTCTTAAGGAACAATAAACATTAAAAAAAATGAGCACACCTCAACATTAGCAGAGCATTCCATTATAACCAAGCACCATATGTGTTTTGAGGACACCAAAATCTTGAAAAAAAAAGATTATTATTTTAAACGTTGAATCAAAGAAGGAATCGAGATAATTAAGCACCCTAACAACCTTGTAGAACTTGAATGAGCTTAATGGTTAAGAACACATGTTTCCTCATGAGAAGTCATAAATTCAAATTTAAAAGAAGTAGAGTATGTACACCCTTGTAAACTTTAGCAATCAAATCGTTGTGAAGATGTCTAGCTTAACTGTGACCTGATTATTATCATTATCATTATTATAGATGGAGTTTGGAGATCAATAAAAAAAAACTAGGTAAAATATGGAGGTTTGTTTTCAATTTTTTTTGTTTGTAATTTATGGTTTTTAATTTTCCTTTTACAATAATATTATTATCTTTCCTATAAAAAAAGTAGTTATGCCGTTTCAATTTTCTTAATATACCTAGATTGTTTTTATATTTTTCTTATCATTTTATATATTATTATTTATTAATATAAATCTTAAGTTTAATACTAAATATTTATATTAACATTAATATTAAATATTAATATTAATAATTACTAATATTAATAGTAATACTAATGATTAATATTGATAATGTTTTTTTTTTAAATAAAAATAAACCTTATATTATATCAATTGTCTACAATATAGTGACACTTGGCAGTCACCTGTTCCGTCATAGGAGGGAAACCAGAACATGTGGCTCCAATCTGTTTTTTCACTGCCATGATTGTAAGAAAATATACACAAGTTATACATAAAATTGCAAATGTTTGCAGGAACCTAGTTCTGTCTTCCTATTCTAAGGCTGGCCATATACAGAGCCCCCATTACTGATAGAATAATATAGAAAAAATGAGAGAAATATAGATTGTCTTCATGGTAAATTAGACCACCGACGCTATGACTGAAATAAACAAGAGACTGTGACCTGGGGTGAGCTATTTCAGTCCATGGCAGAGCCTGGTTGTCCATGGATGGTGTAAGTTGGGGTGAATCATTGTTTGCAAGTTGGGCACTGGGCTTGCGTTGGAGCATTCGTGAGTGCCTCGAACATAATGTCCATTCTTTGACTGATGACACCTTGACAATGCATCTGGTCGTCCTACCGCTGCTTAATCTCGAAGAGGATCTCAAGGTTCTCTTCTGCGAGATGATTGGCAAAGTGCGGATCCTCTTCTCCCTTGCCCATCTCATCACCGCCCGCTGCAATTGATTCCTTGTCTGTACCTGCTAGCTGCCAAATTGGACGTATCTCCTCCTCCACTTGGAAGCTCCCGTCAATGTAGTAGGGCTCTCTTGGCTTGACAGTTGGGGGGGCTAGAAGGTTGGTGACTGCAGGGGGGGTGCACACCCAAGGGTGGCACCTCCTCTTCCACTGTGCTTGGATTGTAATCCAAAGATGGAGGTGGCGCCTCCTCTTTCACTATGCTGGGGATGTAATGCAGAGGTGGAGGTGGTGCCTCCTCTTTCACTATGCTGGGACTGTGATGTAGAGGCGGAGGTGGTGACGGGATAAAGTGCATCGTGGAGGATGTTGTTTCCATTTTCACCTTACACGCCTCAGGAGACTGAAGCGAGGCAAACTTAGTGCTCATGGTAAAATGGAGGGGATGGGCAAAGTGAGCGATGAGAGCTCTTTGGGAGGCAGTGAGCCTGGTAGCCTGAGAGAGGGCGTTGGTTTTACTAGCACCCCTCTTGGGCTTTCCACGCTCCCGTGGCATGGTGGGGGGGACAGGGGGTGGTGGAGGGGGTAAAAGGAGGCTGTGGAAAGAAGTAGGATGCAATGGAGGGAGATGGATGAGCCCAAGAAAAACGAAGTGAGATGGATGTTCCTGGTTCGAATTGAGGCCAAGAGGACGCACAAAATTAGAGCGATGATGCAAAAAAAAACCATGAAGGCCGAAGTGCTCTTCAAGAAGAGCACACTAGGTGAAAAATGAATTTAGCTACGTTTCGGGGCTTCTCTTAATGCCATGAGAGCCCGAAGTGACCCCTCCCATCGCCATTGAAGGCCGACGAGACCTATGCAACTGCTTGGTACCAAATGCCTGGCTGGTTCGCTCACCCAAGAGCCCAGCTAGACACACTAACTTAATTGCCCACATGGTGTGAGCCATGGGAAGTAAAATCACAGGGGGTGGCGGCCGAGGATAATAACTCCCCCAACTGATCTGGTCCAACTGTCTGCCTCATTGCACCAGGTGGCACCCCATCTAGGTGATTAATATTGATAATTTTAATATAAATATAAATATAAATATTAAATATTAATAATTATTACTATTAATAAGAATATTAATAGTAATACTAATGATTAATATTGATATTAATAATAAATTTCAATAATTATTAATGTTATTTGATTAGTTTGATTCTCTATGCTCTATTTCTTATTATATCCTTAAGATTATTGTAATTATTAATATTATTTTAAAGTAGTTTAGAATCCTTAAGGACTTCTGATCTAGTATAGGTATGACTATGAACACTCACAAATCGAAGGTTATGATCACTAAATTCAACAAGTTCACCTACAATAATTTTGTATATGACAATAATATCTTGGAGGAAGTGCCTTCGTACAAGTATCTTGGAATTGACATTCATCACAAGGTCAATTGGAACTATAACATCGAGAAAAGGATAAATGAAGGGTGGAAAAATTAATACAGGCCTGAAAATAATTGTAAATTAGCAGACCTTTGGCTATGGGATAAGAAAAATCTTCTCTTTGAGACTCGTATTACTCTTGTTATCTTATATGGATGTGAAGTTTGGGTATGCAATATCTCTCGAGAATCCTGGAGAAGTATTGGATCCAAAAGAATTTTATAACTTATAATCTCAAAATTAAGGGAAATACACTATATCCTATCCTCCTCATCGAAGTGAGCCTTTCCCCCATTGGAAACACGACTATGATTATGTACTTAATGTACAAGAACAAGATAAACAACATGGATAACAAGAAGCTCCCCAAAATTGCTTCAAACTCTATCCAAAATCACCAATGACCCAAGCGGGAATAACATAATGATGATGAGTCTTAGCTAAATCATTGTGGAATAAAAGAAGAAGTTATTCTGCAGAATAATGATGATATTAAAAATATTGTACAAGATAAATTTAAGGAGAATCTATGGTGCGATAAATAATTAGAGGATAAAAGAAAATTAAGATATTATAAGGAGGTGGTTAACCCTAACCTTGAAGATCAAAAGTATCTCTCTATTTGACTAGTGTAAAGAAGAGAATCAATATTGTTAAATAAGAACTAATTCTCATGAGGTGCATGTAAAACTGGGTGTTAGACATTCCCCAAAAAACCATGGCAAGAAAGAATCTGTCACCTTTGTGACACCAAGAGGGTTGAATATGAAAATAACTTTCTCCTAGAATTCCCTAGTATACCCAAATTAAATCTCAATCTCAAAATATTTGTCAAAATATCGACCTTCCTAACCTTCTAAGTCATCAAAACTTTAATGATCTTGGATCGCTTCTCTTAATGCTTTTCAAGCATCAAAATAACATTTTAAATAAATCCAAGTAATCTCTTTCTTTTCTTAAAGTTCGATAGACTAATTTTGGTCTCAGTGGACATTAACCACCATCATCATTAATTTTAAAAATTATTCATCTTTATTTTATACATATTAATTTTAATAAAATCTTTATTATATTTATATTACTATTACTATTAATACTTATTGATAATAATAGTTATTAATATTATATTTATATTACTGTTACTATTAATAATTAATAATATTAATGCCCAAAGGGGTTGGATCCAATGGTGGAAAGCGAGGAGTTTTTCACCACTGGGCAAGGTTCAATTCTCGTGAGGGCCTAACCTGAAGCCATGAGGACACCTTGAGGTAGTGGTCGAATGTGTGGTTGCACCCAGAGATATTATATTAAATGATATTGTGACCTGTGCACACATAAGTGGATTAAATCCCACCCCCATGTCCTTCAATAGAAAGTCCCTGAGGTGTAGGATAGTTAGTGAGGGAGTGTGCATTTAAGGCACTTCGTGATGTTAAAGTCACCGGTTCGAAACCTATGGGGACAAAAAATCCAGCCATGTTAAGGGTTGGTGTGGCTCAGGCTGGGTGCGATCCCCAAGTGATTTTGACGGCTTAGATGCCCCTGAGTCGCGGTTTCTTAGCCACATGCTAGTCCCACAGGTCACAAATAAAATAACAAACAAAAAAATAAAAAATTGATAATATTAATAGTTATTAATATCATTGTTTTATTAGCAACTTTAATTTTTTTTTCCCTTTTAGTTGTTTTATTAACTATTAATACTAATACTAATGATTTTAGTGTTCCCTTTTTAATTATTTTTTTATACGATTCTCTCTCTTTATATAATTTATTTTAATTTTTTCTCTTGTTTACATTCTTTATTCTTTAAGTATTTTTTTTTTCTATTATTAAGATTTTTTGTTATTTTATTATTACCTTTTATAACATATTTATAGTTATATTAATTTTTCTTATTAATATTAATGTTTTTCTATTTTTTTTTTAACTTATAACATAATAATTATTAATATTAGAATTATTTTCAGGCCCTCATTCTCATAGATATTCATAACGTTAATATTACCAGAAACAAATGACTAGTATGTCGAAGAATATTACTTCAACTACAAGTGATGCTCAAAATAGAAGTTATTAGGGGAGTCAAAATACATCAAGTTCCTTCCAAGAACCCTATAAACTCCCCATGTAAAAGATCGAATTAGGATGGGTAGAATCCTTTACAATGCGAAAGTTCTGCTCAGTGCTTAGAAAATCCTATCGTCTCAAGTCCTCAACGATTACTAACTCAATAATGAAGAATCAGGCAACAATAATTACAAGCTAGTGCAAGAGATAAGTCTTCCATAAAGTATGCTTTGAGGACAAAGCATTTTAAGGGGAGGGCAATGTTATGAACATAAATATACATATACCATAGATATTCATAACATAATAATTAATAAATAATAATTATTAATAATGAAAGGTAATGTCTCAAAGGACATGACTATTGGTAAAGGGCACCCCTGCGTGGGTATATAAGCAGGCCCTCATTCTCAATTGTATCTCATCTCATTATATCTTATATCTTATATCTTATCTTATCTATTCATATTTTATACATTATTCCTTCATGGATTATTATGTTATATTCCAAGTATTTTGGATAATTCTTGTGTGAGCGAAATTTGTTTGTCTCATTATCAATATTAATAGTTATCAATATATAATATTAAAATTAATAATTAATATATATTTTAAATGAAACTAAAGTTTATTAATATTAAAGGAAGTTGTGTCGAAGCAAATAACAATTATACATAGTCCTAAAAAAGGCTCAAGACCTATGCATAATTCTAAAACTAAAAGCTATGTATAATTCTAAACTAAAATAACAAAATGTGGATTTTTCTCTATAATGTCTTCTTGATCATTTAGATCGATTACATCTTAAATAACCAAGCCTAATATCCACAGAACTTTTAAAAACATTCACTGTTAAGAAGAGGTAGAGTTCTAAAAATCTAAAGCCCTGGTCTATTGGAGAGGTCCTCAGTGTCCATTTGGGCCATGCCATGTTATTCATTGTCATTAACTATATTGACTTCATGAGGAGTGACTATGCCATGATTGATTGACGCTGAAGTCGAACGTCGGGGGTAGGCGAGTGTCCTTAAGTAATGAATTTCAATCTCCATATCATCCATCCTCCTTGTCAAGGTGACCGGGGCATGTTCAAAATCCCCTATTTTAGTTGAAAGTTGTTGGAGTGCAGAACGATTAGCTTGAGAAATCTCCTCATAATGTTGGAGAATTTTCTTGAAATCACTCGGGGTTCATATCTATCCTCTGCAACAAGAAGAAAAAAAACCTATAACCCCAAGGTTCCCAATCCCAAATCCAAAGATAATAAATAGAAGGGAATTCATACTGTAAATAAAAACCACTCAGTGAAGAAATTCATAGTTACTAGATTCTCAGTGTGAAAACTGATGAACAAGGAGAAGCAAAGTTGTCAT
Source organism: Picea mariana (assembly GCA_032191745.1). Lineage (NCBI taxonomy): Eukaryota > Viridiplantae > Streptophyta > Pinopsida > Pinales > Pinaceae > Picea > Picea mariana. The sequence goes on along the minus strand of JASDQU010101597.1, from coordinate 177,706 downwards.
TGAGTAGACAATTGCCAATGATAATCAAAACAAAACCTTGAGTGCCAATGTCTAGAACAAGAAATATCCCCATGAGCGACCTCCTGCTTAAGTCCTAAAATCCAACTCTCTTCCAGGGAAAGAATACCTCTTGAATATTGACAAAGAATGAGCCATAACTAGAGGGACCAACCCACATAAAAAACTAGAGGGGCATGAAGAAAATTGAATACCTGCACACATGAAATAAAATTGAAAGTGTGTGAGATGAAAAACACAATGATCGATGGAATGCAACATATCCACCTATCCACATGAATAAAGAGGGGGGCTTGACTAAGGAATAAACAAGCCCCCCCTCACTCCATTTAAATTAAAGTTTCCACACTCCACACACGCTCCCTACTTTTCCCAATGATCAACGAGGAGGTTTAATTCTCTTTTAACATGAAACATTTTAAACTCTTCAAAGCCTTTGATAAGGAATATAATGCAAGAGATAATGTCGTTGAATACATTTCTTTCGAACCAACTTCTTTTAAGTATCACTCAGACTACCATCATGGAATCTATAAACACCACAATTTTAGAGACATTTCTCTCTTTTGCTATGCACACTCCTTTGTATAGGGCATAGGCTTCAACAATGCTATTTGAGACCTTCCCAAGTCCCCAAGTGTAAGTGTCTATAATATTTCCTCTGGGATCAAGAAGACTCCCACCCGCACTTACAACCCTAAAAAATTAATAATTAATATCAATAGTTATTAATATTAATATTAATAGTCATTAATATTAATATTAATAGTTTTGTGTTTTATTATTAACATTATCATTTTTATATCCCTCAGGGTATAGATCAATTGGTGATAGAGTGCATTGTTAAGGCACTCCTTGTGACGTTGCTGGTTCAAACCTCAACTAGCCTTGTGCATTGCATGTGGGGGCAATTTGGGTACGCCTAGAGGTTGTAGTGGTAGTGGTCAGAATCAACCCCGTGTCACGTGAGTATGAGCCCACCCTAGTTGTCGATTCCACAAAAAAAAAGTCACTTTTATTTTCCTTTTTTGATGTTAGTATTTTTTTGTGTTATTTTTTGTTTTTATTTGATTGTCTTAGTATTTTTTGCTGTTAATGTCTTTGTTTTTCAATATTAGTATAGCTTCACTTCCCTCTTCTCTAATTGATTTTTTGTCCTGATGATGGATTTGGTTCTATATTTGAAATGTTAACATGAAGAAAGATACTTTGGATATTCATAAAAACTCTCAATAATGTTCCCACCACAAAAATGTCAAAGCATAAGTTATTATCATAATCATTTATTAAAATCATCATTTATAGTTTTTTTTTTCTTTCCAAAGAAATAAATTTGTAATTTTATTTATATTAAACAAAATTACATTGTCATATGCCCCATGACATTTGAAAAAGTGCTCAACAACCATTTAGAGTAAAGTGCTCTTCATATTTGTCTATCATTGTAGGCTATTTCTTTCTCCAAAAAATTGTATAAACAATTACATGTATCAACATACTATTTTTTTTTTCAAAAAGTTACATCGTTAAAACCATAAAGTTGCGATTAGTCCTCATTCAAAATAAATAATCTGTTTCATTATATCGAATGTGTATTTCTTTTTTCAAAAAGTTACTTAAAAAGTTACATCGTTAAAATGGTAAAGATGTGATTATTCCTCATTCAAAATAAATAAAGTGCTTCATTATATCTAAGGTGCATGTGTTGATTATGTGGAGTGCCAATCTTGTAGTATGGAAGTGATTTAGTGTAACAACCCAAATTGATTAATTTTTATCATAGTTTTTAATTTAAATTTAATTAATTATTAAAATATATTAAATGAGACTTTTATTATTTTATTATTAAAATGTGGGTGAAGTAATTAATGGTGGGATAAGGCTATTGGGAATTAATGGGGGGATAAGGTTGTTGGGAAATGAATGAGGGGGATTTGAGAGAGGAGGATAAGGAAGAGAGGAGGGGACTTGGAGAGGGGTCTCATTTTTGGATTGGAAATTTTTGCAAGAAATGAAGGAAGGAGGAGGAGGAGGAAAATTGGGAGAACAAAGCATTTAGGAAACTCTCATAGGGCACTGTTGTGGCTAGGAATTTTGGGCTCGGGGGCCAGGAAACTGCAAGGATTCCTGGAGCTAGGGAGCCATAAAGATTGTTCCTAGTTGGATGGGAGGTTAATATTCAGTTTGGGGCAGTTGGGCATGATCATCAACAAGAAGAAAAGGGAATAAATCAACTAATCTACAGGTTGAGGTAAGCATTCTATGTATTTTATTAGGTTTTGTTTTTATTATGTTGTTGTTTTATTTTCTTGCTATAGAAAAATCATGAAAGAAAATTCTAAACTAAGTTGCAATAATTTCAGTAGGAGATTAGAAAGTGTTTATTTATATGAGGCTCTGTAAGGTAGGCCTTACATTTAGATCCCTCATACCAATCCCAATCCATATTTTGTTATTTAAAGCTATTTTATTCTTTAATTATTCATAAATTGTTTACCAATAATTCTCAATATAAAAATAAAATAATTTGTTTTAATCAATAATACAATTTATTAAATAACATTTAATTTAATAATTTTTATTTATTTGGTAGATTTGAAGAAAGATTAACATTTTACATTTCAACCTTTTCCAATTTACCATTATCAGAATTCGATTGGACAATCTTTCTCAAAATTGTAATTTTTTATTAACTAAATTGTTGTTTCTAGAAATGGATATGGCAGTCTTAAATATTCATAATGCAACTCAATGAAAAAAAATACCAATTACCTTTACCATTATTTTCATCGAATCTGAAAAATACTAATTCTTAATAAACATTATTGTCATAAACAATTATTGAAAATTACGTCTAATGTTTTTTATTCTTTAATTCCTCGTAAATCATTTACAAATAAATTTTAATATAAAAAATGATACAAATCATTTTATTCAATAAAAAAATTTATTCAATAAATAAATTGACAACATCTCCTTACTAAGTCTTTCTTCGGAGGGGAGGAATCCAATTTCTTAATGCAAGAACAATTACGAACATTACTTGGTTCAAATGACCTGAAGAGAGGAAATGGGTTCTCCGAAAACCCTAGGTTGAGGGGACTTGGGTTCCGAGGAAACCATAGGTTAAATGGATCATGCCAAATGACTCTCTGGATGGAGCCCATCAAGATGAGTCTCTTGCATTCATTTTGGGGGTTAGGGATGGGATTATCCTTTACTCCCATTGTATTTCTATTTCTAGTTCTCTTAATTTGTCTAAAGTTCTGGCTTGGTTTGTTTTCTCGAATTCACTGTGCATAGGTTTTGAATCAAGGTGAGAATGCATCAATTTATCTAGTGGTTTTTGGGTAATGCTTTGAATTTGGATAATTTTTCTGGTTCACCAGTTCAGGTATTAGTATACTCAGAAGAAAAAAAAATTCTAAACCCTTGAAAAAGAATAGGAATATGATCATGCGTAAGGAGGGGAGAGTCAAGATGAATTTCAGTGAATATGTCAAGGTTGAGAAAGTTATGGATTATGTTGGGAAATATATATTAGGTTGTTTATTTAGGATATCTCTGGCGAAGGTGTCCATTCCAGACTAGATTGATTTCTCTTGGAAGGGTCTTTTAGGGTATAGGCATGATTTCCTTTTTTTAACAAGATGCTAGCTCTGTTTTATCTTTTAGTTTGATTAGGATGCTCTAAGGTGAGGGATAGTAGGTGGTTCTAGGTATCTTTCCCTCTAAATCGCAAAGTATGGAATCCATGCTTCAACTCCCATCGATAGGTGATGCAGACCTCACCCATCTAGTTGAAGCTATTGAGGTTTCCTTTGGAGCTATGGACTGATAAGCTTCTTTGGGCCCTCAACTATTATCTTGGGAAAACCCTAATGGTAGACCCATCATATAAGTACTCCGTTTAGAGGTCGGTTGCTAAAGTACTGGTAACATAGATCTTTTGTAGGGACTCGCTGAAAGTATCGATATTGATTTTGGAGACTTAGAGTTCACCCATGTTCTCAATTATGGGAATGTTCCCTTTAGGTGTGTTTGGTGCCATGCAATTGTTCTTGTGGTGGACAACTGTGATAAAAAATTTGTGATGAAGACATGGATGAGAAACAAGAGCTCCCTGTCCAAAAATCTAATGGGTTAGAGCTCAGAGCCCATGGAAATAAATGGTGCATAGACGAGGAGGTTGAAAAGATTACATTCTTTAGGAAACTACCCTCCTTTCTTGTCAAGGGCCTCTATGTATTTTGGTACAGATGATCCTATTTTGGAATTAAAGGGAGATACACAGGGCTCCGTGGAAGCTCTTATTTCTACTAAGACATGTGAAGATGTGTTGATCCCTTTTAAGTAATCGGAAGGGAATGCGTTTAAGGTGTTTCCTTTGACCGTGGAGGTTCTTGAGGATGAAGGAATTATATTGGTAGAGCTAGGGATTGTGGACAATGACATGTGGTCCATATTATTCGAAAATGTGTATGGGATGGTGCCAGTTGCAACTCTAGTACTTGGAACAGAAGTAACTAAAGTCATATCTTCAGGTTCTTCTTCTATTATCAATAAGTCCCAAATAGACGATTTACTTAGTACTTCCTTTTTGGATCATAGTTAGTTTTTAATGAAGGGAGAGACATGGCTTTGTCTAGGGTTTTTGTAAGGCCTTTCATACAAAGCCTCAAGATAAATAAACAATCTATTTATCTTCTGACAAAATAAATTCAATTTAGTTCAAGGTTTTCCTTTCTTGATTTTCTTTACAACATCATAATAATAAAAAACAACATAATAATAAAAAACAACATAATAACAACATAAAATACACAAAATATGTACCTCTACCTGTAGATTACTTGATTTAGTCCATGGTTCTCTTGTTCTTGAGCTTGCGAAACTTCCTAACTGAATACTAACCTCCCAACAAACTAGGAAGGACCTATCTAGCTCCCTAGCTCAAGGAATCCTTGCGGTTTCCTGGCCCCCAAGCCCAAAATTCCCAACAATAGCAGTGCCCTGTGAGAGTTTTCCCAAAACAATTCTTCCAATTTCCTCCTCCTCCTCTATCCTTCAAAAATTCTCCAACAAAAAATGAGATCCATCTTCCAAGTCCTCCCCTTCTTCCTTATCCTCCTCTCTCAAATACCCCTCATTAATTCCCCAACAACCTTATCCCCCCTTTAATTACTTCACCCACACTTAATAATAAAATAATAAAAGTCCGATTTAATATATTTTAATAATTAATTAAATTCAAAATAATAATAAAAAACTATGATAAAAATTAATTGATTTGGGTTGTTACATACATCCACCCTTCAAGAAAATTCATCCCGAAGTTAGAGTAATTTACAATACAAGGGTAACGACACATGATTCATACGTCCACATCAAATAATCAACATCATCAATTTAAAACACTTATACATACTAGTGTACATGTGCAAGGCATGCATGTGTAGCTAGCACATACAAGACTCACACATGCACTAATGACGATAATTACCACTCCTAAATTAGTTCTTGCATGAGTCCAATCCAATCAACAAGACCATTCATTCCATAAAAGATAGTAAACCATTTAAAAATGCTCGCAAAATCCCTTGATTATAATAATTTAGCACAACAATATTCATTTAGATAATTGTAGTTCAGTTAAGCAATTATAAATATACATATATACATATCTTCTTTTCAAAAAGAGAGAAAACAATAAATTCTACCGTAAGGCAAAATTCCCACACACTCTCTACTACTTCTATTCATCCTTCCTCCCTAAATTACTTCCATATTCCATCCCCATCATTCCTCTGCTGGACTATCTTGGAGCATCAACTATATTGACCTAAATCCAAATAGAACCTGTAAGCGGAAGTGTCAACTCTCTTGACCAAACTCCCCCAACAGGAAACTGACAGTCATCATCACATGTCTAGGGGAGTGTGAGCTAACAACGTCCTGCCATGACTCCAGGTTTCATAGGATTTTTGGTACAGGGGCAGACCAAGGGTTCAATGCTTCAGAAACGCACCAACAAAACCCTAACTACCAACCCTTTTGGAAACACCTGTGAATTAGGCAAAGTCTCATACGAGGTAGAGGAAGGGGGGGTTACAGGACGCAGGTGTCTATAACCAAGATGGGACACAGATCTATGATTATAACACTTCGCAGAGTATTCTAGCTACACTTAAAAGGTGGTATGCATTAGTTCATTATCTTTTATTAAAATTGCAAAAAAAACCCTAACATGGATCAACGCAATAACAACAAAGAGTAATCACTTCAACCACTTAGCACACAACAGAAAGTTAGATCTAACTTTCATTCATCTTTAAGTAAAGCACTAAGCATAAACAGATCTATCTAACAAACATAATAAGCAAAGCACTGAGCATATTCATAGCATAAACAACACAACACAAAGCCAACCAAAGACACAAGATATATGTGGTTCACTCCAGTGTGGGGCTACATCCACCAACTACTTCGTCTTCTTTGTTAATCTTCAATATTCTTACATTCAGTTTCTCCTGTGCACCAAGCCAGAGAGCCAAGATTCGCAGAGGACAAGATATCTGCGCACTAAGCACTAGATCCTCCTTCCCAAAATTAGGTCAAGGCACAGAGCCAACTCCTCTATCAAGCACAAAGCCTTACCTACACATTTTGTTGCACAAAGTACTCATAACTTCTTGCACTTAGACACTTAGACTTTTCTCTCTAAGTCCCCCCACCTATCATACATTCCTACTTATTTATACTTTTACAATCCCTTACAAAAAGGCCTAATCATGGGTAAACCCATGGGCTGAAATCCCATAACCCATTGCAAAAACCCTAATGAACCCCTTGTTGGGTCCACAAATCCCGCAAAACAAGTGAGATCCACAATCTCAACTCTTCCTGGGTGCTCCTTCTTCGATCACTATGTCAAAGTCCAAAAAATGGTCAAACCTGACCAAGGTTTCCTCAAAACTTGGTCAAGGGCCAACATGTCCCCAACACTCACCTGTGACCTATCCCAAGTCACTCAGGTTTGGGCAACATTGCTTCAAAGGCCTCAAGCCTAGCTCAAGCTACCTTGAATTTCTTCTTCGCCTGAGCCTCCTGCTCAGTGAGCTCCTGGATTGTCTACTCTGTAATAGGCCCTTCTGGGCACTGTTCCACTGTCGCAACCGCTTGGTCCAATCGCGAGTCTTTTCTCTGAATTTCTTCAAGCACCTTGCAGGCTTCATCCCACACACGTTGCAGCTTCTGCGTGACTTCCATTACCCTGCCCTGGATGGTAGTAATAATATGTTGCTGTACCACGTGCTGTTCCTGAGGTCTCTTCATTCTTTCTACCACAGTGAGTAGCTTCATCTTTGCCTGTACTGACAGTGCCTACTGCTGCACCTCCTGCAATTGCGCTTCCAGTTTCCTTAGCTCTAGATCTTCTACGAGGTGTTCATAAGTCTGCGTGCTTCTATTGCTCAACTATTTTTTCTTTGAAGCGAGGGCTTTGATCCTTACAATTGCATTATTAGAAGCTTCCTCCCTTTGGTTGCGCACCTCCTGCAGAGTGCTCGGTACTGCTTGGATCTCCAACTCTGTTATCCTTGCTTGAAGCTATTGGATGGTCTCAACGAGCTTCGCCACCTGAACCTCAACCAACTCCTGTTCCTCCTGTGCCAAGCCTGAAACCGAGTGACATGCTCTATTTACTGCCTCTTTGACTACGTTCCGTTCTGCGAGAAATTGCTCATTTTCTCTCTGTATATTTACTTTTTCCTCCTGGACCATTTCCTAAAAATCTTCTTTCTCATTTTCATAGGCGGTTACACAGTACTGTGCTACGCATAATTGATCTAAGACTTCCTCTTTCTCTTGTTTCAAGGCTTCTGTAGCCTTCTCCTTTTCTTCCTAGATTTTCTGAAGCTGAGCCTCTGTCACATCTGGAAGTATTCTTAGTTGGGTTGGTTCATCCACCAGTTCTGCAATCTCTGATGAGGAAGGCGCAGTAGGTACTGCGCGGATCAATTAAATAGCTTGCTGTATTTCCTTCAGTTCCTTCTAGACCCTTCCATACAACTCCTCCCGCTTCACTCCATATCTTTGCAATATATCCTCAGAAACATCCTCCATCGCTCCGTAGACCAATTAGATGTCGTCCTCTATGAGCGTGGCCTGCAACTGGGGCTTGCTAGCGTGCATATTATTTCTTGCTGAGGGTTTCTTCGGTGAACCCTTCCTCTTCTACGATGTTACTTTTTCAGCAGGGGGATATTTCGATGGTGTAGCTTCACCTTCTCCTTTCTTTTCTCCTTCATCCCCTCCTCCTTGTCCATTTGCTTCGTCTTCGCCTCCTCCTTGTCCATTTGCTTCGTATTCACCTCCTCCTCCAAGAGAGTCAGACCTATTATCTTCAAAAGCGCTGTCCTCCTCATCAATATCTATATTCTAGACTTCTTCCTTCTTTTTCTTCCTCTTCGTCCCACTGGACTGCCCGATATGCTTGACCCGGGTGACCAAGGGGCTTCCTATGATGTCAGTGTCGGAGAGTTATGCATCAGCAACAGGTGTATGAAATTCCTTTGGCCACTCCTTCGTGATATGCTCCATGTGTTCGTTTATCAGCTTGTAATATGAATGTAACTCTTCCTTGCTCTCGTCTCTACATGCAGTGATATAGATAAAATGCCGATCTACGCAGAACTTGGATATTGATCTATACCTGTGCAAGGTGCGCGGTGTCATGTGAAAAAATGATTCAAAGGCAACCTTTAGCTGTTGATAATACGCATGGAACACAATGTTTGACTGCCATTGCTTCGACATATCTTTAGATTACCATAATGTAGATAACCTAGCAACCAATGACTCCGATGGTTCAATCTCTAGAAAGGTGCCTCCTTCAGGCATTTTCCAATAAAAAAAATGAAATCAACGTGAGCAACCAACTAAAGTGGAACTCATATCCCTGATACTGAGATTCGCTATAGTCTTTCTCGATTTTGTTGACGAGGTAACTCTCCCAATTCATCTGCATTACCTCCACGCATTTTCTTGTGAGATCCACCATGAACCCGGTGACCTATGTGGGGTGATTCTATCTTACAAGCTTGCCAACTATGAGTTGGCAAGCGAGGCACACTACGCCATCTTAGATAGAGGATACCTTGTAGCCTCGCTTTCCCTTTTTGACTTCTTCGTAAGCCTCCTTGATGCGCTGTGCCAGGGAGAAATCTAAGGCCTTCCCTGGGTAAAACTACTGAGGGTCGGGTCCTTGCATGCTCAATCCTATAATCAAGTGGATCAACGCCAGATCCATAGTAATCCGCTAGTCGAGCCATAGGTATCCACCATGGTAGCACGACAAGAGGAGTTTAATGCAAGCATTAAGCTCCTGGTGATGGACAAAATGGGGAATCTTCATCACATTTAGTATAGTGGACTGCACCATCTCCTTAATCCATGGCTGGGAGACCAGGCAAGGCTTCTTCCAAGTAGTCTTTTTCAGGTATCGATGGGGTGCGAGCATAGCATAGTTCTTTCTGTTGCCAAGATTAAAGTTGTTGTTCTTCAGTGACGGGATCTTTCCCAACTGGCTTCCAACTACGCGTATTCCCATTAGAATGTACGTGGTGATCAGGGTGTACTCATAGTCGCGTGGGATGCTGTCGCGGTTAACCGCGCCAGCCAAAGGTGGGATATAGTCTAGTAAGATCGATGAGATCTGCTTCGCATTAGCCAGATTTTTGTGATGCTTACTTCACTGCTCGATTGTGGGATTAACACGGCTAGACCGACTTCTAGTTGAAGGGGAAGCCTGCAGTCCCCTAGTTGACAACACCTGGACACCTTCAAACATAGCTCTATCAACCATGAACTTCTTAAGAACCTCCTCGACGGACTTCTCTAACTCACTAGGTTTGCCCAAGATTCTCACTGTTAAACAAACAGGTCGGGGTAGGCAAATGGATAAGTGGGGTAGACAAATGAACATTGACGTCTAGTTTCTTATAACACACCTCGACACACAATCAAATCCCTATTAGCTCAGTTAATCACGAGTGGCAAAAAGTGGTCCCTACGCAACGACCAACGGGTTAAATAAGCGGGGCATCGTAATAGATTCTTTCAACGAATAGGAATGCTTCCATCAATGCGAATCTGTCCATTATGGCATGGTCTCAACATCCCAAAAGTGGTCCATCCACCCATAAATGCATTTTCTAGCCATTCTGGAGCGTCGGTCTAATGGGTGGGGTGCCTCCAACGGTCATATAGCTTCACCAGGGTGAAGTCCCATTATGTGCAGTCCTGCTGTTCCAGCGAGGTTCAAATCCTGTGAATCTGCCTCCTGCGAAGTCTTCCATCAGTTCTCTGTAACTTCCTGCAGCTTTTCCAACTTATCTTTATTCTTACTAATCTTCCTTGCCTTCTTTCATGTAATCTGAGTCTCTCTAACTGTTTATGGATTCCTCTTTCCAGTTTTATTCTTATCTTCTCCTAGCGTAGTAGTTTCACACTGCTGCTGTGCTCTCAAAGGGTTCAAATTTAAAATCCCTCCTCTTATTAATTCCAAGGTGGGTATTATTCTTTCTTGCATGGATAGGTCCTTCAAACCTTCTTGCATTCTTTCAACCTTGACAACTAGTTTTTGTTGCTTCGACTTATCCTCTCGTTCTTCTATTAGTCGGTCTATTTTTCTATATACGAAATCCCTTAGTTCTTGCTTCTTCTTTTTTGTAGCTTCTTCCTCTGCTTTCCTTCAGATATGATCCTTCTCAATCCAAGTCTTTCCTAAGAAAAGAGGGAAAGGGGCATTTTTCTCAACAAACTGAATGACTTCAAATTCCTCTTCAGTTGATGTTCCATGAATAATAATAGGTACATTAGCAACTCTTCCACATAAGGTTATCGTCTTTCCCTTGAACAAGCCTATCCTTCCCAATGAAGGTATCACAATAGGCTTTCCCAAAATTTGCCAAGTGTCTTCTATCATAATATTCACTTGTGTTTCCTCATCCAAGACATAGTCTATGTCGAAGTCTCTTATTCTTGCATTTATGCACTGTTTTACTTTCAGGATCTCTGGTAAACTGAAATCTTTGTGATCATTCATCATTTCTTTTAACCGTAATAACAGAGTATGAAATTTCTCTGATTCTTCCTCTTGATGATTCTCTAACATGCTCTTATTCTCTTGAATTCCTTCATAGTTTTCTTGTCTCATGTTCATTCTTTCAACTTTAGCAATCATCCTTGGACAGTCCTCAACCTCATGACCAACAATATTACAACAAAGACAAATAGGACATGTACAAGGGCATTCCTTAGCAAGATGTCCCGGTCTTGTGCAGTTATAACATAGTGTCAATCCTCTCTTTCTCTTGTATGTTCCCCAACCTCTCTTGTACTGCACACTAGGATCACAATGCTGGACCTACAATCTGCACAAATTCTTTCTAGGTTCTTGCATCCACTTATTAGTCCAAAGATTCTTTCTATGCATAGGAATAACATATCTTTCTTCATTTCTATTAGCTTTACTTAGATCAACTCTTTCTTCCAACTGCGCCCTAGATTTCAGACTAGGACAAAATCTATCAAACATACCTAGATTCATGCTTTCAAAACAAAATTTTCCTCTTATCTTACTCTTATCAAAGCACAAAGCTTTACGTCTTTAAGATCTTACCTCTTTTCTTCAGATCATATTTATTTCTTAGCACAAAGCTTCACAAGTCAAGTAGAGTACTGCGCACTACAACAATAGATCTATGCACAAAGCTTCTCTTTTCTTTACTTCAGTTCCCAACAATCATAGTTTCAGGTCCCAACAACAGAACCATTTGTTGGCACAGGGGCAGACCCAGGGTTCAAGGCTTCAACAATGCACCAAAAAAACCCTAACTACCGACCCTTTCGGCAACACCTGCGAAGTAGGCGAAGTCTCGCCCGAGGTAGAGNAAGGGGGGGTTACAGGATGCAGGTGTCTGTAACCAATCTGGGACACAGATCTTTGATTATAACACTTCGTAGAGTATTCTTTCCACACTTAAAAGGTGGTATGCATTAGTTCATAAGATTTTATTAACATCGCAAAACAAACCCTAACATGAATCAACGCAGTAACAACAAAGAGTAATCACTTCAACCACTTAGCACACAACACAAAGTTAGATCTAACATTCATCCATATTTAAGTAAAGCACTAAGCATCAACAGATCTATCTAACAAACATAATAAGAAAAGCACTGAGCATATTCATAGCATAAACAACACAGCACAAAGCCAACCAAAGACACAAGATATACGTGGTTGACCCCAGTGTGAGGCTACGTCCACCAACTGCTTCGTCTTCTTTATTAATATTCAATATTCTTACATTCAGTTGCTCCTGTGCACCAAGACACAGAGCCAAGCTTCGTAGAGGACAAGAGATCTATGCACTGAGCATCAGATCCTCCTTCCCAAAATTAGGTCAAGGCACAGAGCCAAATCCTCTATCAAGCATAAAGCCTTACCTACACATTCTGTTGCACAAAGCACTCATAACTTCTTGCACTTAGTCACTTAGACTTCACTCTCTAGGTTCCCCCTTCTATCATACATTCCTACTTATTTATACTTTTACAATCCCTTACAAAAAGGCCTAATCATGGGTAAACCCATGGCCCAACATCCCATAACCCATTACAAAAACCCTAAGGAACCCCTTCCTGGGTCCACAAAGACCTCAAAACAAGTGAGATCCATGATCTCAGCTCCGCCTAGGCACTCCTTCCTTGATCACTGCGTTGAAGTCCAAAAATTGGTCAAACCTGACCAAGGTTTCCTCAAAACTTGGTCGAGGGCCAACAAGGATACATGGTGGGAAATGCATCCACCCCTCCTAATAGAACTCGGGTAAACACCCTACCATGGAACATATAATGACACTATGTTGCTAGGAATTTTGTCATCGTATATTCAGTTTTAACCAGTCTCGCCACCTGAAAAACCTGCACTTGTCCACACATCATAGTAATACATTTGAACCAATATAATTTCACATACAAGATTCATACCATATTGTTTCCTTGTCGATGTTCATGACATAAACATTTTATCATCATTATTCTATGGCTATTTCATAGCCTATTGACCTGCAGATTAGTCTATAACAAAAATCCATACATATCCATGCATTATCATCATGCAATTGCATTTATTCATAATCTCAATCCAGTATCCACATACCAGCAAATTTAACTATCAAAATTTTCATGTTATAAATAGATTGCATAATATCCATCATAATTCAAATAGCGTTAAATATTCATAGAATTTACATTCACATAGGTTCATATGTCTTAAAAGTTCAAGTGTAGCATTAATAGTTTTACAATGAATATAAAATAAAGATGATTAGGCCTTAAGTAATTCTAGCTGTCTAAGTCAAAAGGTGGCATTACATACACCCAACCTTCGAGAAAACATATTTTGGAGGTGGTCAAAAAAGAGAGGGATGATCTTGTTGTAAGGTCTCGACATCCTCCCAAGTAGCAGATCCTGGGCTATACTTGTCCCACAAGACCTTAACTTGGTCTACCAGATGGTTCCTTAGCTGTCAGTCCCTACAGTCCAATATGCGTAACGGTTCTATTGTGAGGGTTCCTGCGTCCGATACCTGCAATTCCTTCCAATTCAGTTTATGAGATTCATCAACAACATAATGATGTAGAACAAATACATGAAAAACGTTATGAGTTTTATGCAAGTGAGGTGGCAGTACGAGATGATAGGCAACAGGTCTAATTCTCTCTTGGATTTTAAATGGTCCTATAAATCGAGGTGATAAATTTTTCCCCTTCCCGAACTGAATGGTACTCTTATTAGGCCTGATACGAATGAAAGCTTGATCTCCCACTTTATAACTTTGGTCAATCCTATGTGCATCAACATAAATTTTCTGTCTATCCTGTGCTTCCTTTAGTTGCTGCCTAATCTGAATCACTCATTCCTCCATCTCTTGAATCAATTTTGGCCCAACTGTCACTTGGTATTCTAACCTTTCCCAACTCAATAGTGTTCTTCATGGCCTTCCATACAGAGCTTCATAGGGTGGCATTCCAATGGAGCTATGAAAACTGTTATTGTAGGCGAACTCTACCAAAGGTAGGTACTTCTCCCAATGGGTTTGATTATCCATAACATACATCCTAAGCATGTCTTCCATAACCTAATTTACTCTCTCAGTTTTTCCATCTGTTTCAAGATGATATGTTGTGCTCAAGTTCAATTGAGTTCCCAACGCTGACTGCAAACTTGTCCAAAACCTAGAAGTGGATAGGGAATCCCTATCTGAAATGATCTTCTTGGGTAACCCGTGCAAACTAATGACCTCACTTATAAACACACGTGCCACATCACTGACATCACAAGTGTCTCTAAACAGAATAAAATGAGCACTCTTGGTCAATTTATCAACTATCATAAGAATGACATTGTGTCTATGTGATGTGAGTGGCAATCCCACAAAAAAATACATAGAAATGACTTCCCACTTGGACATAGGAACATCATGCGGTTGTAGGAGACCTACCGGGTGGTGGTGGTCATATTTCACTTGTTGACAATCTAGGCACTTGGAAATGAAATGGACTACATCATGCTTCATGCCTAACCTGAAGAAAAGCTTCTTCATGTCTACGTACATTCTCTTCACACCCGAATGCACACAATAAAGTGCTCTATGGGCTTCCTTGAGTATGATGCTTCAAATATACCCACCTTCGGGGATGTACATCCTTCCTTGATATATTAATAATCCATCTGATTCTAGGCTATATATTTCATACTTTGGATCTAATTGCCTTCCACTCTAGAGGGTTGAAGTAACCTTTAAATACCAACTATCTCCAAGAATTTTCCCCAAAACATGCTCCCTAAGATTAACTTTTAAGGGTTCCAAGGAGAAGACATTTGGTCTCCTGCTCAAGGCATCCACGACCACATTCTCCTTTCCCTTGATGTGCAAAATTCCAAAATCGTACTCACTCATAAATGCACTTCCTCGCCTCTGTTTGGCATTGAGATCCCTTTGAGTGAAGAGATGCTTTAAGCTTTCATGGTCCATTTTGAGCTCAAAGTTTTGCCCCACTAGATAGTGCCTCCAACGTTTCAGAGCTAACATTACAATTGCCAACTCTAAATCATGAGTAGTGTAAAGCTCCTCATGTTGCTTCAAATTTCTTGATGCATACGCTATCACTCACCCATCTTGCATTAGCACGACCCCCAATCCTTGCTTCGAAGCATCCGTGTAAACTGTAAAGTCTTTTTCCATATCTGACAGTCGTAGAATTGGTGCACTAGTTAGTAACCTCTTAAGCTTGATGAATGCAATATCACATTATTCTATCCATTCATACTTGACCCCCTTGCGCTGCAAGGTGGTGACAGGTTTCATTATTTTAGAGAACCTTTCCACAAACCTCCGATAATAACCCACTAGCCCCATGAAGCTTCTTACCTCATGAGCATTTTTCGGCAATGGTCATTCCATAATGGCCTTTACCTTTTCTAGGTCCACAAAGATTCCTTCACTGGAAATGATATGACCTAAATAGTGAACTTCTTTCTAGAAGAAAGAACACTTCGAAAACTTTCCATACAATTTTTTCTCTCTAAGGCACGACAACACCACTCACAAGTGCTCGTCATGTTCTCTTTTGTTCTTGGAATAGATGAGGATATCATCCAGAAAGACCTGTACAAAGCAATCTAAGTACTTTTAGAATACACTGTTCATGAGGCTCATGAATACTTCTGGCACATTGGTCAAACCAAAAGGTACTACGAAAAACTCATAATGCCCAAACCGAGTTCGAAACGCAGTTTTAGGAATATCGCCTTCTTTAATCCTTAACTGGTGATACCCCGATCAAAGATAATTTTTTGAGAAAATTGCTGCTCCTTTCATCTGATCAAAGAGGTCATCTATCTGTGGCATTGGGTACCTATTTTTCATTGTATCATGGTTCAAGTTCTTGTAATCTATACATAGTTGTAAGGAACCATCCTTCTTCTTCACAAAAATTACTGGTGCACCCCAAGGTGAGACACTGGGCCTTATTAGTCATAAGTCAAGTAGTTCCTTCAATTGCATCTGCAACTCACAAAGTTCTGGTGCTGTCATCCTATACGGTGTCTTGGAAATTGGCTTCGCACCAGGTTTTATCTCAATGGTAAAATCAAGCTCCCTCTCAGGAGGTAACCCTGACAACTCTTTCGGAAAAAAAATCCTTAAACTCCGACAATATTGGATACTGATCCAAGGTGGATCCTTTACCTTCTTTTACTAATTCCACTACATATAATCAATAACCTTGCCTCATGCAATGTTTAACCTTCATGGTAGAGATAAAGCATAGAGACACTTTCCTTTGTACACCATGGATATCTACTGACCTTCCTTCATCGTCAATACAAAGCACCCTTTTTGCAAAACAATCTACCATAACTCGATGGGATTCTAACCAATCCATTCCTATGATTAGGTCATACGTCCCAAGAGCAGTGACGTACACCTTCAACCTAGTAGTAAACACTCCCAGATCTACTAGACAATTATCAATGCTAGGTCCTATCACTTGTTTTTCCCCCAAATCCATCTTGACTTGTTTAAAGTTGTCGTGCTCGTAGGCTGCCAACCCACACTTTTCTAATGCACACGGTGAAATGAAAATATATGTAGCACTAGAATCAAATAAAATTTTAACATCGACATGATTTAGTGTACCTGATGAATCCACCACCATGGATTGATGTTATGCCTGACAAGTATTAACC
Source organism: Picea mariana (assembly GCA_032191745.1). Taxonomy (NCBI): domain Eukaryota; kingdom Viridiplantae; phylum Streptophyta; class Pinopsida; order Pinales; family Pinaceae; genus Picea; species Picea mariana. Next base: position 160,866 of record JASDQU010101597.1, on the reverse strand, counting down.
ACTGCATAAATTTGGTGGCTACCACTCGCTCTTCCCATCGGGGCCTCTCCTTCTCTATGCACAATTCCTGCTTGTGACTCTGGACAGTCACGCTGGTAATGGGGTCCTGCACACCCCCAAAACGTAACATGAAATGGAACCTACGCACTACCCTGTGATGGTCTCTGAAATGAGTTCCTTCCCATGGAGCCCCTGCCCCTACTTGTTGCTAGCTGAGAAGGATGTGGACCTTCCCGCGTTGTTGGTGATGAGTGGGATTTTGCACTCGCTGCCATTGAAATACTTGTAGCAACTGCTCTAGGTGCGACTCTATTGCCATAAGGAGGTTGCCTAGATATTTCCCCCCTCAAGAAGGTCCTAGGGGCCTTCCCCATGAATCCAAGATGTTGTGGAAAGGTTGATCTCATACATGCGTTTAAGCTCATATGCTCCTTTGCGTAACATGCATTTTCAACTGCTTCAACTACTGACGATGGTTTTCACATCCATACCATGGACCTTATCTCAGGGTTTAACCCATACACAAAACGCTCTGCTTGTCGTTGATCGATGTCCATGTAAAAGACATATTTTACCAACTCCATGAACCTAATCTCGTATTCTTCCACGATCCTGTTTCCCTGAACTAGAGCATGAAATGCTCCTACCTGTTGTTCCTTGTAGTATGCAGAAAAATATTTCATTTGGAACCTCTCCTCAAAAGATTCCATGAGATGGTGTCTGGGGTAAGGTGCAACTGCCTCTCCAGGTTATTCCACCAGTTCAAGGCACTGTCTCTCAACTAGAAGATCGTAATTTTCGCCTTTGATGTGGAAGCATAGTCTCTTAAGGAGAAACATCATGTCATTCCTTCCAACCATGCTTCCGCACATTCACTTGCACAAACCCCATCAAACTATGGGAGTTTGATATTCTATAGTTCTCTGGCGATGTCCCTTGGTGGAGGCCCCCCCTCTGAGTCCCTCATCGCTTCAGGGTTACCCACTCCAGATGGTGGGGGTTCCACTTCGACATCAGCTGACTGACATCCCTTTAATGTCTCATTAATAGCCTCTAAAGAGTGAAAAATGAGAGCTAATTCATGCAATGGTGGTGGCAGTGCCGACATTGGTGGTCCTTGCAATGATGTCCCTCGACCTCGATTTACCCGAGTCCTAACCATATTGAATAAATGAATTTGCATCAAACCAATGCTTATCAGGGAAGAGTTTAAGGAATTCCACATTCACTCAAACTTATACTTGCAAACATAGGGTTAGGCATAAGTTTTTTTTTTTTTTACTTGTCTGTAAACAAACATTACTCTCTTTACGGTAAGTGGCTAAAGGTCAAGGTCGAAAGCCTCTAAGCTTGGTAACTTGTTCGGGTAAGTTGCTAACTCCCTTGCCTTGCTAGCTATGCTAGCACTGCGAGGTACCTGCCAATTACTGTTACTTATCTCCTTAAGTCCTTAGAAACTTGGAAACTAAATACAGTGTTTTAAACACAATGTAAATTAATTATTAACCCCAAACAACCTAATTTGATTCACATGTTGTACACATAATGCTCCATTGTGGGCTCTCTTTCTTTGATATTCGATGTTTTTACTTGACAGTTGGGCTTTTAAGCATAAGTGATGACTAGGGTGTTTGATAGTATGTGATGTCAATGGCTTGGAGTAGTGGACTCAATGACCAAACACATAATTTATATATATATCAATTAAGATAAATAAAATTTTCATAAAACCAAATACCACCCTTATCTACAATATAATATTTTGTTCACAAAGCATTATTAATTTATAATAACTATTTACTTACTTAATTAATTATTTTAATATAAAATTATTTTAGTTTTATAAAAAAATTATTTTATTTATTAAAATTTTATTCTTATAGACAATGGGCTTGTAAGCTCCTCACATGTCGTTCCATGTGGGTGCTATCGATACTTGGGGATTGGTGGATTGTGAGATATTCAATGACTTGTAGTAATGGGCTTCGATGACCAAAAGCCCATAATTTTAACTTTATTTTATTTATTAAAAAATTATTAATATATATTTTTTATATTAATTAAAATAATCTAAAGTTATATGAACCTAATTAATTTCAAATGAACTTAATTAATTTAAAAAAAATATATATTATATAAAAATATTCCGAATAAGATTGGGCATAGTGGGACCTCACATGAGGCCCACATGCCTCCTCCCTGCTCTCAAACCCTACCCCACCTCTCAAACCCTACCCCGCCTCTTCTCACTCACACAAGAGTTAATCTGCCCGACCACCTCTTCCTCTGCAACTGTGGGCCGAGGGTAGAACGACCACCTCTTCCTCTGCAACTGTGGGCCGAGGGTAGAACATGTGTTAAGAGAGGAGCTTTGCAACCATGGCTCAGTTTGGAAATGGGGAGAGGTCCCATGAGTTATCAATTGAGTGCCAAACCAAACGAGTCGATGATTCAACACTTGCTATATGTCTTGATAGATATCTCGCAGTGGAAGTGAAGCATTTATTGAATCCCCATAACAACACATACCAAGAATTCCAATCCTGAAAGAAATCATGTGATATGGGGTGCCCTCTTTCTTCTCATATGAGAATAAAGGAAAAACCATGGAGAATCTGGTGGCATCCACCTGCGAGACGAAAATAGGGGGCAGATCTTGTGTTAAGAATGTGATGGGGCAAGGCCTGTGCGTTGATGTTGGAGGACCACTACCAAGTATAATCGAAGTATTCTGGAACTTGCAATATGCAAAGTTCATGGTGGGTCCTGAGTCTGAATGAGGGTATTATTTTTCCATTGTCTACAACGAGGAGATGGTTTTGTTGTTGGGCCACATGGAAGATGAGGCATATAGGAAGAACGAGTTCAGGTCCTTGGAATGCTTTGCTGATTTGTTCCTAGAAATCCTTGAAGAAGAAGACACATGTGTGGATGGACAACAATGATATGTAAGACCTTAATTTCAATTTTTAGTAGTATACAACATGAACGATGCTTGAGATTTGAAAATTGCAGGGGTAATGGAATTCACAGTGCTGCAAATGAAGAGGAAATAATGGGGAAGGGACAGTTGCAAGTCTTTGAAGGCATTCTAGAGATTTATGTCCATCATGCCAGATACATTCACAATATATGCATCTATGACCAAAAAGAGGTCTATGCTAAGCTGTCTCTTACCTGCAATCCCGAGGGAGCATTGCCGACTCGCATATCTAACAGAGGTGGAAGGAATCCAATATTCAACGAAAGCATGCAACTGGAAATTCACAATCAATTCGATGAAACACTGAAATACGAGTTATGGCAGAAGTCATGAGAGGAACCGCTTTGGTTTCATTTCCTTCGTCGATTTGTGCAATTAATACGCCTTCCAGATCAAAATATGGGAGTTTTATGGTTTCGTTCAGGCTAATGGACAATGGGTTGTCCTTTAATTCCATTAGTTTGTTCTCAAGACTGGCTAATTCATTTTCCAACAACCAGCTACATGGTTCTTTTTTTGAATCCTTGGGAGCCCAAGACATCTTAGGTGAAAAGGAGAGTCAGAGAACCCAATAATTTTCCGTTGCAGGTATGGATTTGGGTTCATTCAGATCTGCATGGATTGAATTGGGTTCTTGTGATTTTGGGGATTTGGCATGGTTGAGATGAGATATGATGATGGGTTAAGGTGTGGGGGGTTCTGCCTGAATTTTACGAGAAATATTATGTTTTTGTTTTTTTTCACAGGTTTGCCAGGTTTTATAATATTGAGTTCTTCCTAGGAATGCCTGAAAAGTGGGTTTTAGGCGTTTTGTTTGCTTCATGTCCTTCATATTTGATAGTGATGTGGTTTTTTTTGTTATGAAATTGCATGAAAGCATAGGTATTGAATGTGTTTTATAGGATTGCTATACTTTGTAGTACTGGTGTGCTCTATCGCAACCTGAGAAAAGTAGTCTTGATTTTTTTGTTTTTGTCAGTTTCTTCCTAAAATTGCTTGAAATGAAGTCTGTTTTGACTATTTTATAGGATTGAATGCTTTGTGGTATTGATGATTTTCCTATAAAATCTGTAACAACCCAAATTGATTACAAACACAAAATCTATATTGGCACAAAGACAAAATCCAAATTGGCACAAAGACAAAATCCTGTTGTGGGTGGTCAAGCCTAGGTTTTAGTTTTGAAACAGGGCTCTGATACCATATGTAAGGCCTTTCATACAAAGCCTTAAAATAAATAAACAATCTATTCATCTTCTTACAAAACAAATTCAATTTAGTTTAAGGTTTTCCTTTCTTGATTTTCTTTAAAACAACATAATAATCAACAACAACAGTATAATAATCATCAACAACATAATAATAAACAACAACATAATAACAACATAAAATACACAAAATACGAACCTCTACACGTAGATTAGTTGATTTAGTCCCTGGTTCTGTTGTTCTTGAGCTTTCCAAATTGCCCAACTGAATATTAACCTCCCAACCAACTAGGAACAACCTCTTAGACTCCCTAGCTTCAAGAATCCTTGCGGTTTCTTGGTCCCTGAGCCCAAAATTCCCAACAACAACAGTTCCATGTGAGAGTTTTCCCAAAACAATTCTTCCAATTTCCTCCTCCTCCTCTATCCTTAAGAAATTCTCCAACAAAAAAACAGATCCCTCTTCCAAGTCCTCCCCTTCTTCCTTATCCTCCTCTCTCAAATCCCCCTCATTAATTCCCCAACAACCTTATTCCCCCATTAATTACCCAACAACCT
>JASDQU010101597.1:145395-155928 GCA_032191745.1 Picea mariana | reverse complement strand
AAAAAAAACTATGATAAAAATTAATTGATTTGGGTTGTTATAATTTTAGCATCCATAGAGGCCGAGGAGGCCCCATATGGTGTAGTTTCTTTGAATTATAATCATATATTCTCCCTCCCTATGACTTTGAAGGGACCTACACCCTTGATGGTAGAGATGGGGGGTGGATCTCTTTTGAGTCTAGATTCCTCTTTGGCTGATGATGTTCTCTCGAGAAAGTCATATAAATTTTGGTTGAAGTGTCCAATTGAGGGTGAAGTTTTATCTCTGATGGGGGGTTTAGGGATGGACCCTAGGAAGGTACGAGGGAATACATGTGTGGGAAGGAAACCTAATATCTTTCATACTCAGAAAACATTTTCTTAAGAAACTCTTCAAGGAAAACATAAGAAATTTGAATTGGGCTCTTAGAGATGCACAAAATTTTGATATTATGGTAGTTGTGGGAGGTATTTACCTCTACATGTAACCTTTGACAAGACTAGAATATTCCGGGAAGTAAGAGAAACCCTAAACATAGGTGTAGAAACCCTAGAAGACATGACGACTTAATAACAAATTTAATATTTAAGTGTTAACCTCTAAAAGAAGAAGTCGGCATGGACAAGTGACAAAGAGCACTATAAATAAGAGGGCGCTAGAGCTCATTTTTCATTCACACTCTCACAATTGCATAAGACTAGTGTTGCACAAGTTTGGAGAGGGAGTGCAGCTACAACTACTGCAACTGATATTTTGGCTTTTGGTTATGGTTGGACTTTCTACTTGGTTATGGTTTGGATTTTTTGCCTTGGTTATGGTTTGGATTCTTTGCTTGGTATGCTAGCCTTGGAGGAGATACACTATCTTGGTTGGCTATTGGTTTTAAGGTTTTCTTCCAGAATTATTCCGTCTGTAATGGTTAAAGGTGCTCGAGGGTGGCTTCGTACCTATGGTTGGGTGACAATATTGCTATATTGTCTATGAAAAAATGAGCACATATCTTTAATTCTAACAATTTATAGGCCCACACTATCTTCAGATAGTCTAACCACTAGAATATAGATTTGGAAGTTATTTCTTAAGCTCGTTATGACACCAATTACAACTGCAACTAGGGTTTCTGATTATGCGACTGCAACAAACCCTAAACCTTGTGTTCGGGCACTTCTAGAGAAGCATTTGATCTATTCCGTCAAATCATAGTGATCCCTAGCCTAGAGCACCTCTTGGTACCCTTAGCTAGAAAAAACATCAGCCTTGAATTTTTGGTCAAAGTCAAAGTCAAAGGTTGATCGATCAAAGTCAAAGTCAAAGGTTGACTTCTGGTCAAATTATTTTTTGTGATCAAAGTTGAAATTTTAGAGTTTCTATCTTATTCTAATCATTGAATATAATCTCTTATTGTCAAGATGATATCTAGTTTCAGATTGGAAGACAAGTTGGACGATGCTACAAGACTCCAAAGGTATGTACTTGTATTTGCTATCCAAGTTATATCATCTAGAAAAACATGAGTTTGTTTGAAGGGAAAGTACTAGAGACCTTGTTCAAGATATAATATTGGATTCAATGCATTCATAAGAACAAGCGTACCCTCCCTAGTAGTAGAGGCTTCAGGTTCCAGGTTTGATTAAATTGTTAAGCTTCAAATTTGTATATATCAAGGGTGATAGTTGCTACATTACAAATTGTGAAAGCAGTCTTTGAGAGGTTCTATTATTGCTAGATGCAATGAATACTTGACTGCATATGAATACCATTGATATACATTCTTATTGTACTTGTTTGCAAGATGAACTAACATTTCCTCTAGAGAGATATTTCTTGTTTTTTCTTGTTGTTCTTGTTCCTGGCAGGTACCCTTATGAAATATGTTTGATGAACAATCTTTGTAGAAGATGTCATAGAACAAGTTTATAAGAATGACACAACTACCAGATGGGAAACAATCAGAACAGATAGAAACAAAATTAAAGAGACTTGGAGGATTCAGACTTGAAGGAAGTCAGGAATCAAAAGGAAACCAGAATAGGTTTATGACACTTTGCAGAAAGAAAAGAGAGATGCAGCAGACAGAAGCATGGACTCTCTCAGATGGAGGGAGATGCTCACATAATTCCAAAATAAGAGCATGCATATTTCTCATTCAGGCATGAGGCCGGGAATAGGAGGGAGCTAATCCCCAATGATATGATCCATTAAAGAATTCATGAATACTATGAAGTATTTTTCCATGTTCTTCATTACAAGTAGAAGCTATGACAAGCAACACGTATTCAACTTGACTCTAGAAGAAGTCTTCTTTGAAAAGAAGCATTAAATATCCTTGGTTGTCCATCGACATTTATGTTCCTATGGCGGAAGTAAAAAGTTGGAGCCTTCAGGAAAGAAGGACATGTAATCTATAGAAGATTCCATGGACTCAAACATTAAAGAGAAACATGAGGAAGAACATGAATATTCCAAGAAAGAAAGAAAAATCAGAACAACCAGTTGAACCAGTTTGAACCCACTAGAAGCTGTCAAGCAAAAGAAATGGAAGGAAGTTGTGATGAAGAACAATGTATGTGAGAAATCGTGAAAAAGACTTAATCATTGATAGATACAAGGTGAGACTCAGGGATAGAGGGTTCTCCCAGAAGGAGGAAGAAGACTATGATGACAACTTGTTCTAGTAACCAGATATACCTCTACCTGAGCCATTATATCTCTTTTAATTTCCATGGGTTGGAGTTTACATCAGATGGATGTAAATACTATTCTTCTCAACAAATCAATTGAAGAAGAAGCACATAAAACAAACTCAAGGTTTTGAGGTATACCAGAAAGAGACCCATGTATGAAGATAGAAGAAGACCTTGTATGGATTCAAGCAACCTAGTGCAAATCCTCTCATGTACAACAAAAGTGTGGTGATAAATTCCTATGACAAAGGAAGTGTATTGAAATGGTTCTTCAAGAAGTATGGGATGATGGATTGTAAATCCATGGAAAACTCCCATGATGACATATCTGAAGAAGATGAGAGACTCTGATCCAGTAGACCTGTCCTTGTATCGACAATTGAATGGCTCGTTAATGTATTTGGAAAATACTTAGCCATACATTTTTTTTGCTGTGAAAATAGTTCCAGGTGGAACCTATCCATAAAGAATTGAATAATTGCAAAGAATGCCTTGAAATTTATTTGTGGGATGTTTTAGTTATGATATACAATTGCATGGATTTATCGATTCAGATTGGGCAGGGAGTGCAGATGATAGAAGAAGTGCTACTTGGATATGTTTCAGTTTGAGCTTTGCCATGATGTCACGGGTCAGCTGAAAATAAAATTTTGTTTCACTTAGCACTGCAAAAGCAGTGTATATTGCAACTTGTGATGCTTGTATGGAAACATTGTGGCTTCATAAGTTGGTTTCTAAACTATTTCATCAGGTGCTGGATTCGACTGTGATATATTGTGATAATTGGAGCTGTGTGAAGCTTTCAGAGAACCCCGTGTTCCATGACAAGTCGAAGCACATTGAGATCGAGTATTATTTTCTCCATGATAGAGTCAAGAGGGGAGAAGTGTTTCTCTAGTATATCTTCACAGTTGAGAAGATAAAAAATATTTTGGAAAAATCTCTATCCAAGATGAAAAGTTTGCGTACTTAAGGGACAAGATGGTACTCGTGGAGATGACTTCCTTATTGGAAAAGGAATAGATTACTCCTAGGTTGGGAGGGAGCATTGATATGTTATTGATTTATGGGTAGCCATTTTCCAGTTCGAAAAATGGTCCAGGTTGGGCAGTCACCTTCCAGTGTGGAAAGTGGCCCAAGATTTCTGACGCACATGAATTTTTTAGTTAGGAAAATGGTCTAGATCAGACAATCATTTTCATAATGAAAATGGTCCATTAGATTATTGATGTGCCATAGACATCGATTACCCTTGTGGACAATGTGGGGGAATTGTCTAGGACAATCATTCTTCTTGGAAGTCACTCTGAGTAGTGGTCAAGTAGAATGGTATGCCTTTCTGAGAATTCATTATTTCGAGGTTCACAGTTGTGAGGAGTTTCAAAGAATGGTCCATTATAGGAGGTTGGCACAGGACAATCATTTCCATTAGGAAATGGTTCAGACAATCATTCCCTAGGGAAGAATCATTCTCTCCAGGTTGCACTGTGATTAGTGCCTAAAGAATGGCCCAATTAGGTGAATGGTCCAGGTTCAACAATCAGGGATAGACATTCCCTAGGGCCAACTCATTCTCTCCAGGTTGCACAATGATTAGTGCCGGAGAAATGGCCTAGTTAGGTGAATGGTCCAGGCTAAAAAATTAGGGACAATTATTCTTCTATGCTTGGGAAGAATAGTCTAGATATCCCATGGATGATGTTTTACTTTCTAAGGGAAGATGCTCTTCCAAATCTCACAGACGTGAGTGGAAGAATGGCCCAGATGACTTAGTTGTATCATGTNAAAAAATTAGGGACAATTATTCTTCTATGCTTGGGAAGAATAGTCTAGATATCCCATGGATGATGTTTTACTTTCTAAGGGAAGATGCTCTTCCAAATCTCACAGACGTGAGTGGAAGAATGGCCCAGATGACTTAGTTGTATCATGATATTGTTTATGCAGGTTGATATCTGATGATATGATTTTTGTGGAGATTGTATGTCTTTGGACAATAGTTGTATTCTACTATGGTGGATGTGATCCACTGGTAATGACTGTGTGTCACTGGTTAGTAGCTGTGTGATACTAGGAGTGGTTGTGTACAACTAGATAGTAGTTGTATAGTACTATCGATCGACACAATTGTGTTCTATTGGATGGAATTGTTATGATTTCCATAGAGACTACCACTAGTGTTGGAGATGATTTCCAACTAGATGGATAGTCACTGTGTTGATGGAAAAGCATTCTCTAGGTGGAGAATGGTCCAGGAAGGGAAAATTACTAGTGGACAAACATCCTCCTTGTGGAGGATGGTCCAGGTTGATAGATTGCTGGTGGACAAACATTTTCCCCGAGTTCACAGTAGTGGCCGGTGGGAAAAATGGTCTAAGATAGTCATTATTCTAGGTTGTATGTTCGAATTAGAAGAATGGTCCTTGTAGCCCATGGCATGGCTTTCAACATTTGTTGGGACAATTATTCTTTTAGGACGTATGTCCTTATTATAAGAATGGTCCTTGTATCACTTCGTGGAGTGAGTGACTTATTCAAAATCATGCCTAATTACTCAGATGGAGTATGGCTTTGAGTGATGATGCTATAAGATGATACTGATAGCGATGATGTTTCTCGTGAGTTGATATACATGATCATGAGATAGCCTGTGTGGCTATGATGATTATACCGATTGAATGGTCTGTTTGTTCTCAAGACCATTGCCTTTAATACCTCCCCTAGCTAGGAGGGAGCTTTGATATCATGGTCATTGAGGGAGGTATTAACCTCTATGTGTAACCTTTGATGAGACTAGAATATTCTGGGAAGCAAGAGAAACCCTAAACAAATGTGTAGAAACCCTAGAAGACATGAAGAATGAATAAAATAATTAATTTTTAAGTGTAAACCTATAAAATAAGAAGTCGTCCTGGACATGTGACAAAGAGAACTATAAATAAGAGGGCACTAGAGCTCATTTGTCATTCACAATCTCACAACTGCATAAGACTAGTGGTGCACAAGTTTGGAGAGGGAGTGCAATTGCAGCTACTGCAAATCGTATTTTGGCTTTTGGTTATGGTTGGAATTTCTACTTGGCTATGGTTTGGAATTTTTTCTTTGTTTATAGCCTGGTACACTAGACTTGGAGAGAGATATATTATCTTGATTGGCTACTGGTTTTAAGGTTTGCTTCTGGAATTATTTTGTTTGTCAAGGTTAAAGGTGCTCGGGGGTGGCTTCGTGCCTATGGTTGGGTGACAATATTGCTATATTGTCTATGGAAAAATGAGCACATCTCTTTAATTCTAACACAAACCTCATCCAAGGTTACTAAACAATGTTTATCTCTCTAAATGTGAGGGGCATGGGAAGCTCTATAAAAACACTTTCCTTCCATAGGCTACTTGAGATAGAATGTCCCAATGTCATTCTTATTTGGGAAACTATGAGTAAGTGTGACCTGATCATTGGTGGTCTTAAGAAGTTGTTTATTAATTGGGAATTCTGGTGGGTATATTCTTTTGGATTGTATGGGGGTTTATTAACATGTTGGAGATCAGACCTTGTTTTTATTAACTCTTTCTTTCTGCATTCAAGGTTGTGTACCAAGTTTAGGTTTGAAGAATTGAATTCCCAGTTGTTTGTTTTGAATCTCTATGAGCCATTTGATAGAAGTAAAAGTTTTGGGGACCATGTGTTTGTGTTTTCCTTATTAAAAGTGGCCAACTTGGTAATAGGAGGAGACTTGAACTTCACATTGAGTAGATTGGAGATATGGGGTGTAGTAGCATGCTTATATGCCTATGCCGATTATTTGTTGAACTAGTTAAATTTGACCAATCTAGTGGATGCGGAGCTTGTCAAAATCAAGCCCATTTGGAAAAATAAGAGGGCTGGGGTAGCATGTGTTTCAAAATGTATGGATCAATTTCTAGTTGTGGAAGGTTTCTTGAATAGTGTAGGGAATTGTAGGAGATGGATTGGATCGAGGGGGGGTTGACCATAACCCAATCTATCTTGAATTTACAAAAGTAGAGGTCAAGCCATTGACTCATTTAAAATTTAACATGATTTGGATTGAGGAGGATGAATTTTCATAGCTTATTAGAAGAGAATGGGTGCAATATAATTCAAATATAGGGGTTCCAACAGGTAGACAATTTGCAGATTCATTGCTAAAGGTAAAACAAAAGGTAGTGGAATGGTATGCGAATCAGTTTAAGAAATGGGATAATTCCTTAATGGAAGTCGAGTATGCTATTGATTCCTTATATAATAACAACATAGAGGGGGTCTTTACCGATGAGGAACTCTTGGAGCTGACAGACTTAGAGTGAAACAAGGTGAAACTTCTTCGAGAAAGAGAACTAGATTAGTAGATTAAAATCAAAGAGTTATGGCTGGAATTAGGAGACAAAAGAACAAAATATTTCCATATGTTTTCCAACCACTAAAATAATAAGAATACAATATGGGAGATATCCAAGGAGGATGGAGCACGTGTTAGGGGTTTCAAAGAACTTGCCCAATCAAGGGTTCAACACTTTGAAAAAATCTATAAAAAAACACAAGGAGAAAATTTGATGGAGATAAAAAATTTATGCTCATATTTCCCTCATTTGGTCTCGATGAATGAAAATGAGGAGATTTTTTCCAATATTAGTTTGGAAGAATTGGAAGGAACCATGTCAATTTTTAAGAAAGAAAAAGTCCAGGCCTAGATGGGTGGATGATTGAATTTTTTATAGCTTTCTTTGACCTATTGGGGCGCAAGCCACTGAGAATAATGGAGGCACAAACTCAAGGAATGATTCTCCCATATTTTAACACCATCTTCATAGATTTGATTCCAAAAGTTGAGAAGCCAACAAACTTTAGGGACTATAGGCCGATTTCGTTGTGCAATGTGGTGTATAAAATTATTGCAAAAATTCTAGCGATGAGGTTGAAAAGGTGGTTATCCAAAGTCATCTCTTTAAAGAAATTTGAATTCCTGGAAGGAAGGAAAATTCATGATGCCGTGGGAGCCGCACATGAGAGCCTTCATAGTATAAATCAAATAATTTGAGTGGGATGGTAGTGAAGCTAGACCTATCCAAGAATTATGATCGTGTCTTCTGGTTGTATCTTTAGATGCACTTTAGATCATGGCATATATGGAATCAATTTCATATGAAGTCCTAGTAAATGGGCCATCCTCTCCTTTATTTACTCCAAGTAGGGGTCTGCGACAAGGCTACCCATTGTCTCCATACCTTTTTATTCTAGTAGTTGAAGGGTTTAGTCACACAATTTTGGAGGCCAAGCGTACTGGAAGTATAAAAGGAGTTAAGGTAGGTGTCAATTTTTCCTTGACACATTTGTTATTTGTTGATGATATGTGTGTACAAATGGAACTCTTTTTGAAGGTTAGTCACTTTAGGAAATATTATGTCTCTTAGTGATGGTTCTAAGTATTTGGGATATTTTCTTAAGCCAAATGATTATAATAAATAGGACGGGTGTTGGATTATAGAGAAGATGGAGAAGTGTATACACTTATGGTGTAACCGTTGGTTGTCCAGATGGGGTCACTTGACATTGGTAAAGGAAGTATTGTAAGTAATCCCAGTATATTGGCATATATTGGCACACATATCAAAAGGAGTGTTAGAAAATATTAGAAAGGTTTGTTTTGAATTTCTTTGAAGTGGTAAGGAAGGGAAAGAAAGTATTTACTGGACTAACTGGAAATCGATCGCTAGGCCTAAGGAGCATGGAGGGTGGGGGATAAAAAACGTTCATGATTTTGGTAGGGATGTGGCTAGTAGATTGATTTGGAGTCTTATATCTAATCAAAATTTGTGGAATAATTTGATCAGATCAAAGTATCTAGAATCTGACTTGGTCCTTACATGGATATGAAGAGAAGAGAAGAACTGGAAAAATGGATCGACACATTGGAAGGCTCTAGTTTCCTCTTTCTCAGTTGTAGGTAGGTACCTTGGATGGAAGGGCAGGAATGGGGAAGAGGCGAGAGTAGGGTCTGAATCAATTGTGGGTTGTGGTCATCAGGTTAGATTGTTGGTTGAGTTAATAGAGTTTATGCATATGCAAAATATAGGATATCTCCAAGATTGTTGTGACCTAGTCAATTCCACAATTTTGACACATGCCTAGAATTCAGCTAGAGATCTAGGTCTTGAAGGGGATTGAAAGAGAGAATGGGATGATTTTATTTTTGAACTTGAGTGAGTTCATGTGAGGATTTGGGAGGAGCCAGATAGTCTCGTTTGGATGAAAAATAAGGTAGGAGGGGATCACACAGTGAAAGACATGTATCTTTCCTTGGTATAAGTTGCATAAGAACCTTGGCTCTAGTGGTGTAATTGGATATGGAAGATTAAGATGCCTAAGAAAACCAATATTTTTATGTGGATTGCACTGAATAATAAACACGCCAAAAAAGGAATATACAAGGTCCTAGTTTTTGTATCCTGTGTAGAAGGGAAGAGGAAATGACACATCATCTTTTTGTTCAATGTCCGTTCATCGTGCAAGTCTAGAGTGATCTTGGAAATTTGTTGAACCAAAGGGATTTGTAGAACAAGGATGACCTGGTCCTTTTTCTTAAGAATTGGTTCGATAGAAAATAACTTAAAACTTTCATAGCTTTGCCATTTCTAGTCTTATGGAGTGTTTAGCTGTCCCACAATAATATAATATTTGGCAATAAAGAGGTTCCAACATTTCAAGTTTCCTCTCAAGTGATGTCTCTCTTTAATACTCTCAAGAATTTTTTTACCTCTCGGATGCCACACTAGGTAGGCGACTTGTGGATCAATAAAAGTACTAGTTGGGGATTCTTTGATGAGACTTGCCAAGAGGTGGATCACCAATGCAGTTTGGGGGTGGTTTTATTTATCTCCAAGTCACATTATTTTACCATGAAAACAAACTGTGAAAGGGGCTCAAACAACTTGTTGGAGTTTATGGCTTAAAAATTGCTGATAAAATAGCTTTCGATTATGGGTTGACATCATTACAATTTTTCGGTGATTCCTTGATGGTGGTTGATTGGATGTCCAGTGAACAAGAAGTCCACAACTTGGAGTTAAAAGATCTGGCATTCTATCTAAAGGACGTAGTCTCAGTTTTTCAGTTTTTCTCCATAACTCACATTTTCCGAGAATTGAATATTCAAGCAGATGCATTATCCAAGGAGGCCTAGTTTGCTATTGGGAGAAGTCTTCTTGGAGGAATTTAAAGAAGGGGAGACTTTCAAATTTAGGAAGAATGTGTGGATAATCAACAATCCAGGATATAGATCCTTTTTATATGATATTAGCCCTTTTGTTTGTTCAAAATGTTTAGTGGTTATTTCACAATTATGTAATATTTTGTAATAGTGTCAAGATTTTGGATAGTTAAGTCCTTAGGTAATGATAATAGTTGAAAAATGTAACAACAGGAATACAGGACAATGAGGGGATTATGGCATGCCATAGCAATGAGAAATGTATTTTTATTTTGGATAATAAAAATGCTATTTTTTTTCATGGAAAAAAATTAGCATAAATAATTAGCATAAAATAAAAATATAAAAATTAATATATATATAATCTAATTTTATTAATTAAATCTAAATATTTTTTTAATACATAAATTTTTATTAATAATTATATAAAATAAAAATATAAAAAATAGTAAATATGATACAAAATTAAATATATACATATTGAATCATCTCATTTTTTAAATCAAAGTTTAATATTTTTAATATTTAAAATTTATTAATAATTATATGTAATAATATTTAGAAAAACATTATATTTTTAAAATTAATACGTGACAATATTATATAAAATTTTCATTAAGAAAATTTAAACTTGGTTATTGGTTG
>JASDQU010101597.1:118679-132629 GCA_032191745.1 Picea mariana | reverse complement strand
TAAAACCATAGGAAAACTTAGTTCATTATATAACTTATATTTGGATTTAAACAAATTCACTGGACTTATTTCATATAGCATAGCCCAACCAAAGGCTCTCAATTCTCTAAACATATATAACAATAATTTTTTTGGAAGTATTTTTGAAAGTATTAATGGTATGGTTTCACTTCTTATATTAGATATATATGAAAATAAATAATTTGGAGGAACCGATTTTTAATGGCATTGGAAATTTCACTTCTATAATAAGTTTTTTAGCTCATTCTAATAATTTTTATCGGACATTGTCCATATTCTTGGCTAACTGTACGAAGTTTCAACTACTGGATTAGAGTAAAAATGAATTGACAGGCGAGACTTCACATTTTTTCATGACTTAAGATTATTAAGCCTTGGTTATAATATTTTGAATGGTAGTATTCCTCAACACATCACAATTCTCACCAATTTATTTTTGTTGGATTTATCCAACAACAAATTTAGTGGAAAAATACTTGCACATTTTGAGAGACTCTCTGGATTTGCATGTGTGTTAAATAATTATGTAGTATATGGTGAAATGGAAATTATCATGAAAAAATATGTGTATAATCTACCATATTTGTGGACTGCATACACTATATTTGATTTGTCTTTCAATAATCTTACGGGAGAAATCTCTGCAAGCATAGAAAGTATGAGTCACTTGTGGTTATTGAATTTATCTTGAAATTAATTGAAGGGGAGAATACCTGCAACTCTTAGTGGAATATCTAATTTGGAGCAATTGGACTTGGCGAATAATAATTTAAGTGGATCAATACCTCAAGATCTCTCTAAGTTACATTAGTTGAGCACTTTGGATGTTTCATCAAACAACCTCTATGGACAAATTCCAACAGGGACACAATTTCCCACTTTCAATGTAACTTCATTTCAAAATAATAAGTGCTTATGGGGCTGCCCTTTAGATTCATGCAATGAAAATGAAACACCAAGGAGAAAATATGATAGTGCTAGCAAGACTAGTAATGTAAAAGTGAATTGGCTAAGTCATGTAAACCAAAATATATCACTAATAACATTGATGATAAGAATTGGAATTGGATTTGGGGAAATGATCATTATTTTGATGTCATGAGAAAAAGTTAAACATTAGATGGTACCTCCAAACATACTACCACAAATCTTTTTTTGGGAATATAACTTCTCTACATAATTACAACTTAGATACAAAGGTTCTACCCCATTATATCAAAAAATAATATGTAATGAAAAAAAACAAAATTATTATTGACACTCACAATATGCTATGTAAATTTATGTGTATTGTTGTATATAATATAATATTTTATATAAACGCAAATGTTATTAATCTGATTTTCCATGTATAACTTATACATCATTTATGTGTATTGTTGTATGCAATATAATATTTTATATAAACGTTTTCCATGTATAACTTATACATCATTTTTTTATTATTTTAAAAGGAAAATTTTGGTTTAGTTATTTTCTTTTCTTTGATGTAAACATCAAAGAAAGAAAATAGTTTTTTCATAGCGTTAAATGATAATCTAATTAAATACATTAATCTAATTAAATACATTGAATACTTAAAAAATTTGTATTAAAAAAGATAGATTAAATTAAAAATGTATTACTTTTTTCTCTCTTGTATATTTTGTATGATGGGAGGAAAGAAGTTTGTAAACCAAATTATATGAAAAGATCCAATATTTTAAACTAATATTTGAATTGATGTATTTTTCTAATAACTACTAATTAACTGTAATGTAATGCAACATAGTTAGCAAAGTTGAGAACATATTCACATTAAATTTTTCTTCAATCTAGAGGAAAAGAAAAACTCAAAATATTGAAAATAAAGGGAAATATGAAGGGGAGGGTAAGATTCTACCTTAAATATGAAATGTGAAGGCATCTATTTTGTTCTAATGTAAAACTGCACAAAGATGTTTTCTTCATGTCCATAATTTTTTTGCTACTTCATATAGTATGATGCAATTAAATCCATCATTTTCATCTAAAAAGGATCTAAAACTAAGGCTAAAATAGTTGCATGATGGATACATTTTGGAATCCATCCTTTCCTGGTACTTAAATTTTAAATTCACTATCCTTGAGTGATTAATAACCTAGCACGGTGGGAGTGGAATCAACACTTGGAATGAAGCTATGATTTTTCACCATTATATTTAATATGTACAGCAAAATTTCAATCAAAATCCTTTCAAAAACCACATATCATGGGCATTGCAAAGAATGAATACATTTTTTTTTCCTTTTGGTTGCCATGGGTCAAATGTCATTACACTTTACACAACAATTTTTGGTGCTATAACCTACATATGACCATAAAAGGTAGAAAGCATCATAAGATGCCCGATGGAATGTTTCCATAGTGGAGCCCCTGGACTTATCTTGATACTATCCCCAACATGGGCTAGATCATTCACTTGAAAAACATTCATCCTAAACAATGATCAAACGAAACCTACCTCTATTTATTTAAGACTAGGAAACAACATAAACCCTAATCCATAAAGCCTATGAGATAAGTCGATGGATTTTGTGTGTGTTGTATATCTCTTTGATCCCAAAAAGTGAAGAGATCCTCCAATGAGACATGATCCTTCTACTATGATTATTGATGGAACACATCACCCTTATATCCTATCTTGTAAGCATCCCTTGCTAACCCCAACTGTAGAACACTACATTCACCCCACCAAAATTCACCTCCCAATCCCCTTGGGATCTTCATGCTCTATTTTTCTTCCATTAACCAATAAGATATATGTAAAATAATCACTATATACTTTTTTCCCCCTTAATACCTTCACCCAAGAAACTAAAATGGCCCATCAATGCCCCATGCCGATTAAACCACATGTGGTACATTCACCCTAAGCCATGGTCAAAACTAAACTTACCTCAATTTATTTAAGACTAGGAAACAACATAAACCTTAATCCCTAAACTCTGTGAGAGAATACTATGGTACCTCTTTTCTCCGAGAAGCATGAAGGCCTACTCGAAAGGGACAAGCTCCTAYTCTTATGATTATTTATGGAACACATCGTCCCCATACCATGTCCTATAAGTATCCCATGCTAACTCTAATTACACAAGGCTACATGCACACTATAAAACCCACCTCCCAAACCCCTTGGGATCTTCATGACCTTCTTTCATCAATTCACCATCAATATCTCTACAATCTTATCACTATATCCTTTTTCTCTCCCTTAAGACCACCCAAGAAACAAAAATGACCCATTAATGCCCCATGTTGATTAAATCAACATACAGTACATTGAATTGAGGCTTATGGAGTATTCCCTACCATCACTGGTACAAATGGAATTCATAAGTTTTCTAGGGCATCAACACACGAGTGGGGGAGATAATTCAATTAAAAAAAACAAAAGAATTTTCCAAAGACCATTAGAAAACTATATAGAAATTTATTATCACATATTGTACTATGGAGACTGTCATTTTATTTTATTTTACTTATTTTTTCCTCATTGGAAATGAAATAAAATGTCACATCCATATTTTTAGACCAATCCAAATTAAAGAAAAATGATCGAAAATAAATTATTTTTTCTTCCACACTTTATTAAGATTACAGTTTTGAAATAAATCAATTTATAACTAACTGGAAAAATAGGAATAATAGTCTCCTACTAGAGATAGAGACTAATAACAAATTTTAGTCATAACATTATAAAATATTTTTTAATAAGCCAACCATATTAAGTTTCAATGAAACCTTTGGGTTATCCTTATACATATTACTTAATGAGTTTATTTCATTAATCTAAGTTTCCTAAGTTTATTGATTTTAATGAGTAATGAAACTCGATATCGATAATCATTGAAAATGTTGATTGAAATACATTTGAACAAGGGATGATGCAAAGTAGCAAGTCCCTGCCTTAAAGATGGAATAGGTGTTCCATGCATGGGGAGTTGCAAAGTTCACTATTAAGGCATAATGCATACCTCCAAGATAAAGCATGGCTCATGGCTTATGTACCTCCTTGTTAGAATTAAATACTTTGGGTAGGCCTTTGAATCAAGCAAAAATAATTGAAAGCTACAATTTTGAGTGTTGAGTGTATCTTTAGATACTTTTATTCTATCCTTGTGATAAATTATCAATATAAGCTATACATTCAAGATTGCTTCATTTTATTCTAGTTTTAAGTATTGAATGACATTTATTGGTTTTTGTGCAAATCACTTGTTAATCATCATGTTGTGTAGAAGTGATTAACACAAATATGAAACATTTCAACAATTATTATTGCAATGTTGGTTACATAATACCATTCTAAAATGGATAATGAGAATGGTAAAAAACAACACTAACATTATTGGCTCAAATAAAATGTTCAAGCCACCTGAAAAACAAATATTTCATCATCGTTTCACCAGAGTAGAATAATTGAATTAAATAATTTCAATCATTTTATGCCTTTAAAGGAAGGAACAATGATTAACATAAATCAACTGGCATTGTGGCGAAATGTTCTTATTTTTTTATAACACTTGTTCAAAATGTTCATTTAGAAAGTGATAGAAATTAAGTAAACCAACAACACCATTTTCTATGATTACAACCACTTAAAACTACTAACATATGGCTGGATAAGATAAAAACAAAACAATTAATTTAAGTGGTGCAACTGCCTTATTGAGCCTTCAATTTACTCATCATGACATCGTTCTATAAAATTAGATGTACTGTGTCCTTTTCTATTAGACAAGAACTACTAATAAAACCAGTCTGAATACTTGAATGAAAAACCACAACTACCAATCACATTAACTTATCTTACAAGGAAAACACAACACATCTACCAAAATTTGGTCTTCACCAATTTTATCTCTACATGTGAAGAAGCCTTTTTCAAGAGGAGAATCTTCTCTAGAAAAAAAACATACTTCTTGTTTAAATATTTTTGTGCTACAATTGTCATGGTATTTTGTGAAAGAGCGCTTTCAAGTAGATAAGTGAGCATAGGGATCTCCCTCTTTGTGTATTCTACCAATTCAATTTCCACATTCTTTAGATTATCATGTGAAACTTCCATATGCTATAAATCCATGTCTTCAAATCCCATGTATTGCCAAGACATAACAAAACAAATTGTAAATACCTAGCCGAAAAATTGCAAGCCTTAATTCATTCATGTGTTACCTTTTTTATATACTTGCAAGGACAGTCAATGAGATAGATTCAAGGTTGGGAAGACCCAAGAGACCCATGATTGGAAACATCCTTGCAAAACCTTCATGGTTGCTAATCTTAAGGGTTCTCAATGTTTTCAATCTTCCAATGATTTCAAGAATTTTGCTTTGGATTGTTGTTGTAAAAATAACAAAATTAATTCTCCACATCCATTGATGTAACATATAGAGCCACCATGATGGGCCACACTACCTCAAAACTCTTTCCAAGACTGATATGAAAATAAATTGTAACATATTTGATACAACAAATACGAAAATAATTTTCCTGGGTACTGATCTAAAACGTACTCATTGCTTGATTACTTCCAGATTCACCCTCATAGTTTGATTACAAATTTTTGTTCCATTCTTTAAAATAAAGAAACATGGATTCAACACATGCAATTAAAAAGAACATGCTAAACGATCCAAGAAAAGAACATCTTTCCATGCACGATAAATAACCACCAGGTAGGTACATTATAAATACATATCTCAGAGATAAATAAATACATAGCGGAATATAAATTATATAGAAAACACAAAGATCACTTATCTTTTCAAGCAAATGTTCACCAACTGACTGCATACCAAGGACGTTCCTTCCAACCATAGACACTGTTGTTCATTCAATATCAACAACAATGTCACCCCCAAGCCATGGCTATGAATCCACAAGGATGGGTCCTAGGCCAAATCTAAAAACAAACTAGTTAGCTAAAGAGCTCTTAGGTTTTCCTAACCACACAACAATCCTAATTTTCACCTCTTTTTCCCCTTCAACCTACACAACCCAAATAAATGAACCCCTTTCTCTACCATGTATTCCCTCAGGTTGTTCCATTTATCTCTAGGGATCCAATGCTACTAGTTAAGGAATCTCCCTGCTGGATAATCCAAGGATTCTTAACTATGGAAAATTCTTTCCAAACTTCCATCAATATCATGCACACATGCATCCATTCCCTCCTGGAATGATTCAATAATTTATTACATCCATCTAGCAATATCTTTCCTCTTCCAACCATTCATTTCCATGATCAGACCAAGATCACACAAATTAGCAAGAATGAGGAAGATGAACCAAGAACAAAGAACCGAAAGAAAGAGTGTAAGAGTGAAGCTAGAAGAACCCCTAAAACAACCCACAAGGGATGTTTATATAATTACATGAAATTAGAACCACATGGCCTCCCCCCAAGAAGCTTATGTAACCACTTTTCTCAATTAAAGCCAATATGGCCAAATAAAATATAATAAAAATACTTAGCACCTTAAGACCCCTCTCTCGTGGAATCATAATGCCCTATCTCCTATCCTTTTCCATCTTCCAACCAACAATGTATTTTTGTTAATGTATAATAAGTATTACATTTCCTAGGCACTCTGATCCCTTTTCAACTTTACTGGCTCACCAGACTATTGTCACATTTGCATAATACATTCTAGTTCATAGGGATTAAAGCCAGGGTGTTACAACCCCCTCCCTTTATTTTGGCACTATCTTCAATGTACAACACCATACTGATGTTCTTACAATTATTGGCAATATAACCTTTAATTCGCACATGCAATCCGACCAATTTCTTATATACATAGACACTCTGGCCTAAAATAAAACATGCATACATAGGCATTCCGACCCAAAAATTTTATAATGATCTTCATAATTTTATGTTTATGGCAACAATTAGAACCAACAAGATCTCCTTCCCTATCAGTCCGCACAACCCAAAGAAATGAACCCCTTTCTCTTCCATGCAGTCCCTCAGGCTGTTCCACTTCTCTCTAAGGATCCAATGCACTCAACCAGGAAGTTTCAGAGTTAGGGCTCCAAGAACTCCAGCTACAACAAGTCCATTGGACTTTATTTGTTCTATGCCTTCATCATTGAGCTTGATTTCCTTCTAGTTCTTTTTTTCTTAAGATTCCAGCTTCCATAGCCAACATCTCATCTATATTATACACATACATTCATCATGAGATATCATTATAACAATTTTCAATCATAGATGTCAAATCTTTTTTATATAGGAAAACAAAATTTTCCAAGCATGAGCTTCCTTCTCATAATTCGTTTCGCTCTTGCAGTTGTAGGCATCAATATTTATTATGGCTTACACCAATTCCATGCCCAATACCATTATTCTTGTAATTTTGTCAACCTTCAATCAACCAAACCAATTGTTAGCATATGATAACAATTTTTAATTTCTCAAATCTGTTTATATATAGGAAATAAAATTCCTTAGGCATGAGGATTTTTCTCATATTGCTTAGCTCTTGTAACAATAAGAATTGGTCTTTGTGTATGGGCTTACATCCCTACCACATATAATACCATTCTCCCTACAATTTCCTCAATTTACACTCATCCAAACAAACTGTTAGCATATCCTAACAAATATACATTTTCATGGAAACATTTACAAGGTTTCACAAAGTGATCTCAAAATTGATTACAAAACCAATTCAATGATTTCCATTAATCCAACTAGTAACTAGAATGAACCCATTATCCTCTACACATTTATTAACTACCAATCTTTTCTTTCTTCTAGCCATCAATATTTGTATTAATCGGTTCCCTCAACAAATATTTTCTGTAATTAACCATTATGTAACTACTCTAACCTGCAACTTTCTTGTTGTGTTATCTAACAACTCCAAAGGTTTTCTCAAATTCATGATTTAGCCATACTCATGTCATTTCAGCTGTTAGCATAATCATTTCTATGTCATTTATACATGCATTCAATAATTCCTTTAATACTACTTTTAACATTTTCAACATCTCCAAAAAGTGACCTTAGAATTGTAACAACAATAATTCAATCACCTTAAGCTAGTATTCATATTAAATATAATGCAACTATCCATCATTACGTGTTTTCATCACCACATGATTTTCATAATGTAACAAATAATTACCAATAAAATAAYAAAAGTCAAGGTGTCAATACCCACGGCCACATCTACACAATGCATCCCTGCATTGACTACAAAATACCACATAACTATGCCATACACTCCACCATGGTGAGTTGAAAGGTCTGGACAATGCCTCATCACATCATCYGAACTCTTCTCAATACTACCCAAATATCTAGATACCCTCATATTCAACCTATACACAACACAAGGAAACATAATTCTTAAGTGCTCTTTAGTGTTGGAAAAGAGGTTGCAGTCGAAACATCAACTAAACATGGGAAGCCATTGAGCACTCACATAACGTTATAGCCTTTCCATATCCAACCATATCATGGTCTCACACATGACTATCCCTCTGGGTATTCAATGTTGTATCAAGAGTATGTCTCATGACTTGACCTGGTTATGATCCCATAACCAATCATAACACAATATGCAACTATCATTTTATCTAAATGCATTATAGCATCAACAACATTTATATGCTCTAGGCCTTCGACCATTACATATCAATTTAAATCTTGGAAATTTAACCGAGG
This sequence comes from Picea mariana, assembly GCA_032191745.1. NCBI lineage: Eukaryota > Viridiplantae > Streptophyta > Pinopsida > Pinales > Pinaceae > Picea > Picea mariana. The sequence continues at coordinate 123,906 of JASDQU010101597.1, read as the reverse complement.
GAATTCTTACCTCAATTCCCTTTAACATTTATGCATAAAAATAAACTAAATTCATACCTGCATGGTTGTTATCAACCTACTTGGTGTTATATGATCAATTGGTATTTGTAGAATCTCATAGGCTTCCTCTTCCATCCTTTCAATTACCATTCATACCACCCTCATGGGTCTTCACATGGATGGAATTCATATGTAGTAACAACATTCACCTCTTTAACCATGTTATATCACTTTTATTCAATACACAATCTATCATTAGTCATACTCAATTTCCATAACATCATGATTGCATAATAACAAACCATTCTAAGTCCACAAGCATGCCATATGCATGTCCAAGAATTTACATATGCACAAATGCACATCCATATGCACCAAGCATTCACTATTAGCATGCCTACTAATGCATCTAACTTCATTGTATGCATCATGCACTCTAGTGAATTTATGTTTCAATTCACTTATTTATTTATTTTGTAGCTAGTTTTCCTTGAATTTCTTCATATCCTTACCTCATTGTGTGCTCCCATTCTACTCATCTGCACTATTGTTTCTTGGTCTGAACACTTTCCAACAAAGTTCCACTTGACCATTATGCAATCCAACCAATGAGTTCTATTTACAACAACTTCTCGTAGGCACTCATATCCAAAATTTAACTTTATGAAACATTCAAGAACCTTGGAATGAGGTATCTCAAAACATTCCATCACTCTACTACCGCAACATTCTTGAATCAAATACTATTACTCCTAGTTGTCCATTAGATTACTTCATTTAAAAATTTCCTGTGAAACCATACCTTTCGCACTTAATACCATTCCCAATGGAATTATATTTTCATATAGGGACACTTTTCAAGTGAAATAACCTTCATTATTCTATCCCTGATTTCTCTACATTGGTATCTTGCTTCCACCATGAACTCTGATATCAATAGTGGATTTATTTCTCTGAGTACTTTCAGACAAGTAGCTAAGTCATATTTGAGAAATCCTTCCCAAACACTCCTATGCTTGACACATAGAGATGATTCACACATTACCTCTTAAGCTGCTTGTTCTCTTTCACATCAAGCTTTCAACTATCTACACCTCTCTACCTTCAAGGCTGTGGAGTCTTACTTTTTCTTTCTATGCCCATTAGTGACATTATTCACTTGTTGGATTCATGTCCTATGTGAGGATTCTTTTTTCTTTTTCTTCACTTCATTCACACTTTGTAGCAGTTGAATACTAATCCATTTGTTCCATTCTTCTGAGTTCTTTATCCAATTTTCATTACTCTCATTGTTTCTCTTTATTGCCTCGTCCAACATCCGCAAGCTTTGTCATGCTTCCACGACTTTGATATCCAATCCTAGGCTTGAATTTACCCAATTATACCTTTATTTATGCCAAATCTGCAAGCAACCATTTTTGTTAGAATTATACATATTATAAAATTTTTGTCAATTAAGGCTACATGTCCTTTTTATGTTCAATTCATAAAGATTTTTATCACAATTCTCCAAATTATAATAATTCTAGGTTATTCTCCTCTGAATCATATTTCCAATGACTATACTCATTCCCCAATATGGCTTCCTTAAAAAAACTACTTTCACCCCATTTGTGCATTTTCTCCACTGGTGTAATTTTATTGAAATGAAAACTTTGGTCAACTACAGAAGAAAATATGTTAGGAAATAGAGAAACTTTTGTATGAGGCATAGATAAAAATAATGACAAGGAATTCATAACAACTTTTCAATTTTTAATCTGATGCTCTAGTAAAAAAATGTAGCAATATGGAAATGACAACTTTGTCCTTTTTCACCCATTTTCCAGACTAGCAAAACTGGCTATCTCTTAATTTGTGCACTTCTGGAAACATTTTACTACACCAAAGTTGTTCGTCTTGATGATTATATAAAATCTTGAATATATATATATATATATATTTTTTTTTTTTTTTCAGTTTTGCGATCTAGGGTCAGTTTTCCTCTAAAAATATAAAAAATCTCCAAAAAGTGGCCCAAAATAGTGGATTTTGACCTATTTCATCATCTGCATTCAAATCCCCTTAGTATTTATTCAGTTTCTTCATGGTTTATTTCCATGTCTTCTTTTTCGACTCTCTCTATGAATTTTGGCTTAATCTATATCTCTACCAATGATCTAGACCTAGATCTTTAAAAATCACTATTTTGCGATTTCTGAACAATCAAAGTAGAAATGAACAATGACCCTCTCTGGGACTTTTGTAGATCTAAAATCTGTAGAAAAAACTCATAAGTTTCATCTCCATCCAAATTAATATTCTCTAGTTATGGCCAAAATAAGAAAGTGGATCTAGACTTAGTTTTTTTTTTTAAACTGATGGACAATTTGGACTATGTGGCATTCTACACCATCGTTATCAATTTGGAAGAGATATGGACCATTGATCTTCTTTGAAACCTCTACAGTATGAAACATTTTCAGACTCATCTCATTGGGAAACCTCCATCGAAAAACACAACTTTCCATGTTCCTTTTCCCTTCCAAACTTTGAGCTTCGATAGCCTATTGGGCTCACTCTATCGGACTAGCTCGTTAGAAACACTCCTGAAGGAACCCTCTGAAAACCTCCTTTTGAGGACTCTCAGAAACCATTCTTCCAAAATATATGCACTAGGCTGCCACGTGGCATTCTCTGATTCTCTCACACTTGATGACATGGCAACTTACATGGCATTCTCCTCAGTCATTGACCTTTCTAGAACAACATGCTCATCTGATAGATTGGACGACTATGAATCATTCCAATCAACGACCACGATCATCTTGGGGTCCAAAACTGTGCACTTGTTACCTCGGTYAGGCTGAATTGATTGAAACACTTCTGAATGAGCTCTTTCGAAAACACTTTTCCRAAAGAACAACTCCGCAAGATCTGATAGTTGAGAATGACCCCAAATGATCTGATGAATCTCGTTCTTTCGAGCTTCTACCATTGAGATTCTCTTTTTTGGATTCCAACTCGCCCCCTGCTTTAGGATTCTTCCGAAATTTGACTTCCGAGGAATAGATAGGATTAATCCCTGATAYGATGAATGGTCCTCGTTCACTCARCTCATACCCTTGGACTCAACTTCATGTCTAATTCTGAAAGTCTTTTCGAGTCCTTCTTCCCGAAGGCCTATCGAGAATGCCTTTCTCGGACCTCTATGATTAAATCTTGAAAGTGGATCCTTGTAACACCCTATTTTCTCCCAAGACTRTAATTATGCACAAACCTTATATGTTAATAATTTGAGGCATATAATTGTGTTGTGATTTAATATAAACACCAAACTACTAACTGAGAGGGAACAAACTTGATAAGTACTAGCCATGATACACCAGAGGAAATTGATGAAGTAGAGGACTGATGGGATGGTTAAGTGAAAGGAAGACAAGATGCATCAATGAAGAAAATATGAAGCTTGCACACCAAGCTTATTTATGCTTACAAACATGATGATTTCACCACCAACACACCAGACTGATGGAAGATACCACATGAACATTAAAGAGAAGGTCATAAAGGTGGTTGGGTAGTAATGACTACCGAAATTGGCCCATGCATGAAAATATTGGCCAATTGAATGGATGACAAGAACGTACCACAAACTGCCCTTTCAGATTGAAAAAGCGTGGACTGTAGGTTACGTCTACACAAATTCAATAGAGATCCCAAAGGAATGGAGAGAGGCAGGAAAAGGTAGTGCGGGTAGTAAGAGAGAACAAGCAACATAGCACATAAGACAAATGCGTTGATTAAGAAAGAAAATAATAACTTTCTGGAAGAAAATGAGAAGATTTTTCAAGTTGAGGATGGTCACCTTGAATAGAGATGACCTGGATCCTGAACTAGAGAAATAGTGGGTTGCAGCTTGGTCCTTATTGGACATAAACCAACACTAATAATGGGAGGTCATTCAAGGACTGTTAAGCAGAGAAGAGGCTCCCTTGTGCAAAGGAAATCCTGTTGAGAAACCACCTGATAAAACTGTAGAGACCCTCAACCTAGTAGGAAGTGGAAACTTTTGTTGTGTCATCATCGCAGACTTGGAGCCTTGCTGAGTCAATTTCATTGGTTGTATCATGGCTTGGCATGGGGGTGGCGTGTTATAGGAAGTAACTCTACAACAAGCCCTAAGGTTGGGAGGAGAGACATCCTCTCTCAGTTAGTTGGATTGGATCACTCCTTTATCAGATAAGTGATTCATCTGTATTGAACTGATTGTGAATGATTTGTGTGAATGTTTATGGATAGAACAATTGTTTGTAAATATAAATATATATATATATATATATGAATGTTTTAATCCAAGAGATTGCTTGTATACTTAATCTATGACCTAAATGAGATAATATAAGCGACATGGTGATGAATACTAATGCATGGTTAAATCATAAAAATGAATGAACACAAACTGCTACTTGTTCGCATACCCCATATGTTTCCAGTGTGATGAGCCTATAACCCATGCGAGTCCTAACCCTAAGTTAGAAAGTTTGTATAGAATTCATGATCATCTTGAGTCCTCGATGGTCAAAAGCTTGTGGGACTCGAAAAATGACTAAGACCTTTGAACAAATAGTTGTGACTCCATAAAACTTGTGTTGGTCGGAAAGGGACCACAACCATTGATATAAATAGATCATCAATTTTGATCGGTGGTTAGTTAGAGTTTTAGTGTCGGAGAGATCCCTCGAGAATCATGGGAAGGGATTAAAAAAAAACCTATCAGAGTGAGACTTTCGGGAGAAAATTTTAGGTACAGTGAGAATAACMTCGATGAAAGGATCCTGAAGTTAGACTAGCGCAAGCCGTAGATTTGTGAACAAAAGGGATGAAATTACAACTGTTGATCATTATGGGCCCCACTAGTAAGTAAGAAGAATGAGAGTTGACAGGGAGCATCTACATAAATACATGTGTCAATAGTTGGCTAGGAAAATGGATTTTAGTGCGAGCCTAGTTGGATCAACATTGACTTCTTTCAGAACATGATCTTGGTGGATTCAGATAAAGCCTCTGATGACCTAGAAGTGTGAGCCTGAGGAGGGAACGTTGGAACGAGGGTTTAACCCCATAGTTTATATGGCTTGCAAGCAGGACAATTGGTGTGAGTTGAAGCAACAAGTGTCACTTATCCAGAGGTGGGTGAGATGAGTGGAGTACACCTAGTAGGAGAACCTTAAGTTCTAAATCAATC
>JASDQU010101597.1:60288-75303 GCA_032191745.1 Picea mariana | reverse complement strand
CCAACTTGGAAAAATGCTCCTTCAGCTTGGACAGGGTCCAGTACCTATGCTACATTGTTGATGGACATGGTGTGCATGTTGATCAAACCAATATCCAAGTCATTCATGATTGGCCAACCCCAACCACCCTCACTAAGCTTTAAAGCTTCTTAGGCCTTGCCAATTTCTATCGAAGGTTAGTGTTGGGATTCTCCCACATTGCATTAGCCCTCAGCCAAATAACCAGAGGTAGTGGTAAGGAAAAATTTGTGTGGGGCCTTCCCCAACAAAAAGCGTTCGATGATATGAAGTAGTGCTTGTGCTCCACCCCAATGCTTTCATTACCTGACCTGCAAAAACCCTTTGACATTGAGACAGATGTTTTAGACTATGTTGTGGGTGCAGTCATCACTCAACACAACCACCCCGTGGCCTATCATAGTGAGACACTATCATATGCCATCCGTAAGTACCCTACTTACGAAAAATAAATGTACTCCAATTTGCAAGTCTGTCATTAGTGGAGGCATTACATTCTCGGGAAGGATATCGTCATCCACACTGATCATAAGCTGCTGCAGTTCATGCAGACACAAGACAAATTACAGAATGAACGCCATCAGAAGTGGTACATCTATTTGTAGCAGTTCCACCTCAACATCAAGTATAAAATAGGAAGTACCAATCAAGTCATTGATTGTCTCAACCGACCTCCAGTTGCAACACTCACCACAGTTCTTGATTCTTGCGGCTAGGATACCTCTGGATGGCCCCACCTCTATGAGACAGATCCTGAATTGACCAACACCTACCAGATGTTGGGTGAAAACATAGTTGTCAGCAATTTTCATCTTCAGGATGGGTTGTTGTGCCATCTGGTCCATCTATGCGCTCCATCAAGCGAGCGAGTGAAGCTTATTTGGGAATCCCACTACAGTTAGGTGGCAGTTCACTTCAACGTGGAAAAGATAGTGGCAGTGTTACAGTGACATTTCTACTAGCCAGAACTTCAACAAGATGTGAGAAAGTATATCCGGTCCTGCACTGCTTGCGCTATTACCAAACTGGCCATTAAGAAATGAGGTCTGTACATTCCTCTGCCTACTTTTGAAAATACAAAAATCTCTAATCAATTTTTATAAGCACTTTATTTTAAGGATGTTGTTATTCAAGAGGAAAATGGCATAGACTAAATGATATTTTGACCGACTCTAAACAATGCAAAGAAATGAGAATGCAAATATTTCACTTCGATGAAAGCTATATTACAAGAAGGAGAAAACGTTTATCATTCCTAGATGCACAATGTCCCAAAATTTTATCTATATCAAGATCTTCAAGAAATGAGCCAAAGAGACTGTACACCAAAAACCATGCAATTTCTCTACTTCGAATGCAAAGATGCCCTGAACTAATGCAAATCAAGCATTAACACTTTTATTTCGAAAAGAAAACTAAAAGCGATAGCAAATCATTTCGAAACAAAAAGAAACCCAAACTAATTTTCTCTTTTAACACGAACTATTCAAATAAAAGAAAGTGTTCTTTCACTAAATAATCTAAAGAAAAAACAATGCTTTGTAACTGAAAGAAACTCAAAGCAAGAGATCCCAAATATTTCAGAAGAAAACACGCTAAAACAAAGCAAAAAATGGCTAAAAGCATATTTAAATCTGTCAAGCATACTGTAATCGGATCCAACAAATCACCCCAAACACTTATCTAAGATCTGGGCAACGAAAAAACATCAAAAATTGATTTTTCACACAATCGTCGCAGACTACTATCCAACATAGTGCGACGTTCCTAGATCGACGCGGGCCAGAGAGCATTATAGTGCGACAATGTCGCACTGTGTCTCAAAGAAGGGTGCTTCGAACACTAAAAAATGGAAAAAATAAAAAATGATGAAGGTTTTTTAGTGAATTAAACAGTTAGTGAGTCACTCTGGATCTCCCAGTGACTCAAAAAACAGAACCCAAACAATCAAAACAAGAAAGCAAGACTACTAGGAAAACAATCCGTTCCCGAGTATGGTCACCAATTTTGTTTCAGGACAAATCGGTAAGTGCGGACACAAACTGATCTCCCTAACTTCAATCAAGAAATTAGAACAAAACAAGAGAGTATACTAAACCTTCCTTATATTTCAGTTACCAAATAAGAAGAGGATCTAAAACATACCTTTTAAATGTTGTAGACCCGACCTCGCCAATGTGATCCCAACTCCACTGTAAGGCTTATGGAGAAGTATCTGCAAAGAAACACAAGCCAATGAAGACAAGAATAACTTAGTCTATTCGATATGAAACTATGTACATGATCAAGGAATCATACAATATGGACAAATAATGTTCATAAATGAAAGAAAAAGTATATCTGTATTAAAGAATTTGGAAGAAAGATACAACCAAATGCCTTGATGTTGTCAGGTTCCTTCCAACAGTTCCTTGCTTCCCACACACTTCTGCTCCATGGATTCTGAGACTGAATTTATGAGATGAAGTCGAACACTTGGTGGAATCTCCTGATCAGGGGTCAATAATAAAAACCCACTGGTGAAAGCAAGGAAACGTGCCATTAAGGTATGAAAGTTCCAAGGTACCAATTAGTTTCTAAGTCTAATTCCTGGATAATGAGTCGAAGTCGACAAGAAAAGACTCATCACGGGAGGGCCTTAATGTATCCCCCATCAATGAAGTAGATCATAGTAACAAGTGATTCAAGACTGACCCAGGGATAGTCGATGTAATAGAAGGCTTAAGGACTGTAGAAATGACCAACACAATAGAAGGCTTAAGGACTGTAGAAATGACCAACACAATAGAAGGCTTTCCAGGTTGAACTTCTCTTTGAACATATTGACGACACGACAACTGTCTTGGAAACACTGAATCAACAATAGGGATCACACACCAATTTGTAATCTTATAAAGGAGTATGATCAAGAGACAAGCGAATTTTCCAACCTAGACAAAAAGTGAGTGAAAGGGTGTCATGTTCAAAAGCGACTCTTCCATAGAATACAGGTTTAGATACATTTGTTTCCCAATTTCCCCCCACCATTTCTAGCGAGTACCTCTTTATTTTTACACAAGCTTGAGGAGGATAACATATGCTTGAACTGTAAGCTCATCCTTCAGATGAGTCCTTCTGAGTATGTTTAATGAACCCTAGGAAGGAGTGGTTCGGTCCCATATGGGCCTTTCGATGTTTGTTTTACAGGTCCAAATAAAACAAACTCAGTGGTCTTTTCATATTTATGGAGTTTGAAAAGAACTTAAAGAGGACTCCATAACTTTTTCTAATCATACTTGATTAGAGTGTTCATTTTTCGTAAACTATTCTGATGAGACCAAAAAAGAGATAAACTACCACTCAACAAACGTTTTCTTCAAATTCTTTAACAAGCGTGAAAAGAACAAGATCTCTCAACAATATTTTCATGTTTAGAGAGTCTGAAAAGAGCTTAAAGGGAACTCTAGGGGGTTTTTTTTAAGCCCTTTTTATACTCTCTAAACATGAAAAGATTGCCAAGCGATCTTGTTCAAGACAAATCCCCAGTGGAGTTGCCAATTTTGTTTCAGGACAAATCAGTAAGTGTAGACACAAATGGATCTCCCTAACTTCAATCAAGAAATTAGAACAAAACAAGACAATATAATAAACCTTCCTTATATTTTAGTTACCAAATAAGAAGATGATCTAAAACATACCTTTTAAATGTTGTAGACCCGACCTCACCAATGTGATCCCAGCTCCGTTGTAAGGCTTATGGAGAAGTATCTGCAAAGAAACACAAGCCAACGAAGACAATAATAATAGAGTCTATTCAATATGAAACTATGTACGTGATCAAGGAATCATACAATATGGACAAATAACGTTCATGTAGGAAAGAAAAAGTATATCTATATTAAAGAATGTAGAAGAAAGATACAACCAGATGCCTTGATGTTGTCAAGTTCCTTCCAACAGTTCCTTGCTTCCCACACACTTCTGCTCCATGGATTCTGATACTATAGATTTGAGAGTCACTCACAATCTATTTTGACAAAGAAAAGCTCAAAGCCAACATAGGCCCAAACACTCCAAACTCTTGGCTAGACTAATATTTCATTAGTTGAATCTCTGTAACTAAGATGAAGTTCCAAAAATTCTCTACCAAAAGCTCTAAAACCACTCCAAAAACTAGCTTTCCCCATGAGAAATCCTCTCCTTTTATAAGATGAAAAGGATAGGGTGAGTTGGTTAGGATAATCCCATGAGATCAGGGATGCGACTCAGATCCAAACTGATTGGAGGCCAACTCACCCTCGAAGATTTTGTTCTAGAAGCATTGAGAATATTCAATTTTTCTTCATACGGGCAATCATCGCACCCTTAACACTGAGAAAACTGCGACAATGTCATGGGCTACTGTGGTGTAGCTTGCGACGATCCTAAATCACCACACCCTTAACACTAAGAAAGGTGCGACAATACTTCTTTACAAGGTTTTGCACAAAGGAAAAGATCATTTCATCTCTCTGGGAAAATGTGTCTTCATTATTCTTCAAGGATTAAGGCCATTGATCCTTCTAAGGAGAAAGGATAGGTTTACATCATTAATGGTCATAGGGGTGAAAAAAATAATGTGTAACACAGTGCCATCGTTGCTTCCACCAAGATCCATCCCGGTGAACCTGATGAGCCAGAGGAAGACAAGCGCCTCTTTCATCCACAGATGTGGGTAAAAGGCACTCCGTCGCACTTCATCATTGATAGCAGTAGCTAGAAGAACCTCATTTCAGAAGAGGTCATCAAGTGGCTAGCCTTACCGACAACACTGCACCTACAACCCTACACCATCAGATGGCTTCATCAAGGAAGCGATCTTCGCGTCAACCAACAATGTCGCTTGTCGTATGGCATCAAGCCATTCAAAGATGAGGTATTGTGTGATGTTGCTCCCCTTGAAGTTTGTGATGTTCTTTTGGGCCAACCTTATTTATGAAAATGTCATGTTGTATATGATTCTAGGCCTCGGAGTGTTATTATTACTTTCAACAAGAATTTGTACAGGATACTTGAGGTAGTCCCACCTAGTGCTATTTCCTTGATCTCTGCCAAGCAATGTAGGAAGGTCATTTCTCAAACCGGGAAGTTTGTCTTCTTTGTGATTCACTCTTAGAGTGAGCGAAAGGTTAAATCCACATCCATGGCCTCCGCGGTTGACCTCTCCATACAACATAAGCAAGTGGATAAAGTTGTGGAAGAATACAAAGACATCTTCTCGTCACCTATTGGGGTACCTCTGCACTATTAGGTCAAGCATCCCATCGATATGAGCCTTGATGTACCGCTACCTAATGGGCCAATCTATCATTACTCTTTTCTATAAAATTAGGAGTTTAAGCATCAGATCCAAGAACTGGTCCACAAGTGGCACATATACATAGCTCATCACCTTGTGGAAGCTCAATCGTGATGGTGCAGAAGAAAGACAGGACTTGGAGATTCTGCATTGATTATCGAGCCCTAAATAAAATACAGTCAGGAATCGATACCTGATTCCCTGAATTGATGATCTCCTTGATTAGTTCAAGGGGGCCAACTGCTTCAGTAATATTGATCTAAAGTCGGTCTATCATCAGGTCCCAATAAAACTGACAGATGTGTGGAAAATTGCCTTCAATTCAAAAGGTCTTTTTGAATGGTTGGTTATGCCCTTTGGTTTGACAAATGCCCAACAATTTTCACGAGGATGATGGACGATATCTTTTGTCCCTTTACTAATTCTTTTGTGGTGGTGTATCTAGATGACATCCTCATCTATAACAAGACTTGGGCAGAACACTTGCAGCATATTCAACATATTCTACACACTCTATGGCAGCACAAGCTATATGCCATATTGAAAAAATGCTCCTTCAGCATGGACAAGGTCCAGTACCTAGGCTACAATGTTGATGCACATGGTGTGCACGTTGATCCATCCAAGATCCAAGTCATTCGTGATTGGCCAGCCCCAACCACTCTCATTGAGCTTCGAAGATTTTTAGGCCTTGCCAATTTCTATCGAAGGTTCTTGTTGGGATTCTCTCATATTGCGTGGGCCCTCATCCAAATAACCGGAGGTGGTGATAAGTAAAAATTTGTGTGGGGCATGTCCCAAAAGAAAGCATTCAATGATCTGAAGCAACACTTGTGCTCCACCCTAGTGCTTTCATTACCTGACCTGCAACAACCCTTTGAGATCGAGATAGATGCTTCAGACTATGCTGTGGGTGCAGTCATCACTCAACATGGCCACGCGGTGGCCTATCATAGTGAGACATGATCAGATGCCATCCTTAAGTACCCTACTTACGAAAAATAAATGTACTCCATTATGCAAGTTTACCGTCAGTGGAGGCATTACATTCTAGAGAAGGAGACAATCATCCACACTGATCATAAACCAATGTAGTTCATGCAGAGACAAGACAAATTGCAGAATGACCGCCATTAGAAGTGGTTCACATATTTGCAACAGTTCCACCTCAACATCAAGTATAAAACAAAAAGTAGCAACCGAGTCGCTGATTGCCTCAACTGACCTCCAGTCATGACACTCACCACAGTGCTCTATTCTTGCTTCCACGAGACCTCTGGATAGCCCACCTCTATGAGATAGATCCTAACTTCGCCAGCACCTACCAGATGTTGGGTACAAACACAACCGTCACCAATTTCCATCTTCAGGATGGGTGTTGTTCCATATGGGAAATCTATGCGTTCCATTAAGTGAGTGAGCGAAGATGATTTGGGAAGCCCACTATAGTTGGGTGGTAGGTCACTTTGGCATGGAAAAGATAGTGGCAGTGTTGCAATGACATTTCTATTGGTCAAAACTTCGACAGGATGTCAACAAGTATATCCGGTCCTGCACTGCCTGCGTTATTGCCAAATTGACCATTAAGAAACAAGGCATGTACATTCCTCTGCCTACTCCTGACAGGCCCTGGGAATCCATCTCGATGGACTACATGTTGAGCTTTCTGTCCAACAAGAGGGGAAATGACTGTGTTTTTGTGGTTGTTGATCACTTTTCCAAGATGGAGATTTTGGCCGCCTGCAAGAAAAGCTTCACAATGGAGGCCATTGCCAAGCTATTCTTTGAATGAGTGTGGGTACACTTTGGGATCCCACAAACCATTATCTCAGATCAGGACAGTCAGCTCCTTAACACATTCTGGTCGAGCCTCTGGTCATTGCTGGACACCAAGCTCACCAAATCCACTGCCTTCCACCCCCAAACATATGGCCAAACCGAGGTCATCAACCTGATGATCGTGCACATCCTGCGCATGTACAATTCCAAGAACCCCCGCACCTAGGACGAGATTTTTCCCTATGTTCAACAGAACTACAACAAATCCATACAAAGGTCAACCAACCACAACCTCTTTCAGGTGGGGTTGGGATTTCAACCATTGGGTCCCATGGATGTTGCACTATCCCTTGTGACCACCTAGGCAGACTCGTCGCATGCTCCAACAAGAGCTGACAAAGCCACCTGATTCATTGAGTGGATTCATCACATCCGCCAATAGGTTCAGGATATTTTATAGAAGTCCAATGCCAAGTACAAACAATGCCATGCTCAACACCAGGTGCCACACCAGTTTCTGGTGGGAGACAAAGTTTGGTTGCACTTGTAGAAAGAACGTCTTACAAGGCCTCATCAGAAGATTCGTCCACTCCATTATGGACGCTACACCATCACCAATGTTGTGGGTGACAATGTGTTTGAGCTCAACCTTCACCCATTCCTTCACTTGCACCCAATATTCAATGTGGACCTCCTTTGGCCTTATTTTCCACCATTATTGGACACCTCAAAGATAACAGAACAATTGACACCAACATAGCTCAACCTTGATTGCATGGAACATGCATCCACTGATTAGATTGTGGACACATAGGTCAAGGGCACTCGCCAGCAGAGGATCCAACTTTATCGGGTTGTCAAAGCAGGGCAACTCATGCACCAAGGCAAGTACCTCATCTAGGGCCAAATTCAATAGAAATTTCCTCATCTGATGGGGAAACTCAACGCAATGGAGACCATTTATTCCTAGGGGGGGGGATTGATCCAGGAGGATCTTGGTGGCCACCCACCTTTTTCAACTGGTTCAAAACAATTTTTTAGAAACTTACTATTTTTAGCCGTCTTTCGGTTCTTGAACTTTCGGGGACATTTTGAGGGCCTAAACGATGTTTTTTCACGATCATACATCTCAATGATAGTTTAAGGCTCTTATTGAGCCTCCTAAATGAATCTCCTCATCAATACCTTTCCAACGAGCTATTGTACACCCTAAATGGAGATCATATGCAAAAGTTATGGCGTCGGTAAGTTAATGTACTAACTTATCCCAATATGGCCCACATGACTTTTGGTGCTTCATCTCCTAGGGTTAGGTTTTTGGATGTCTAGGGTTTTGGCATTCATGTTTATTGTAAAAATACCTTTAGAGCCTCATTGTACTCGTCTTCTTGCGAATGAGCATAGTCGTCACATCTCTTCTCGGAGATAAGTTGCCACCATTCTAGAAAGATTGTTTTCAGTCTGCATTTTACAGTTTTCAACATATTTCTTATTTAATATAAACCAAGTTTTATTGTATTTCTGTTATTGTTCACTGTGTCTTTTATAGGAACGAACCACAAAATGAACCCATCCAGCGAACCATGGTCATATTTCTTCTGGTTAAACTTCCCAGGGATAGGGATAGGGATAACAGAACTGCAAAGGTTCTTTGGAAGTTAGTTTTGTAATAAATTTGGCATTGATTCCAATCAAAATTGCATTGGAATTGCAATGGAAATGGAACCTGTTTGATAGTAATGACATCCAAACCACTTAAGTAGGCCCCACTGGAAACAATGAAATTCTAATAAAAACAAGACAGGCTCTTTCAGAGGGACAAATACTTTGCTTTCACCCACCTAAAGTCAAGTTGCTTTCTAGTTGTTGAGTACGAATGCACCAGGACCAGAAAATAAATTAACACTTTTTCACCCACTGAAAGCCAAGTTCCTTGCTATGAATGGACCAGAACCAGAAGATAAATTAATACTCATGCTTGCTTTGCGAATGCATTCAACTAAGATAATTCCTAATTTTTCTTTAGCGGGGGGAGAGAAATCTTGTGCGCCTCTGATTCGGAAGACCTTGGGATTTCTCACTCTGGTGAAGGAAATGGGACCTCTTTCATCATAACGTGGAATGAAGGACAATGAAATTCTAAGAAAAACAAGATGGGAAAATTTCGAAGGGACAAATACTTTGCTTTCACCCACCTAAAGTCAAGTTGCTTGCCAGTTGTTCAGTATGAATGCACCAAGACCAGAAAATAAATTAATACTTTTGCACCCACCGAAAGCCAAGTTCCTTGCTACAAATAGACCAAAACCAGAAAATAAATTAATACTCATGCTTGCTTTGTGGATGCATTAAGCGAAGAGAAATCATAATCTTGCTTGTGCTTGAGTGGTGGGAAGATAAATCTTGAGCGCCTTTGATTTGAAAGACCTTCGGCTTTCTCAATCTGTTGAAGGGAATGGCCTGCTGCTTGTATATTGCAACTGGAGCTGCAGCCAATGTTTTTCCCATCCTTTTGTAAAAGGTTGTTCTAGAGGTGAAAATGGTCATTTCTTTGCCTCAATCTTTGAGGGACATGGAAGTGGAAGTTGAGTGTCTGAACAATCTTATACATGAAATAAATGTGGAGCTCGCTCAAGTACAAATGAATCCTAAAAGAGTAGTGAAGAGAAGAGGATTGAGATGAAGTTGTTAGATTCATAATGAAGAAAACAACAGAAACATAATGGAAATAACTCAAGCAATCAAGAAACCATGATGAATAGAGATAAATAAATACTGGCAAAAAAGGCATACTCTATATTCATCAATGAACAAATAATCATGTACATAGACGTACATATATAATACAAAAATACCATAACTGTCATGTAACTGTATAACAATTAGGTAAACTAACTAACTTATGATTAGAGTTTTAACATCCCCCCTTAATCATAAGTTCGTTCTTTCCTGAAAAACTACCACTACTTGACAATCAACAATGTGTCAAGCGAATATTTAGAGGGTTGGTTGAAGATGCTCTCTAAACTCTAAAAAAAATAGAAGAAGATAATGTATTCTACTAAATAGGTGGTTTAAGGATGACCACAAACTCATTTGGTGGTTTCAGGAAGACCACAAACCAATCTGGTGGTTTCGGGATGACCACAAACTGAATGTCTAGCAGAAGATGATGTCTTTTACTAAATGGCATGGTTTTAAGTTGACCATAAACTAACAAGAGCTCAAGGCTCAAAATTTTGAAAATGTAACAAGCAGAACTTCATGTCTTCTGCTTAATTGGTGGTTTTAAGCTGACCACAAACCATATCAACAACAATATGTTCAGGAACAAGACTGCATACTAGAAACTAGGTTGCATACTTGATCATCTGTTCACAGGCTCTAAATCAAACTTGGAACATGATTGAAAACTTTAGATTTCCCCCCTGTCAGGGACAAGTGGTTCAAATTCCCTTGATCGTCATTCACAAGCATGGCCAAGAACAGATCCAACACCTGTATAAGCTACTCGAATAATGTTGTACGCTTTCACAATGTAAAGTGGAAAAGGTTAATCAAACTATCTTCCGACGGAGTTTGAAGACTCAATATTCAACTCAAAAGACTACATCAATTGGGCCCCGATCATACCCTATATCATCAAATCTTGAAAAAAATTCATGTTCATTAACTATAGAAATATCTCCAATCAAGTATGACTATATTTATGTATAAATCCGACAATAAAAATGCTCCAATAAATTGGCTTCCAAACGCCAACGCCAATTTCCTAACCATTCAAAATGAATATGTTTCCTCTTGTGCTTTTGACACCTTACCGAGGGGTGATTTTTCTTCCCACAAAATCTACATGGGTGAAGATCAAAACAGTTTGACTTATCATGGCCAAACCGGTGACAGTGTTTGCACTATACGGGTTCTTTATCTAACTTATTATCATGATCTGGAATATTTGTAACAACATCATCATCAAAAATATCCTGTACTTGTTCCTTACCAATATCCTCAAGCTCTGTCTTCTTATCATCATTCAAAAAACCTCCACTCACAAAGCAAACATGTTCGCAATAATTAGGAATATGAAAAAAGTTGTCAGCATCCTTTTCATATCCTAGTCCATATCTATTTCGTTTAAAGCGTAATTCTTCCCATGGTCGAACAATTCTAATTTCTTTGCCAAATTCATCCGCAACTTTTTCTAACATAGGGACTTCATCTAATTCATCTTCATGTTTATGACTGTCATCACTAGTCAACTGAGCATCTTCATTATTTTTATCATTGACGTCATTGTGTTAGTTAAAATCACATTGTTGGTGTCGAAGCAAACTTAACTCATCAGACACCAACTTGTTTTGAAGTTTGAACATATCAATCTTCTTGTGTGTTACTTGTAAACAAGTAATCATTGTACTGAGGGTGCACTTGTTTATTGCAATTGTAGATTCTATAGTTGAGTTAATTAATGTGCGCAATATTGTAAACAGTTCTTCAATTCTTTCCATTATGCAAAATATGGAAGAGATATGACCAATGACTTAGATGCACACAAAGATCCTAAGAGAGACCCCCTTATTTGATTTCTGGTAGGTCTACAACTTAAACAATAACACCAAATACAATTTTGCAAATACAATTTATGGACCCCTTATAACACCTTAACACCTTAACACCTTTACAAATTGGTGATCAACTTAGTTTTAATACTATACCCTTGAGCGTTATAACACCAAGCCCATACAATCAAAGGCGTAACCCTAAAGACTACAGGGTCATCTTTTTAAAGACTTTACAAATATATTTCAAAAATAATTATGAAAAATCTAATAAAAATAAAGCATAGATATATTAAGGTCTAGCTTTACCAAGTCAAGGTGCTTCCTTTTGCAACGGATGCACATCCACCCTAAAAAATGGCAGAAGACCGCCCACCACCAATATCGATCCTCCAATTTCTGCCCCGGAAACTGTAAAAATAACAAACTTATCTTCCTCACCAATACCAAAACCTCCTCCAAAATGTCCAAAACCTCTTTACAATTCCAGAACGTACTCTCACTGACAGGAACTTGTGTTTTGACAACGTAAACCCCTCTCTGAATGCCATAATGAACTTGTATTCTGCAAAAATTCTTTCTAGGTTCCTATATCCACTTGTTAGTTAAAAAATTCTTTCTATGCATAGGAATAACATATCTTTCACTATTTCTATCAAATCTCTTCAGATCGAATCGTCTTTCTTCTAGTTGTGCCCTAGTTTTCAGACTAGGACAAAATCTATCAAACATACCTAGATTCATACTTTTGAAGCAAAAATTTCCACTTATCTTACCTTTATTAGAGCACAAAGCTTTAAGATCTTACCTCTTTTCTTCAGATCAAACTTTTTTTTCTCAACAAAAAGCTTCACAAGTCAAGTAGAATACCGCACACTATAGCAACAGATCTACACACAAAGCTTTTTCTTTTCTTCAGCTCCCAGTAATCACAGTTTTAGGTCCCGGCAATAGAACCATTTGTTGGTACAGAGGCAAACCTAGGGTTCAATGTTTCAAGAATGCACCAACAATGCACCAACAAAACCATAACAACCGGCCCTTTCGGCAACACCTGCGAAGTAGATGAAGTCTCACCTGAGGTAGAGGCAGGGGGGGTTGCAAGACACAAGTGTCTACAACCTAGCTGGGACACAGATATGTGATTACAATACTTTAACAGAGCACTCAGCCAACAATATGCATTAGGTTATGATCCTTATTCACATCGCAAATTTAACCCATATTACAGATCAATGCAGTAGCAATCAAGATTAAGCACATCTAATCATTTAACACATAGCATCAAAGAAGATCTAGCATTTATTCATATATAAAGCACTAAGCATCAATGGATCTACCTATCATACATCAAGAACAATGCACTAAGAAAATAGATACATAAATGTCATGAACAACATTGCGCAAAGCACAATAACATAGGATATACATGGTTCACCCCAGTGTGGGGCTACGTCCACCAACTCTTCTTCTTCTTTATTAGTCTCCTTCAATCTTCTTACAGGCACTAAGCTACAGAGACAACTCGACAAAGGATAGGAGATCTGCACACACCTCACCAGATCCTCCTTCCTCGAATCAGGTCACGACACAAAAACTTACACAGTCCGTGCACAAAGCCTCTTACAATCACTTTCACTTAGCTCTGCAAGTCTTATCATGCTCTAGTCATGCACTAAGCCCATACCTCAAAAACCAACCTTTACTTACATCGCCTAGCTACTTATTTATACATTACAAAAGGCCTAAGCATGGGTAAACCCATGGGCCGACATCCCATACCTGTTACATAAACCCTAAAACCCAAAAATCCCACAAAAAGGGTGAGATCCCATGATCTCTGCTTCGCTTGGATGCTCCATCTTTGACCAACCTGTCGAAGTCCCAAAAATGGTCAAACACAACCAACGTTTCCACAAAACTTGGTCGAGGGCCAACACTTGTACAATGGAATACATTTCCTTGTCATAGGTGGGGTATTTCCAGACAATATCTGAGAGTGTCTCACTATGGTATGCCACCAAATGATCGTGTTGAGTGAGAACTGCACCTACAACATAGTCAGATACATCAGTCTCAATATCAAACAGTTGTTGTAGATCGGGAAAGGAGAGTACTGGAGCTGAGCACAAGAGATGCTTCAGATCATCGAATTCTCATTGTTGTTCCTTCCCTAACATGAACTTTTCCCTGCCACCGCCCTTGGTCACCTGACTGAGGGCCCATGCAATATGGGAGAATCCCAACATGAACCGTTGGTAGAAGTTGGCCAGTCCCAAGAAGCTTTGAAGCTCGGTTAGTGTGGTTGGGGCTGGCCAGTCATGGGTGACTTGGATCTTAGCTGGATCAACATGTACCCCAAGCTCATCAACAATGTAGCCCAAGTATTAGATGCCAAAAGAGAATTTTTCCAAGTTGGCATATAGCTTGTGTTGCTGCAGAGTGCTCAAAACCTATTGAATATGCCGCATGTTCTCCTCCCAAGTTCTATTGAATATGAGGATGTAATCCAAATATACCACCACAAAAGAGTTGGTGAAGGGTCTCAATACATCATCCATCAACCTCATGAAAGTGGTCAGTGCATTTGTTAAGCCAAAGGGAATAACCAGCCATTTCAAGAGACCTTCTTTAGATTTGAAGGTTGTCTTTCATACATCAATTGGTTCGATGGGAACCTGGTGGTAGCCAGAATTTAGGTCAATCTTGCTGAAGAACTTTTCCCCCTTGAGTTGGTCAAGAAGGCAATCAATCCTGAGAATTGGTTACCGATTATTGACTGTGATTTTGTTTAAGGCTCTGTAATCAATGCAAAGTCACCAAGTACCATCCTTCTTCTGTACCAGTACAATTGGGCTTCCGCAAGGGGAGGAATTGGGTACGATGTGCCCCTTTTGAAGAAGCTCTTGGATCTGATGCCTGATTTTGTCATTTTCCATCGGCGAGCGATGATAGATCGATCCATTAGGTAAAGGTGCACCAGGGGTCATCTCAATTGGATGCTTGACTTGGAAGTGCGTCGGTACCCCGGTGGGTGAGAAGAATATGTCTCTATATTCGTTCATGATCTCGTCCACTTGCTTATGCCACAAAGAGAGGATATGTGTAGAGGCCATGGATTTGGTGACGAACTTCTTCTTACTATGAGCATGGATCAAAAAAAATATGAACTTCTCGGTTTGTGAAATCACCTTACTGGATTTCTTAGCAGAGATTAAAGAAATAGTGGTAGGCGATGATACCTCTGGTATCTTGTACAATTGTCTACCCAAAGTAATAATAACACTGTAGAGTCTAGACTCATACACAACATGATGCTTCCAAAAATATGGTTGTCCTAAA
>JASDQU010101596.1:582801-600874 GCA_032191745.1 Picea mariana | reverse complement strand
ATCGTTATTCCAAACTTATTTAATTCAAAAGAAAAGTATGACATTTAGATGATTGGTCTATGGATTGGATTTTAGTAAACATAAAGAGTATTTGAGGTAAACAATTCTACACTGGATAATAATACAAGAATTCATACTTGAATCCTGTGGTGAGCTAGACCGAGATTCTTCTTTTCCTATGGTGATGGTCGTGATGAAAATTATGGTCCTATTTGACAAAAGACCTTTCTCTGCTGCATTATTTCACGTTGTATTAGGAAGCTAGATCAAAATTACCCCTGCAGTGTGTGAACAATGACTATGGCATAAAACTTACGCTTTACTCCCCATTGTTGAGACAACGTTAGCTACCCCATGGCTTTCACAATCAACCAAAATTAGGATGAGCCTCTTCATATTCCAAACAAAATCTGATTTCAATGTTAATTGGATTTCGCCCATCGTTCGAAGAATCAACGATTATGATGGCTTTCCCCTTCCCATATAAGAAATCCAGAATCCCAAAATCATGTCATCTTTTCTTTATTCTCCTCCTTCATCATCAAGAAAAGAAAATGGGAATTGTTGGCCTTGATTTCATATCATGAAGCTTCCCTTGTTCCCGTTGTTGCCCCTTTTTTCTATAACTTCTCCCCCACCACCCGATTTCTCCATATTTTCCTGTAACGTACTCTCACTAGGAGGCCAACTTGTGAGGGAGAATAAAACCTAATTAACCCATGTTTTGATCCATTGGCTAACCACCCCCACAAACCACGAACTCCCATAAGAATTTCTTGAACGCCCATGAACTCCAATTAACATATCATGAAATCCCATAAGCTCCCAATGGATCCCATATCCTTACTAACATACTATGCATTGAACAACCTTGTCTTCATCCTATTCATATCCCTTCCTACGAGACACAATATTTTAGTTGTTGGGGGATAATAAATGAGTGGATGATAGTAAACTACCCCCTTGTGAGATGCCATTAAAGTATCCCGTGGCTAAAGTGGGGTCGTAGTCAGGGTGCAGAATCAGTCTGGAAGACTTTGGTTTCATGTGAGCATAGAGATTTTGTCTTTCAGCCTGCAACTTGTAGAACATGTTGTATAAATTTGATTCCTTTTCCTAGATTATGCAGTTGTTTCAGGTGAGTCAGGACCGTAAAAAATCTAGAGTGAAACCTCTATCTTCCTCTACAACTTCAGTGGTCCAATGATCTAGTGCTATTCTTAGGATGTCTCCCTGCCATTTTTGTAGAGGCTCCACTCCAACCTTACTGCAAATAGAGAACAATGTGGGAGACGAAAAAAATAAAAAACAATGTGGAAGATTCAATCTACATGTGTGAGACTTGTGTATAAGGGTAAGTGCAAGAAGTTCATGGCTGAAAAAGTGGCAAGCCATGCAATAGGAATGCGCACTCGAAAGAACGAATGTGTGTTCTTAGGAATGCGCACATGTTCCTAAAGTCTTAGGTTTGGAGGCGGCCCAACCTCCATGAGGCGTGCCACGTAGGTTTAGTGGAAAAAACACATGTGCATTCTTAAGAATGCATACCTGTTCTTAGGAACGTGCGTGTGTTCCTACTAATATTTTTTTAAAAGAGTCTGTGAGCCCGATTTGTGGTCATTGTGTACAAACTGCACTCATGTTTCTACTCTTGTTGAGAAAATTGAGCTAGAGAGGAGCTAGAGAGGAAGGATGTTGTCCATGTATGTTTAATTTATCATATTTTAACTCAATTTAGTCATTTCCAATTTTTTTTGGGTTCGGAATCAAAATTAAAAAAAAATTGTGATTTTGTATTTTAATTAAAAAAACAACCTAACTTAGATGCCATGGCTTTGTAATTGCAGCATATATAATATAATGGAACCCAAAGACAATGTAATCCACTCAGAAGAAAACCAAGAAGATCAAAACCCCAACCCACCACAACCACCCAATGTAAACACTCAAATTGAAGAGGGGTTGGCTATATTAAGAATCATTAAGGAACAATTGAGGGACACTAGAGAGCCTAGCAGAGTCTACATGGCCACTTATTTGAAAATCATTGTAAATTTCATTGCAAGTGCCCAAGGGAAACTGACCTCTATTTCTGATTATAGGGAAAGAATGTATGAGTACTACAACATTGGTTTGGACAGAAACCAAGTGAAAGAGATGGGAATTTAAAAACCACAAATATTGTCTATTTTTAGGGATCCTAGAACTGGAAAAGAACTACCATTAAATAAGAAACACATCTCCATTATTTGGTGCATCCATCCCCATATTAGTCAAAATTGGATGGATAGGTGGTATATGGTTTTTGATAAACCTCCCTGCAATAACAGGGAGGTTCCCTTATATTTTATGAGAAAATTATGGGCTAAGTTTATTATGGGTAAGAATGTCAACTACTTTGACATTGGAAAATTCCATGGGGTGAGTCTAGGGTCTGTACATGACCAAGATCATGCTAGGAGGGACCCCGTGTTAGGTCCTAGTCCCCCCAGGAGAAGGCTTCAACCCCCTACCCAACATCCTCTTGTTGCAGAGATCTTGCGACAAGTAAATCTAGCCATTTCATCATTGACTCATATCCTAGTGCAACATAGTAGCTTTGTTGCACTATTTGGGTAGGAGGTGCCTTCCAATGACATTGATAGAGGGGTTGGAGATTCAACATGCATGAAATATTACTGTAGGGAGAGGAAACATGGACATAACTATTGTCCATGTGAACCTCATAGATGCTCAAGCTGTGAGAAGACATGTTATTGGCCTATAGAGCCTAGTGGACAACATAGCTTCATGGAGGAGGTTAGTATCGTAACCCTATTTATCTTATTCATCCTTATATATTTATTTTGTATCATGTGATTTATATCGATATTTCATTTTATGTTGTTTTGTACTTGTTAGGTCCTGGTAGTAGACCCTCTACGCCAATGGATGCATCAGTGCCTAGCCCCAACATTGATGTAGTCATAGAGGTTGCTTGTTCATTGGGTGCACCTCACACTTAGGTATGTGTCACATATGATAAATTCACCTTAGTCATTTATTTATTTTATGGCATACTCCAATTTGTAATGTTCTCGTATTTGTATAGGATTCGGGAGTAGACGATGTCGAGGATTGTCCATCTAGTATAATTCTGAAATTTTTTGTGTTTATGTTTTTGAATTTTACTAGTTGGTACTAATGGCTCAATTTTATTAATATGTATGCAGGTTCTAGATATATTTTCTAGCTATAGTACTTTTGCACTCCCTAAGCACCTAAGAATTGCTTTTGGGTTATTTTTTTCCAGGCCTAGGGATTTGCAATCACTGGTACAGCCTATGGGTGACCGTCGCAGCCCACCCCCAACATTTCCATCAGCCCCATCGACCGAGACTTCCATAGTAGAGGTTGTCTCAGAGCAATTTGTACAACCTAGTGCTCCATCTACTAGTGAATCTCCATTGAGGCCTGAGATATTAACGTCGATATAATGCATTGATGATAATTCTTCGTGAATTTGATTTTACACATTTTTGTTTAATTTTCTCGACTTAATCCATGTAACTATTGTAGGGTGGAATCATAGAGAGATTGGGGTCACGGAGGAGGGTAACACCCTCAAGAATGACAATAGCGTATGCAGTGAGTTGTCTTAGGTTAAATTACAAAGTATCAATTTGCATGTTTATNCTCAAATTTGTAATGTTCTCGTATTTGTACAGGATTTGGGAGTAGGTGATGTCGAGGATTGTCCATCTAGTATAATTCTGAAATTTTTTGTGTTTAGGTTTTTGAATTTTACTAGTTGGTACTAATGGTTCAATTTTATTAATATGTATGCAGGTTCTAGATATATTTTCTAGCTATAGTACTTTTGCACTCCCTAAGCACCTGAGAATTGCTTCCAGGTTACTTTTTTCCAGGCCTAGGGATTTGCAATCACTGGTACAGCCTATGGGTGACCATCACAGCTCACCCCCAACATTTCCATCGGCCCCATTGACTGAGACTTCCATAGTAGAGGTTGTCTCAGAGCAATTTGTACAACCTAGTGCTCCATCTACTAGTGAATCTCCATTGAGGCCTGAGATATTAACGTCGAGATAATGCATTGATGATAATGCTTCGTGAATTTGATTTTACACATTTTTGTTTAATTTTCTTGACTTGATCCATGTAACTAATGCAGGGTGGAATCACAGAGAGATTGGGGTCACGGAGGAGGGTAACACCCTCAAGAATGACAGCGTATGCAATGAGTTGTCTTAGGTTAAATTACAAAGTATCAATTTGCATGTTTTTTAATTCATTGAGGAAAAAAAATTATATCAATATTTATTCTTTGTGTAGTTTCCATAGTGTCGAAGCACACCTAGGCCTATAACCTCTCGAGGTGCTTCCTTGGGCAAGAGAATAAAGATTTATTTCTAGGATTCTCCTGAGGGTGGCAAGGGTGGTAGTGGTCAATCATTGACAAACTACTACCATTTTGTATCTAGGCCACAATATGGATGTTTTTTATGTTAGGGAACTTCTTGTCACTTTGTATATTGGCCATGAGTTGCCATTTTGTAAAAACTGAACAATTTAGATGATGTTTAATATATATATATATATACAATTCATGGTATGTTTTTTATGAATCTCATTGTTTATACATTTTATGTTGATGAATGCATGAATTTCAAAGTGTTTGAATTTCAAATTGTATGAATTTTATATGTATTAATCCCTTGATTTTTTTCTAAAGTGATTATAAATACTTACGTTACGCATTAACGAATATGTTATGGTGGAAAAGATTTCTAGGTGCTAAATCCATAACCAATTAATGCTTCTCAAGTAGCATTTCTTGCTAATCAACCATGTATCTCTACATCATCGATAGATCATTCCTTCTTAATTATTTGCATGAATGTTGTGGATATCCATATTCTAATTCACAACCAACAATGCATGGACTAACCCTTGAATTATGTCCATCTAAATCCAATGACAATCCACACTCAAATAGTGGTCACTTGAAGATATTGTGACCTGAAAAATGGAATATTACAATAATTTATTATAGAAATAAATTTTCTTATTTATCTTCTACATAATTTGAAATCACTTAACAATCTTAGCTCAATGTTATGTCAAATTAACCTCCATAACTAGTACTATAATTTTTCAATTGTGAAGATGACATAAGCTAAAATTAAATTATGCAAGTACACAACATTTGGACAACCCAAATAGTTCATATATATTTATATATGAAGTACATGCAGCTACCAATATCTTATCAATGGTTATTGGAAGTCAGGCTCTTCAAACCCTAGCAATGGAAACCATAATATAACATTAACCAATATCTCACTCCATTAGAGATCATCAACAATGTAGCATACACAATGGTAACTCCTTTTTCGAACCTGCATTTGTATCCCACACTTGTACAAGATCAACTCCCTCTATCTTCTCGATAACAAGCACATTAGGTAGCACTAGGGTTTTAAAATGCCACAAAACCCTAACTTGTCTTACCAGAGCTACATGATAAAAATATTTATTTCCTCATGTAGGTATAAGTACTTGTATTCCTAGTCTCCTTAGGACAAAACCTTGACCCTAGTCTTCCCTTGACATTCCTTTGAGAAGCCGAGTTGTTAGCTTCTCAGTTGATTCAATATAATTTGACGAATTTCTAGGGCACACACATTATTCCCCTTTTCTATGTATGACACATATAAAATCATTTCATTTATGTGTAACTCTTCATAAATTCCAAAAATACTATTCAATGACTCATTAATGCACTTAGGTTTGTTTAATGTGTCTACTGGGTATATGTAAAGTTTGTTAAATCCATCAATTATTAATAACATTTATTCAATCTTCAATGGTTTCCACTATACTTATTGATTTAGATCAATAGAATGATAGAGTTCACATGGAAACCAGATCTTAGAATGGGTTTCATTTTCCACCTACAAATAAAGGTTTTGAGGTTACATTTCTTGACACACCATAGAAAGTAATGCTATGCTACCAAAATTCCCCGAGGGAGACTTGAAACCATTATTATTTTCCTTTCACCATCTATGAGAGTTTAGTGCACACTTCTATCCAATTTTTTTGTTAGATCACATAAGGAGACAAAGGACCCTCCCAAACCCAATCCCACAAACCCATTGATGCCATACCATTTCCATTCCATGCCATTGCCATCATGACTTTACAAGTCATTCCATGGCATGTCATTGCCATGCCATTTCTATTTCCATGCCATTTCCATATTGAAAATACATTCCATGCCATGCCATTTCCATGCATTGACATTTTCATGCCATTTCCATTACTTTCCATGCTGTGCCATTTTCGTTTCATTTCCAAGACATTCCATGCCATGCCATGACATGTCATTTCCATGCCATTTCCATTCCTTTCCCTACCATTTCCATCCCTTTCAATGCCATGCCATGCCATTTCCATGTCATTGCCATGCCTTTACAAGCCATGCCATGGAATTCCATTTTCATTTCCATGTCAAGCTATGCCATGCAATTTTCATTTAGCTTCTCATGTCTTGTCATGTAGTTTCCCATTTTAACCTATATAACAATAAATAGAGCATTCCATAAAATTATGCAAGGAAATTCAAATCAAAATGTGGATTTCAATGAAACAAGAATAAAAAAAAAAAGAAACATTTCCATGCCATTTCCATGCTTTGCAATTAAACGCTTGGAATACACCTTGACAAATTTTATTAAATTTATATCATAATTTTTGTCCCTCTAGGGCTTGACATCTTCAATATTCTATGGTTTTCATGTGTCATCTTGCATTTCAACAAGCATTTTTTTTATCTAAACCCTAGTTTAGCCTTGCATTTTCATCCCCCTTTCAAATAATGATTACTTGTTTTAAGGGTTGTTATATTTGTCCTTGTATTTTATTTCCTTCGCTTGCCTTGCCATTCCATGCCTTACCTTTGAATTTCCTTCCATTATATGCCTTGCATTGCCTTTCCTTTACTTTTCATGCCATTTCCATGCCTTGTCATTCGATTCCTTTCCATGCCTGCCATTCCCAAGCCACGCCATGCCATGCCTTTCCATTTCCATGTCATTGCCATGCCATTTCCATGACCTTTCATGCCATTGCCAAGCCATGCCATGCCATTTAAAATACATGCCATTGTCATTCCATCATCATTCCATTTCCATGCCATTGCCATTCCATGCCATTTACATTGCATTTCCATCCCATTTCCAAGCCATGCATGGTATGGTATGGTATTCCTTGCCTTGCCTTGCCATGGTATGGTATGGTATGGTATGCCTTACTTTTCCTTTCCTTTCCATGGTATGGTATGGTATTCCTTGCCTTTCCTTGCATGGTATGGTATGGTATGGTATCCTAGCCTTTAAAATAAGTTAGTTAAACAAATTTCAACTTACACTTCACATGGTATGGTATGGTATGGCCTTGCATGGTAATGGTATGGTAGGGCATGCCTTTCCTTGGCTTGCCTTTCCATGGTATGGTATGGTATGGTATGGTATTCCTTGGCTTGGATTTCCATGGTATGTTTAAATGCAATATGGAACATGAAAACCCTACAATATTCTATACATCAATCCCTAAAGGGATGAAAATTATGAAAAAAATGTAATAAAAGGTGTAATGTATGGTATGGTATGAAATTGAAAGTAATTCAAGTAAAGGAATACCTTGCATTGTCATGCCATGTCATGCCATGCCTTTCATTACCTTTCTGTTCCTTCCATTGCCTTGCCTTTCCTTTACTTGCCATGCCTTGCCATGCCTTGCCTTTCCTTGCATGGCATGGCATGGTATGGCATGGTATGATATGGTATTGTATGGTATCATATGGTATGGTATGGTATGCCTTGCCTTGCATGGTATGATATAGTAAGGTATGGTATGGTATGGTATGCCTTTCCTTGGCTTGTATTTCCATGGTATGGTATGGTATGGTATTCCTTGGTATGGCATGGTATCCTTAGAATGGTATGGTATGGTATGGTATTCCTTTCCTTTCCTTGTATTTCCATGGTTTTCTAAAATTCAAGATGGCACATGACAACCCTACAATATTCTAGACATCAAGCCCTAAAGGGCTGAAAATTATGACAAAAATGTAATAAAATGTGTAATGGTATGGTATGGTATGTTATGATATCCTTGGCATGGTATGGTATAGTAGGGTATGGTATGGTATGGTATAGTATGCAAGTGACGACATACCTTGCCTTGCCATGCCTTGCATTTCCTTTCCTTGCCTTGCATGGCCTTTCCTTGCATGGTATGGTATGGTATGATATGAAATGGTATATATGATATGTTATGATATGTTATGATATGGAATGATATGGTATGGTATGGTATGCCTTGCCTTTCCATGGCCTTTCATGGTATGGTATGGTATGGTATGGTATGGTATGTTATTGTATCCTTGGCATGGTATGGTATGGTATGGTATGCAAGTGAAGGAAAGGAAAGTGAAGGCATACCTTGCCTTGCCATTCCATGCCATGCCTTGCATTGTCTTTCCTTGCCTTGTCATGCATTGCCTTGACTTTCATGGTATGGTATAGTATGGTATTGTATGACTTGTCTTATCATTGCCTTGCATGGTATGGTATGGTATGGTATGCCTTGCCTTGCCTTTCCTTTTCTTTCCATGGTATGGTATGGTATGCCTTGGTATGGTATCCTTGGCATGGGATGGTATGATATGTTATGGTATTCCTTTCCTTTCCTTTCCATGTTATGTTATGTTATGGTATGGTATGCCTTTCCTTTCCTTGTCATGGTATGCTAAAATGCAAGATGGTAGATGAAAACCCTACAATAGTCTAGACATCAAGCCCTAAAGGGATAAAAATTATGACAAAAATGTAATAAAAGTTGTAATGGTATGGGATGGTATGGCGTGGTATGGTATTCAAGTGATGGAAAGGAAAGTGAAGGAATACCTTTCCTTTCCATGACATGCCTTGCCTTTCCATACCATGCCATACCTTGCATTTCCTTTCCTTTCCTTGCCTTGCATGGCCTTGCCTTTCCTTTCCTTGCCTTACCTTGCATGGTATGCAAATATATATATATGTGTGTGTGTGTGTGTGTGTGTGTGTGTGTGTGTGTGTGTGTGTGTGTGCGCGCGCGCACGCGCGCGCGCGCGCGCGATAATAATAACCATACTCTATGTGATATACACAACAACATGTGTTACAAATTGTGTTTATTAGAACATACCAAAGCTTGGATTTATGGAAAGATCTTTTTCCTAAGTTAAGTGCACTATGTACTGTTATGAATATATCATAAAACATGTTCTGTGTAATGTGAAGAAAGTTTTTAATATGGAGTTCACAATCCCTAGATCCCCTTCTCAATTTTAGTACATCCTTTTGGTTGGAAAAAGGCCTTGTCTTCTCATGCCGAAAATCCTGAACTAGTCCCTTAACCAGTCCAATTAAATTCATGTCAGTACAAGGTAGCCTACTAGTGAAGGCCCACAAATATGTTTCCCCCCCTGTGTTGAGGCTATCTCATCTATGAGAATAATTTCTAAGGGTTTTTACATTGTATTTCAAGAGGTGAGAGGTTTGTTGTAGCAAATGATGTTTTCTCATGATTTTACTAACAATTGATTGTGACAAGACACGTCAGGCTGCATTGCGGTCTTTAGAATGAGATTTATTACCAATTCTTTGAAAAGAATCTACAAGGTTTCTAACAATATGATGACTTGTTTCTACACTTTTTATTGTTTTAATGCTTAAAATTCTCCTAACAACAATCAAACTTCTAGATTTTAACAAAGCTAAAAACAATTGACATTTAGTAGCATCGGATTTTGGTTCAAAATATTATTTAATGATTTTATCAGAGTGATAATGAATAGTACATTTAGGTAACTTACCTTCAAGTGATGCTAGACCACTTTCATTGACCTTAAAGCATTTAGGATTTCTTCGTTGCACAATGATCAATCTAGGTAGGGACGATGAACCCCTATTCTGGCACTCTTGACCTCCATGATGTGGAGTTAAAAATGTTGCAGTTATTTCCCCTTCAATCACCAATGGATCAAATATGGGAGGAGAGTGGACACGATATTGACTAGTTTCTAGAACATTTGACTGTCTATCAAGAGATTGCAACACATGAACTTCTTCACCACAATGTTTTACACCGATTGCTTCTGTAATTTCATCCATTGTATAATCAGCTCCAAGCGAATCAACCATCATTTGGTCATCCACGACAAGTTTTCTTGATGAGATACTATATGGATTTATATCTAAGGAACTCTTGTACTTTTCTTCTAGTGATGGAGGAGAAACAATAGTGACATATATTCTGCTAGAAATTGAATTTCTCTCTTCTGAAATCGTAGAATTTGACATACGTAACTTTGTTTTTTCTCTTTCTTCCTCTACCTTTTCGATCGATTTATTTTTTCTCAAGGAATTTATTTATTGAATCCATTGGTTCCCCATGTTTAAATATAAAAATTATCTTCCAAACACCCATAAAAAAATTGTCTCTGTATTAGGTAATAAGGCACAACCAAGTGGAAAAATTTGTTTTTGTATTACAAAAGAAGACACATCTAATAATTCCAATTCCAATTACAAATTCACTTGGACAAATATTTCTTCCAATTCCAAGAAGACACAAGCATATACAAACAACAATTCCAATTTTACTTCGAAAAATATTTCTTCCAATTCCAAGAAGACACAAGAAGATACAAACAACAATTCCAAGAAGATACAAACAAGAATTCCAATTTCTATTGGATAATTTTTTCTTCTAATTCCAAGTAAACAAAAGAATATACACATAACAATTCAAATTTCACTTGACAAATTTGTCTTCCAAATTTTCCTACAAAGGTCTGGCAATAACACAAAAGTATCTATGAATCTAAAAGAAGTAAAACATGTATGTGTAGGATATTTGTGTCTGAATCTCTTGCATATTTTTGTCAGCCATAAGAGAGATGAGGTGGGGTGTGCTTGGTACAAAAAAATGCCTAGAAGGAATGCATGTGTGTTCCTATAACACGTGCGCACTAAAACACATGCGCGTTCTAGGAACACGTTCTTCAAGTCACAAGAGTGCACACGCGCTTTGAATGCAACATATATAGCATATATTAAAGACAAAACATCTTTATGAATAAATATGTATAGGGTTATGGGGACAAATAAGCCCTAATGGGTTAGGATTGAAAGTGTTTTCAAGGATAGAGAAATGGTTAGAGAACCAATATCTGGGTGATGTTGGTGCAAGGTTTGTACACAAGCCATATGCATAGTGCACTCAGGGCTCGAGTGTAGAAGGGGTTAAGGGTTGAGTATAAATTGTGCCTAGGATTATATCGAGCTAGGGGGGTCTATGTCATGGTTTACGTCAAGATCTAGGTCATCATATAAATCTATATCTATCTCTATGTCATGTTCTAGGTCATAGTCTATGTCAAGCTCTAGGTCATCGTCTAAATCTAGCTCCAACTCTATGTCCTGATCTAGGTCATGGTATAGGTCTATGTCATGATATACGCCATGGTCATCGTATAGGTCTAGGTCATGCTCTAGTTATTTCCATGTCTAGGTATTTCTATGTGTAGGTTTAGTTCTATGTCTTGACATGTCTAGGTCAAGGTCATTTCTTTCCTTGCGATGTAGGAAGGGGGGTTGCATAGAGAGGAATAAAGAGAGTGTGAGAGGAGCAGAGGGGGAGAAAAAGAGAGTGAGGGACAGAGAGACAAAGAGGGGCGTAGAGAGTGATAGCGTGAGAGTATGTGGGGTTCATGTCATGGTTTGTGTCGATATCTATGTCATTGTCTAAATCTAGATCTAGCTCTATGTTGCAGTATAGGTCATGGTCTATGTCAAGCTATAGGTCATCGCCTAAATATAGCTATCGTTATATTTTGTGGTCTAGGTGATGGTATAGGTATATTTCATGGTCTACATGATGGTAATCATATAGGTCTAGGTCATGCTTCAGGTCTTGCTATGTCTAGGTTTAGGTCTAGGTCTTGACATGTCTAGGTCAAGGCCATTTCTTGACATGAATAAGTAATCCATTGGGAGAAGAATAAAAACTTAACACTCTCCTTACAAGTTAGGATCAATTTCTCTATTGCACATATCCTTTATTCATTGTGAGACATGCCTCACCTTTATATGGACAGAGAGAGAGTGAGGTAGAACTAGGGGAAAAGAGAAGGAGGCAGGGAGGAAGAGAGAGAAAGAGAGGAAAATAGAGAGTGAGAGTGACACTAACAACAAGGAGAGAGAGAGAAAGAGGTGGTAGATGTGGGAGGGAGGGAGAGATATAGAGGGAGGAGGGGGTATATAGAAAATGTGTGTGAGAGAGAGGGGGGTAAGAGCAAGAAACAGAGGAGGGATATACAAGGAGTGTTTGAGTGTGTGAGAGAGAGGGCAAGAGAGACAAAGAGAGGGGATAGAGAGAGAGTGAGAGGAAGGTGGCAGAGATAGTGGGGAGGGGTAGATGTACAAGAGAGAGAGAGAGAGAGAAGAGAGATAGTGGGAGGGAGGGGTAGATATATAGAAGGAGGGAGGAGTGGGTAGAGAGAGAGTGAGAGAGAAATGGGGATAAAGAGATATAAAGAGAGAAATGGGGATAGAGTATAGGAGAGAGAGGGAAGGTGATATAATTACAGTGAGATTAAGAAAATCAAGAGAGAGAAATAGGTGGTAGATGTAGGAGATAAAGAGAGGAGAGATAGTGGGAGGGAGGAGGAGAGATAGAGGAATGAGGGGGGTAGAGAGAGAATGAGTGAGTGTGAAAGGGGTGGAAGAGAAAGAAAGAGAGGGGGGCTAGACAAGGAGTGTTTGAGTGTGTGAGAGGGAGAGAGAGGGATACAAAGAGAGAGGGTAGAGAGAGAGTGAGAGGAAGGGAGGGAGAAAAAGTGGAGAGGGGTAGATGTATGACACAGGGAGAGTGGAGAGATAGTAGATTAGGGTAGAGAGAGAGGTAAAGTATAGAGGGGGGTAGAGAGAGAGAGAGAGAGGAAAATGTAGGATACAGGGGTAGATGTAGGAGAGATAGAGGAGATATAATGGGACAGGGGGGAATAGAGAGAGAGGGATGGTGGGGGGAGAGAGAGTGCACGTGAGAGTGTGATAGGGGGAGAGAGCAAGGCAAAAAGGAGGGGTAGAGACAGAGAGGGAGGAGGGGGGAGAGATAAAGACAAAGAGGAGGGGTAGAGACGAAGTGTGAGAGGAAGGGGTGGGAGAAAGAGAAGATGCGTAGAGAGAGGGATAGTGAGAGGAAGGGAAGCATAGAGGGAGACAAAGAAGGGGGGTAGAGAGAGAATGAGAGGAACGAGGGGATACAAAGGGAGACAGAGAGGGGGAATAGAGAGAGAAATAGGGGAAAAGGGAGTGACACTGACACTAACAATGAGGAGAGAGAAAAAAGGTGGAAGAGAGGTGGAATAGAGAGGGGAGTGAGAGACAAAGGGGCAGTGGGAGAGAAAGAGAGATAGAGAGAGAGGAAGGGAGGAGTGGGTAGAGAGAGAGATACTAAGTGTGAGAGGAAGGGGGGAGATAAAGGGAAGAGTGGATAGAGATATATAAAGAGAGAAATGGGGGGAGAGTATAGGAGATAGAGAGGTAGGGGGATACAATGAGATTGAGACTAAGAACAATGAGAGAGACACATATGTGGTATATGTAGGAGAGAAAGAGACCAAAGATAGTGGGAGGGAGGGGGGGAGATTCATGTAGGAGGGGGGTAGAGAGATAATTTGTGAGTGTGAGAGGGGGGAAGAGAAAGAAAGAGAGGGGGGTTGGAAAATGAGTGTTTGAGTGTGTGAGAGGGAGGGAGAGGGAGACAAAGAGAGTGGGTAGAGAGTGAGAGTGAGAGGAAGGGGGGGAGAGATAGTGGGGAGGTGTATATGTATGAGAGAGAGAGTTGAGAGATAGTGGGAGGGTGGGGGAGAGAGACTGAGACTCATTGTGAGAGGAAGGGTGGGGATATAGGGAAAGGGGGGTAGAGATATATAAAGAGAGAAATGAGGGGAGAGTAGAGGAGAGAGACGGAGGGGGATATAGTGAGAGTGAGACTAATGAGAATGAGATAGAGAAAGAGGTGGCATATGTAGGAGATAAAGAGAGGATGGATAATGGGAGGGAGGGGGAGAGATAGAGGGCAGAGGGGGCTAGAGAGAGAATGTGTGAGTGTGAGAGGGGGCGAAGAGAAGGAAAGAGAGGGGGGTTGGACAGGGAGTGTTTGAGTGTGTGAGAGGGAGGGAGAGGCAGAAAAATAGAGAAGGTAGAGAGTGAGTGAGAGGAAGGGGGGGAGAGAAAGTGGGGAGGGGTAGATATATGAGAGAGAAAGAAGAGAAATAGTGGGAGGGAGGGGGAGTGAGAGAGGGAGGGAGGAGGGGGAGGAGAGAGAATGAGACTTAATGTGAGAGGAAGGGGGGAGTGATTCAGATATTGAGGGATGATATATGGATCGATTGAATGCCGAGAGAGGATATTAGATGTGCCAATATTTCATTAAAAAAGAATCATGAAAAAAAGGATGTAAATGAAGTACAAGGGAGGTGAGTCTCAAAGATGATCCTCACCTCTAGAACTAATTACTAGTAAATCACTCAGAGCTAATTAATCTCACAATGAACAATAGAAAATATGAGAGAAGCCAATATGAATAACTTGATATTATGAGAAGGCTTTCTAGGCCTTTATATATCATTACAAAATGGTCCATTAGACAAACTAAAAAAGAGCTCATTAAATGAGTCCCTACTATTAGTATAATAGATCTAATTACCCAAATAACTAAGTAGTGGAAAATAAAACCTGATACAATAATGGAAAGATCTCATTAAATGAGTCTCTATTACTATAATAATATATCTATCTACCCAAATAACTAAGCAGTGGAAAATAAAACCCAATACAATAACGGAGAGGTGGGACTCTCTTTGACCCATATGGGAAACCTGTTAGCTGAATTAATTGATGAGGAGGTGGGAATCTCCTTGATCCACATTGACAATCTGTTAGATTTATAGATTTATGTATTTTTCATTCGAATTTAGACCATATACCCCCTAAAATTCAGATCATTCCTCCCCCCTTAGAAAATGATGTTCCCCATCATTTCACCCATGCTAAAAAGAGAAACCCCATTATCGTGCCATTATGATTACAATGTGAAAATACTCAATGAAAAGAAGGGTTATGTGCGGTTGACCCATAACCTTGGTTTTTTGGTTGACCTATAACCTATTTGACTATGGCATTGTACATGGGTAAAAAAATAAATAAATTTTAATAAAATCCCAAAATTTAAAAGATAATATGGAAAAATCGTGACTTTGGGGAATGTGAACATCCTTCTGCAAATATATTCATAACTTCTGCTATAGGTGATGAAATCCAATTCCGTCGAAGACCCATTTGAAATACTGAACATATATTTCCATTGGTATATAGAGCTTGTTCTGAGGTGGACCACTGAGTGATAAAAAAACATTATTAATTTGAAGGGCACATGGCCATGATGGTTACAAACATGTGCTACTTCAAAGAAATATATCTCATAAACCAGACAATGAAATGAATTTTCGTGAAATACCCATTTCATATATTGAAGATATATTCCCAAGAATATGTGGAACTCCTTCTTTAGTTTCTTGAGTAGGGACATCAATACCTTTGATTATGGTGGTACGTGCAACCTCCTTGGGTCAAGTACATGCTGAGATTTAATTGATGATATCTCTCAAACTAGGAAGCCAAATGAGATTCCCCAAAATACCCATTTGATATATTGAAGAGATATTTCCATCCATATATGTAAACACTTATTTAGTTTGTTGAGCAGGGATAAAAGTACCATTGAATATGGTAGTATGCATGGCCTCCTTGTGTCAAATACATGTTGAGATTCAATCGATGATATCTGTCAAACCAGGAAGCCAAATGAGATTTTTAGAAATACCCATTTGATATCTTGAAGATATATTTCCAATGAGTTATGGTAGAGACTTTGAAATTTTGTGTAGATGTCGCAACACCTCTTTGAAGTTGGTTGAGTGTAGAAGGCCACAAAGGATCCGAAGTGTTTTTAGAGTAGCATGGCTTGTTGTATAGGTTGTGGAACCTTCGTGGGCAGCATGGACACCCTACAATTTTGTTGAAAATGTTGAAGAACAATGCATGTAGTGGATCCATATATATATATATATATTTATATATATATATATATGTAGTGAATCCATGTATGGTTCTCCTTGTAATGGTGAACGGATATCTGAGGGTTAAAAAAAATCCATGTAGTTCCTGTGGACCAACTGTGATGCTTACAATGTATGGTCCGGAAAAGGGATTCCAGTAGTACCAAAATGAGGTTGGTTATTGTGAAAAATGTTTGAACCCATAGCATGATTCAAACCCTTGTTTCGATTGAAAGCTTACCTGCTTTGATACCACTGATCTGGATCTCAACGACTGAGATCTGTTTTGATGGAAAGGTATGAATTAACTTACTCAATCATTTTCAAATATTTCCTGCCTAGGAAAAGATAGTTGGGAATGTCACCCAAGGGTTTATAGCCTCGAAAATTCTCTCAATCTGCAAGTATTAATTACAAGGACTGAGGATGATTTATAGTTTAAGTATGTGTAGAAATAAAACAACTTTTGGAATATACACATATTTTCGATTAAGTAAACATAAAGATCAAAAGAGAAATATGACCAAGTCACAAATACACATATATGATACAGAATAACAATCTAATTTTTATTTCACTTTGAGATATCAAAGATGTCTTCTCTTTACAAAACCCCTGCGAGGACATGGACCAAAGTCTAATTTAGAGATCTTTGATGAAAACCATACAAAAAGACTCTGACAGTAAAGTAAAAATGAAATTAATAATATGGATCAACTTTCCACAAAGTGCTGCCAATTTGACTCTACAAGATATCTTTAATCAACCATGAAACTTAATTCACAAACATACAAGAATACACATACTATCAAGGATGGATCAACACCTCTAAAACAAGCATTTGAATAATGTGGTTCAGTCTTGAGCCTTGTTGTCTACAATAAGATCCTGCTGTCAAAAAGAGAATTAGGCTTTGAATAAACTCATAAATGAATGAAAACTAAAACTATCTCATGTAAATAAAGATAAAACCTTAGTCTTGCTTTCTCCTTCTATTCTCCCTTGTTTCTTCTTCTCATTAAACTTTTATTTTTTCCAAATAAGTTGAAGTAGTTAAACTACTTTCTTTAGTTAAGTTGATTTAACTTAACTAATTAGTTTAGGAGAAATAAATAATAATAATATGTTAGGGGTCTTTAATTAATAATAACTAGGTAGGTGGGGTCCCTTTTGACTCTTGTCATTTCCTTCTTTCAAATCATAAAATATAACACAAAAAGGATAATCATTTTGACTATATGTCACACTTGTAGCTCCCTTAAATATATTTCAAAGTGGATATTTAAATATCAGAAATAATTTACATCATATCCAATAAATAATATATATGTCCACATTATCCACATTATCCACAAAATATCAAAACAGAGCTTGTTGTCCAAAATTACTAAAACCCACTAAGCATTGTCTTCATCAACTAAAATCATAAAAACACATAATCTAAAAACCGTATCTGCCACTTTGTGAGGCATTTTTTCTTTTTTCACTGTTGTTTCCCTTAGATTTCTTAGAAGTAGGTCGTGGTTGATTAGACCCTTGGGGTTGTATCTCGTTGATCACATGGGAAAAATCATACTTCAATGCATGCAAGAAAACATATATGTTGAGGAATCATAGGAGGGAGAAGAAGGGGAGGAAACTATTTTTCCTTTATCTTACACAGGTTGGGGAATATAAATTTTTAGTCTCTTACTAGCATGTGAAGATTGAACTAGAGAAACAACACAAGAAATCTGGACATTGGGATTGAAAGGCGGTGGCGAAGACAATGACATAGTGGGCCAACCGCGATGGTGAGAGATAGTCAGGTTGACGATCTCTTTCCATACACAATTT
>JASDQU010101596.1:534968-546382 GCA_032191745.1 Picea mariana | reverse complement strand
TTTTAGATAGATAATATTTCCTCTCATCCTTCTCGTATTCGTCCTGTAGCTCCACATTCTAGTGAAGGGACAGGTGTGGAACCTTCCCGCATCACTGGTCAGTTTGCTCGTCAGCGTCAGAAACTTAAAATTCTGAAGGCTTAGGAAAATTCTTCCTAGTGTATTCCTAGGAAGGACCTTTCTTTGAGAAGGGTCATGAGTCCTTCAAAGAAATCCTTGGTAGGGAAGTTTTTTTATGTCATATTGAACAAGACATAGGTTGAGGATTGGGTCCACCGACTATGGAAACCTTTGGTCGGTTACTAACCCATATTTAGCATTATGTCCAACCAATGGTTGGCTTTTCATTTCCTCTTTGAAGAGGACCTCCTGCACATTTTAGAGTCTCTCTGGATTTTAGGTCACAGTACCCTAATGCTTAAGTGGTGGTACCCAGGTTTCAAGCCTCACTCATAAGTTTTATTTTGTAGGAAACTGTGGATGCTTCTCCTAGATTTCCCCATTGAATTTTGGTCAACAGCCATTTTTGAAGCCATCTCCAATTTTGTGGGTAAGTTTATTTATTTGAATCAACTTCTTTAAGGTGGTGTAACAAGCGGACCGGTTGGGTGTTGGTCAAATTAAAATTGGACATTGGTCTTCCTGCTACTATCAAAATCGCCATTGGTGATCGGATTATGAGACAACCTGTTGATTACTGGAAAAAATCTTTCTGATGCCATTTCTGTGGTTTATCTGGTCATTTAAAGGATTCATGTCCGATGGGCTCTTGGTCTGGAGAAGCAAAGGCTACGACTATGGATCTTTCTTGTCGGGCTTCTCCAACTCATTTTCTTCAAAGTGCACCAAACTCTTTTCTGGGTAAGATGGAACTGTTCTACCCTTCTTTCTTTTCCAATTTATTTGTTAAATAAGCGAACTATCTTCGTTCCAATGAGGCGTGGGTACAATAAATTTTCGACAAATTATAGGATTTACTCATGAGGCACAAATCTGATCAAGGCAGTCAGTTAGGCCCCGCTTCTAAGAATAGGACCTCTAGAATCCCTCCTCCTTTCTCCCCTTTGACCATTCCCCTTCCTTCTGTTGATCCGTATTTGATGGCTTCCGTATTTCCCCTAACTACCCTTCCTGATCCTCCCTGTGCAACCCCTGGAAAAATCGTTTTTGATTTGAATCCAGAATCTCCCTCTCCTTATGATTCTTCTGATCCTCTTCCCTTGCCTAATTGTTTTCCCTCTCTGTCCTCCAATCTTGTTGTTTCCCTCTCCCGTGTTTCCCTTTCAGTCACAAATTCCACAACTCTGGATCCCCTCCTAGGTTCTAAGTCTAACGTTACCATACAGAAGAAACCATATCCCCATTTACCAAAAAATCCTCTGGGAGCTATCAAAGAAGGCCTGATCCCTTTTCTCACTAACCCACACCTTCCCCCTCCCCTCTTACAAAACCCTTTGACAGTTTCGACAAAACTTCCCTTTTCCTCGGCCCTTAGAGCAGGCATGTTGACTTCTGGGGTTGACCCATGATTCTTTTGTCTTTCAACTTACGAGGGTTTGGAGGTCCCTCAAAAATTGCCTCCCTAAAGATTTTATTGTTAGAAGCTGCCCCAGATGTTGTCTTTTTACAAGAGACACTCGTGGATTTAGAAAAGGCAAAGAGTTTTTTTCTAAAGTGCCTACCCTCTTGGAATTGTGTAGCTTTAGACCCTAATGGTAGATCAAGTGACCTACTAGTTGGATGGAATCCTAGTTTGGTTGTGTTTAGTTCTCTTGGCAACATTGTAGGTATTTTATTGGAGGGCGGATTAAAAAACTCAGCATAAAAAGTAAACCTCCTTAATTGCTACGCCCTATATAAGGATTGTGAAAGTTTTTGGTAGCTGATTTTTGAATCTAGACTACTCACTGAATAGGGCCTTATTGTTGGTGGCGACTTAAACTTTACCCTTTCTTCTCGAGAGTTTTAGGTAGTTTGTCTAGAGCAGACCCACTTTGAGATTATTTTTCCAATCTGCTTCAGGAAACTAGTCTGGTGAACCTCGCCCCTTCACATTTGATCCCTACATGGCACAATGGTAGAGAAGGTAAGGAAGGTATCTCTATGCGATTAGATAGATTCCTTTTGTATGGAAATATTCTCACCAGTCAGAGTACTTTCACATCCTAGACTATTAACTTGACTATATCGGATCACAACCTGATCTACCTAATTCTCTCCCCGTCGATTGATTAGTGCACCTTACAAATTCAAAAGTTCTTGGCTTACATAACTAAACTTTATTTCACTTATCTAGTCAACTTGGGCTTCCATGGCTCATTGGACAAACAAATCCTGTTGTGTCATGTTGTGTGAAAAAACTAAAATTTCTAAAGCAGCATGTGATTAATTGTAAAAAAAGAAACAAAAGGAGGATTTATCCCTCATTGAAACAAAATTGTCAATGATTCTAGAGTGCTGACAGTCACAAATCTTCATGTAGGAGGAGTTAAACCTTTTGAGAGCCCTTAAGACTAGAAAATATAAGATTCTATCTTATGAAGAATCGACCGGGTGGCTTAGAAGTCGAGCTCTCTAGATGCAAAATGGGGACAAGAATACCCGTTTCTTTCATAAATATGCCACTCAGCGAAGGCTGCAAAACTCAATTTGGGATATCACCAATGACGATGGTTTGATCCTCTCTTGCGAATTAGAGATAAAGGAGTATGCATACAATTTTTATAAATCTCAATTCGATGCTCCTGAAGTGGAAGATATGAGAAATCAGTTCCATATCATAAAAGATGTTCCAAAAATGTTCTTTGATGCAGAGAGTGATGAAATTGGGAACCCGATTACCATCGAAGAAATTGTGTTTATTATAAAAAAAATTCCAAAAGAGAGGAGCCCTGGCCCGGATAGGTTGACCCAAGAACTCTTCCATTCTTTCTTTGACATATTGGTTAAGGACCTTCTACTGATAGTCGAGGAAACTAGAGTTAAAGGATACATTCCTAGGTTACTAATGCTATTTTTTTTTCTCTTATTCCAAAGGTGAGCAAACATTCTACCTTCAATGAGTTCAGTCCCATCACCTTATGTAGCTTTGCATACAAAGTGATCTATAAGATAATTGTGAATCACATCAAAGACAAGTTGGCCTGTTGCTTATCAAAATAGAAGTTTGGTTTCCTGAAGGATGGGTTGATATATGATGTTTTTGGCTTAGCATAGGAGTGTCTCCATACAGTTAAACAAAGAAACTTAGCTCTGTCATCCTGAAATTGGATTTTAAAAAGGCATATAATAAAGTTAGTTGGAAATTTATGAGATTAATGCTTATCTAGATAGGGCTTAAGTGGGATGTTACATAATGTATTATGGATTTTGTTACTAATGTAAGCATGGCAGTTCTTATAAACGGATATCCTACATCATTTTTTAAAAGCCACCGAGGTTTGAGACAGGGGTGTCCCCTCTCACCTATTTTGTTCCTCCTTTTAATCAAATGCCTAAGTAGGTAGATAAAAAAGGCAGTATCAAATAGATTTTTCAAAGGAATAAAGGTAGTTGTTGACAGTTTTATTTCACATTTATTGTTTGTTGATGATGTCCTCATCCAGGGGGATGCTAATTTCGAAGAGTGGTCTTCTTTACACACACTTTTAAGGCTCTTTTGTAAATCTTTTCATATGGTCATCAACTGTCAAAAATATTGTTTCATAGCCCAGAACATTGATCCGGATCTAGCCAKAAACTTGAGCACAGTCTTTAATATCCATTTTCAAGCATTCGAAGATGGGATGAAGTATGTTGGATACTACCTCAAGGAAAATAATTATAGAGTGGTTGATTGGAGCTGGTTAGTTGAAAAAATAGAGAAGAGAATAAGATGTTTTTTTCGTTGGATTTCCCTTGGAGGAAGAGTTTTTCTTGCAAATTAAGTACTACAGAGTATTCCTGTATATTGGCTCAACTTGGTCAAAATTCCTTCGACTTCCTTGCATCGAATTAAACAATTAATTACAAATTTCATTTGGAGAGGGGCCATAAAACAAAACGGTTTCCACCTAGCCAGTTGGCAAATGATAACACTTTCAAAGGAAAACAGAGGATGGGGATTACATAATTTAAAGTGGTTTTCCCATGCCCTTGTATCTAAATCATGTTAGAGAGGCCTCGCTGGTGATGGACTGTGGAGCACAGTTTTGCATAAAAAATATCTGAAGGGTATCGATGTTCCATCCTACATTTAAATAAATGTTTTTAATTTACCTGCTATTTCCATCATTTGGAGAAACCTCTTGAAAACTCTGACTATCATTCTAAGATGGATAGCATGGAATGTGGGATGCAGCCAAAAAATCTATTTCGGCCTAGATGACTTTTTCATAGGAAATGACTTGTGTTTTATGTCTCCGACACTTATCTCACATATCCATAGTCTAAATATTTTTACACTTTCCCACGTTTCTCATCCTATTGTGTCAACATCCCCCACTGTTTGGTTTGATTCTAACCACCTAAAGCTAACCGACAAAATTTCTCTAGAATGGGACTCTTTCATCCTCACCCTACGAACAAATGGCATATCATTAACTGATTCCAACGACAAACATGTCTGGTCATGGAATCAAACTTTGGGAACTGTCTCTATCAAGTTATCTTATCAGTACCTTTTATTTACAAATTTTAAGGATGAAAATCAATGGTGGTACAAAGCCATCTGGAAGGTAAAAGTATCGAGTAAAATTATCTACTTTATATGGTTATGTTTGAAGGATAGTATACTTTCAACAACCAATTATCAGCGCATAGGTGGAATAGGGCCTACAACTCACAGTTTATGCCTAAATGCTGAAGACACAAAAAATCATATTTTCTCTTTCTGTGAAGTTTCTAAATCTATTTGGAAAGAGATTCTCACACAACTGATGATCCATGAAGATTGGGGAGATCAGATATTGGAAGGAAATCTTCTCAATTGGTTCATAAAATACCCAAGGAGGAGACACATTCCATTCATGGTGATATGGGGCATATGGAAATATTGAAATAAGATATTATTTGAAAACTGTACTAGACAAGATACTTCCATAGCTAAAAAGTTTTTTTTTTTTCTATCCAGGAAATACAAGATGATAAAAAGTCTGATAGGTTGGATTTCATACTAAGCCTAGTTTATTTCGATGACTCTCCAATTGGGTTCTTCGATGGAGCAGGCTCAAGAAACAAGTGTGGCATTGGAATATATATCAAATTCAACAACGTACACACATACAAAGCTTATTTTGTTGGAGGAGAAGATACCAATATGAAAGAAGAACTTCTAGGATTATGGGGACTTTTACACTTGGATTCTCTTCTATCTTTGTGCAGATTAATCGTAGTTGGTGATTCCAAATCTACTATTAATTGGATTAAAGGTGTTTCTAGACTAAATTGTTTATATCTTAGATCTTGGCAACAAATAATCAAAACACTGCAAGAAAATTTTGAATGTCTAAACTACATTCATGTGCATAGGATCTTTAATCATGTCGCCGATCAAATTTCAAAATAGGTTCTGGAATGCTCTCCCGGGTGGCTTTATCTTGAGGAGAAAATTGAAGGAGCTACAATACATACCTACAAAGTCCTGTTGTTCTAATCACTTTATGTTTTCTTTTGTTCATATATTTTTGATACAAGACAATGTTTTGATGAAACAAATGTATTAAAAGTGGATAGAAAGAAAATACCCAGGATGGATAAGTTTTATATGCTACGTAGTCAAGTTTTATGAAACTTTTGGATTTCTCATGAGTTTTTTGGGAAATATAGAGACAAAATTAGATTGTAAACAATATATGTACTTATGATAGTTTCAATTGATTCTTAATAGAATAGCAGTGAGATTGTTTTTTTCTCTGTGAAAAAAAAATAGTTTATGTGTTAAATTGTTGGATTCAATGGAATGTAATGTGTGATTTAATTTATTGGTGAAGAATGAAGAGTGTTATGCTATTAATTATTTATCAATAATTAAGCTTCTTCGAATTGGCTTATTTCTTGTGTAGCATGGGGCATACACTCTATCTATGTGAGTTAGGACTTAGAGCGCACATTTTCCTGTTTCAAAACCTAAAAACTTTGAACCACACTCTGATCTTATTGTAGTGCATTTCTAATGCAATGCTATCCTATGCTCTCAAAAGTATGAA
Source organism: Picea mariana (assembly GCA_032191745.1). Classification (NCBI taxonomy): domain Eukaryota; kingdom Viridiplantae; phylum Streptophyta; class Pinopsida; order Pinales; family Pinaceae; genus Picea; species Picea mariana. The sequence goes on along the minus strand of JASDQU010101596.1, from coordinate 540,197 downwards.
CCACAATTCAAGCTTATAGTACTACATTTATAATGCAATGTCATCCTATGTTCTCAAAGGAATTCTAAACCATATCTAGTAGAAGCTCACTAAGGTGGCGAAGGTAACGTGAAGATGAGATGGAAGGACAAAAAAATTGATGAGGCATTATGCAGTGACATATATATATTTATTGTACATCAAATTCCTTATGATGTGTTGATATATATGTGAAATTTAGGTATCTTATATGGTGCATTGAACCCACCATTGTATAAAGGAGTGAGATATGCAGCCATAGGTGGTCACTACTCTTCCATGTTCATGATTATCTCTTGCCAATAATGGAGCATTTCGACACAAAAACTTTTCATAGTAGCAAAAGGAGTGTATCTATCCAAATAAAGTCAAATTAGAGACTCTATGTGAGAAAGGGGAGTGGGAATGATCAATGCTACCATATTGATCACTTCAAATATATTCTCTATCTCAATCAAAAGTGAAGGAAGATAAGTGTAGCTACTAAAGCACAAGGTAATCAAAGTGAGGAAGTAAGAAACAAGTGTAACTACTAAGGCATAAAGTAATCAAAGTGAGGAAGTAAGAGACAAGTGCAACTACTGAAGCACAAACTAATCAAAGTGGGGAAGTAAGAGGTAAGATGCATCTTTTTTAGGAGTAGGAGAACCTACATGGAAGATCACTCTATTCGAAAAGAGGTTTTCGCACAATCTTTTGTGTTAAATTTCTAATCTTATATGAAGTGTGAAAGGTCTGTAGAATTAGCCATTATAAATCAGAGAGGGGTGTAAATTTATGGTGCAGTAAATGTTAATGTGGTGTGTCATTAGGGAAATTTTGAGGTTAAAAATGGGACTAAAAAAAAAAAAGTATGATCAAAATCAATTATAAAAGAATCAATAGGATTCAAGATGAAGATTTCAACTATAAGGGTAAATATTTTTGGAGGGAAAGGAAGAAAACTACTTTTTTTAATCATATTTTCAACATATGTCCTGATTGGTTTACTCAAATTTCAAGTGTAGGCACTTGTTGGATGTAGAATTAAAATATACATCCAACAAGTACCCTCTCTACATATCTTTTATACACCCATGGTGATATGATCAAGAAATACATGAAAACATTTTTCTTCATATATCTCCAGATTATCTCACCATGGGTCTATCAAAAGTATGTAGAGTGAGTACTTATTGGATGCAGAATTTAATTATGCATTGAACGAGTGCCTACACTTGAAATTTGAGTAATAATATAAGGAGATAAGTCAAAATATGATTATAAAAAATAGTTTTCTTTCTTTCCCTTTAAAAATTCGCAACTCTTATTTTATTATTTTCCTGAGGAGAGCCATTTTATACCTCAAATTTTCCCTAATGGATGTATCTGACAATCAAATATTTTTTTCTATTGTTAAATGATAATAAATCTATGAAATCACATACCTTAAGTAGTCATTGAATATTTGTATAAGGTTGAGAGACATTCTAGTCATTGATGTAGGAAATTCCACTCATGAGCAAAGCTCAACACTGAAGTGTGAAAGTAAATATGTGGCTGAGTTTTCATCAATAAAGAACAATATTTTATAACATTACATCAAGAAAGATACTTTAGAAAACTAGAATACAAGATCCTAAGAAATATCATCGACAATGTAATAGTAGAGATAGTTAGAGATATGATCTCAACTATTCCATGAAAATAGGAAACCAAAAGGCTTAGTCACACCGAAACCACACTAATACTCTCCTAAAATAATAATAATGAGAAATACATATGCTAAAAACTAAGAACTAAATACTTATAATGGGTCATTCCCTTAGATTTGAAATTGCATTGAATTTAATGATAGGACTAATGATGAGGAGAAGTACTTTTAAAATCAATGTCTAAGACATCGTAGTGGCGATGAAATTTCTTACATGGTCAAATCTATAATGTTTTCTATTACTTCTATTTTTTCTAAATAATGTGTTTTCACGTTATGATTCTCCTTTTGTACCCATTGAGAGTGTTGATGTGCTACATGATAATGAACATAATTGTTCTAGTATGTTTAGTGTAAAATGATTGGGTCGGCTTCCGTTCTTGCATGCCTCAATCGATATCCACACCAAATTAGGAATTATAATCAACACTAGTGGGTTTACATTGGATACCATCCATGAAATACGAGGAGGTTCTAAATGGTGTCCTTGAAAAAAAATTGGTGTAAAAATAAATAAATGTCTAGATGATGCTATCATGTGGAATTATCAGGAGTTAATTGTGTTATCAAGGATTCCTATAGCATGTGAATGCATTTTTTATTAGTATGTCAACATGGTCCATGCACCAAACATTTCATATATGTCGATCATTAGGCTAGTGARCTAATAAATCAAGGGGTATTAGGGTCCAATTAGGGATTAAAAAATTCCTACAAGTAGTGGTAGAGGGAATTKTTGTACATGGTATCTAGGGTACTCATAACATTGATGTTMCTAATGTGGGATAACAACACAGTGAACAAAAAGGCATATCATTRGACTTGTGTGGGGATAGGAYGGGTTTAGAAGTTGACTRGGACACAAGGGTCGATGGAAGTTTGGGAGTGTTGGGATAACATGTGTGAATGTGAAGTGTGGTGAGTTGGGTGAAGATGGTATGGATTGTAATGMTCTATTATTTTTCCTTGTTTGGCCTTSGGAACTTGGAAAACACAATTACTTACTTGYTGAAAATCATCTAGAGTTCTCCTTTTTTTAGAGGTTGTATGKATTTCTTGTTTTTAACCCCATTATGAAAATYRCAATTGAAAACCAYCTATTTTTTTCTTGAGGAAATATTTTTAATCTTATTAGTTATAATGTATCAACATTTTTTTACAAATGTTGTTTTTTCACYTTTTTTCATTTTTTTTAAATGTCCATTTTTATTTTTATAGTGATKGTTTTCTCTTGTTTTTTCATTTCTTTTCAATATTTTTTTAAAAATTGATGTTTTTAATATTATTAAAAATGTTATATATGTTATTTATTTTTTTCAAAGTTCCAATTTTTTTTTTTTAAAACCAAAACTAGGGAAATTATATTATAAAAATAGTTGGATCTTAGCTAACAACATTCTTACATATACTACATGTCCATAGATTTTATGTAGGGTTGATAGCACATAACATGGTTGATACAAAATTACATGTCTTTTGGGGAAAAAATTCCAATACTACCTGCTACTATAGATTCTATAGAAGACTCCTTGTATACTAATAAAAGTAGAAAAAACATTATTCTTAATCAAATACATGGCGACTAATAGCCACATCCAAGCAAACATTTTAAATAGAAATGATTCTTGTTGTAAAATATCCATGTCTTCAATCAGTTGGTGCACGATATTCTCTTCTTTGAACTCCCCATGGGATGAACTAATACACATTCTTAAATTGGAAGACCCCCATTATGCTCCCTTGCTCAAATTCATTACCATGTTCCTCATAATACTACATTCCACTTCTAAGGTGGCTATCTATTGTTTATATTGAACTAAAGGGACAATTATTTTTTGAATTGGGAAACTACCTCATGCGCATTATCACACACCTTTGAAATGACTGAGAAGGGAGAATATTTATTGCACTAAATTTTCCCCTCATTATTTTGGAGCAGCCTTTTTATCTCTTGAAAATCTTCATGATCCATGAGAAAGGAGAAAAATAATAAAATGTAAAACCAAGGATTCAAACTATACCCAAAATCTCACTAAGTCAACTAGATAAATTTCCTTCCTACTCACCAAACTAATTTCCAAATGAGATTTACAAGACATTAAAACCATGAACCCCCAAAAATACTAGACCATCCAACTACATTATTCTCTCTAACCCCAAAAAATACTAGACCATCCAACTACATTATTCTCTCTGTTTAGATTAAAAGAACTACAATTTGTTTTACCACACCAGAGGATTGAAAACCATCTATAGACTATAGAATACCTTCTATAATAATGTAGAGAGACAAGGTTCATCCAAAGAAGTCTCCTAGACAAAAATTCATAGACCAAACAAATGTTGTATCACAATGTTGGCATTAGAACACATTAWTAAAAAGAAGCCCATTTCCATTGAATTCCAACCTATCCATAGTTGAATTATCCCACCGAGATGGAAAGAAACTCCCTCCTCAACTTCAAGTTCATCCTTGGCCACGTGGTCAAGCATGCGGAATGGGTATGAGGACAAGCATGCGAAATGGKTACAAYAGTCATGTCAAGTTACTAGTCTTGCATTTGAAATGAARTTGATATTTGTAGGGAAAATGGACTTTTAATGTYRATATTTCAACCATTAGACATTARAACATGTTTAAATTATAWTTAGTTTGGTAACCAATGACAYCATTGACGTGAATGACCGACTCTTTTAACATAGTGGTTGTAGTTGCATGTACATATGCTTCTTGGAATTCTCYCTCAAGACCTKGTAGAATGGAACATATTCAAATTTGTGAGCCTCTTTATAAACATAGGTGAGTATAGATGCAATAGTATAATCAAATGGGAGGGATTATAGGTGAGTATAGATGTAATAGTATAATCAAATGGGAGGGATTTTGAAATCACATGTTTCATTATTGCTCATGAGTCTCTTATTAACTTCATTAATTGAATTTGATGATCAATAGCTATACACGATCGTTACAACAAATAATATGATTTGGATTAATTGTTGGACAAATAATATGAGTTGGATTAATTTTTGGAGGATTAACCTGAGCCCCATTTGATGGTTTATTAAAAAAAAAAACAAACAATTTTAAAATTTTATATTGATGCAAAAAAACATAAAAAATGAAAAATAAAAACAAAAGGGAGGAGGAAAAAACTAAAAAAAGAGAGAAAGAAAACAAAAATATAGTAGAAAACCCAATTTTCCCCTAATCCTCTTTCACGCTCACTTAAAATAAATAATACACATAAAAAACAAAAATAAAAATAAAAAGAAACTAAAAAAACAAAAACATTGAAAACTTTTTTGTGTGTGGGGGGTTAGGTAATTATTGAAATTTCCCCTCCCCACACCTTACCCATTGTCCCTTCTAGCACTTCCCCCTTTCCAACATGTCACTCCTTGGGAGAATTGCATTCCCACCTCACTTTCCCTTTCCACCACCATGCCACTCCAAAGGAATGACGGGTTCTGCTCCTTATGAATGACATGATTCCACCTCCTGTGCACTTTCCACC
>JASDQU010101596.1:517077-531635 GCA_032191745.1 Picea mariana | reverse complement strand
TGCATTCCCACCTCACTTTCCCTTTCCACCACCATGCCACTCCAAAGGAATGACGGGTTCTGCTCCTTATGAATGACATGATTCCACCTCCTGTGCACTTTCCACCATCATGTTTCTCTAAAGAAATGGTAATTTTTTATCGTTAAGATAAATGTGTGGGAAAGGGGAGGGGAGCGAGGGGATGAGAGGATGATGATAGGGGTAAGGAAGGGAAGGGTGGTTAGGGGGAAAGGGTATATTTTAGGAATTTCACCCCAACCCAATCCCTCCCCAAATTCATGACTTTTTACAAAAAAAAATTCTAACATGTAAAATATCATGGATATTCTATTGGAACATTTTATCACAACATATATGATAAATAAAACTAAAATCTACATTATGATGTTTAAATTCCTTTATATTCTAGAATATTTAGTTATTGATTTTCTTCTTATGCATGAACTAGATAAAATGCAGAAAATTGAGAAAAGAAAAATACAATCACACACCATCCACCAAATAATAAAAATATTTACTTCGGGAAACCCTTAGGAGAAAAAACCCAAATCGAAGGTGAGGTTTCTCTACTCTCTTTTCTATGGTATGTAAATAATTAAAATACAAAGGAGAATGTGCTCTCTATGGAGTTACCTGAGACCTGTGGCCCATTAGGCTACTACAAAACATTAACCCCCTATTTTATGCTATATAATTTCCCACTCCCATTTTTTCTACTCTGCTATGGAAAAAATACAATAACATAGAATGGAATCCCTTCTCCTCCTAGTGGCCTAGTATTTAACATAGCCTGATAGCCATATATGGTTATGGTTTTGAGTTCCTTAGCCTTCAATTATGATAAAGTTGTGGATTTTATAGAATATTATTGAAATTCCTCATGTGTCTAGCCCCATATGCATGATTAAAGAGGGATGATGTTTCATCCTCTCATACCATGGTGGTCGACATGTTAGGTCAACTTTCTAAGGGAATAATGTTTTCATATATCTCTTCTTGATGCATAGTTTGCACTGTTAGAAAGGTATTGGAGTGTAGAAAACTATCAAGGCTGTGGGTACTAGTCTCAAACATAAGAAACCCCAATAAAATCCACTTGAGGCCTCAAAATGGCTTCAGAAGGTTCTAGACCCCAATTTTCCAAAATGGGACCTAACACTAAAATGACCTTGCAAGCTGATTCCTCCAATTTCTTCCACTCTAAAAGAATAAAGATAGATGGAAAATAATATAATGATCCAATATAGAACATACCTCCCTATTTAGGGAGGCTTTTGGTCCCCAAAATATGTATTGACTGAGGTGAGGAAAAGTTTCCTGTACCTTCTCCATGGATTTCCACTTTCCCTTTCATGGAATTTTTCGTTTCAACCCAAATTTCCAAAGTTCATGTTGCCCATGCCTTGTATTTATGGATTGCTTCGGCAAAGTTGTGTCCTTTGCGAACTTTTCATGATCATTTGGTGCTAAATCCTCTATCGAAGGTATGACCTTCTTCTCCTCTTGATCCAACATGGAGGGCTCATAGAGTTTGAGATTCTCTACATTCACTACTGATTAAACATACATGTATGGGGGTAGACTGAGTCTATAGGTGTTTTCTCCCACTTTTTCCAATACCTCAAAAATACCATACAAAAAAGCCCTGATATTCTTACTAGGACCCTATAGTCTTTCCCTATTCAGTTGTAACCATACTCTGTTTACCACTCTAAATGTTCTCTCTATTCTATGTTGGTCATTTCTAGACTTGTATTTATCCAATGACTTCTTCAGTGTCTCTCGTACCTGCAAATGGATCTCCCTGATATTCTTGTTATCACCAACAAATTTCTCACACCAATACAAGTAATGGTTGAAAATTTATATCAGAACAACACATTAATTAACACGCCTCAAGAATTTACAGAACATATTCAACAAACAAAACTATGCAAATAGTTATTGAATTTTAGTGAAAATTTACCAAAGCGAGTGCTCGCACATCCACATAGATCAAAAAAACACTCGATGTGCAATCTATGCATCCTGTGAGATTTTCCCTAAAGAAACCTGTATTGATGTGGAAACAATGCATTTATGGAGTTGGTCAGGCCTCAACCACTTCTAGGATGAGATGTACCATGACAAGACCACATAATCGACCTAAAATCTCACCTTGGGGATACAAAAAGGATGGGAAGTACCTCCAAAGGTCTCCCATTCACACTTGGTACATGTTATGTAATATATTTCTATGGTGCTATAAATAAATGGCCAATGTATGATGAAAAAGGAAGGAATTCATTGTATTTTTATGTTTCCCATATGCTCTTAGAGAAGACATATATTCTCTTGAGAGTTACTTGAGCAACCATAGAAAGTGTTAAGATTTTGTCCTCTTGAGAAGATTTACCAAGAATCTCTTCACCATTTTTTTCCATAGATAGGAGAGTAAAGCTCTATTTTGGGGGACTCAAGATCCCTCCCAAGAAGGAATAGGGGATAGATAAGTCCCACTTTTCTCCTTTGGTGTTCTCAATTCAAGGATCCCTTTCCATTTGGGTAGTTATCTCTCGTGTCATTTTCATGCTTCTCTTTAAATTTTTATATGCTTAGTTTACTTGCATTTCTTTGTTATTTACTTTCTGGTTGAACCACTAATCAAATAATCATGTATGTGTTGTCTTGTTAGTCTAACTAGAGAGTTAAGGGACCTCTTTTTCCTCATTCAAGTGACAATAATAACCCAACAGTTTTGCGACTCCAATGTAGAGAAGGATAAAATTCCTCCCCTATTAGGCCTTTAGATATTTCATTCTCACTCTTTTGTGTTTGTAGGAACCAAACCCGGCCTAGCCTAGTCTTCATACACAACGATTTAGTCTTTGGTTGACATAAATCATTTTAAATTTTGGTCCTACCATTTCTCTATACGTGTGATGTAGAAACATCACTTCACCCCAGTAATGCGCCAGCTAGCCAGCACATAAAAGCGCGCATTCAAGGAGAAGAGAGGCATCAACCCTCTCCATTTCAAATTTCAAATTGAAATTAAATGAAATAAATGATTGTAAGGCTAGTAGAGCCAAGCCATGCTTTTGTGTAGGTTGTAGATAGAGTCGCCTTTAATGGTTGACAGGCTGAGATCTAGATCCAATCTAGACTAGATAGCCATTGAATGTAATTCAATGCAAATTAATGAGGGTAGGTATCTCGGAGGGAAGAGCTCGAGGAGCCCCTCTTTTGTAAAAATATATTTTTGTATCTAGATAGAGTTAGTTCTGCATGAGTTAGGCAGAAGCAAGAACATAGGTAGTAGAGAGTTAGTTATGCATGATTTAGGCAGAAGCAAGATGATAGGTAGTAGAGAGTTAGTTCTGCATGAGTTATGCAAAAGCAAGAAGATAGTTAGATTAGAGAGGAAAAAAGAGGAGGCGAGACTCTATTGCAGTCCGAGATTTTGTAATATTTGTACATGCATTCTGAATTTAATACAAACAAAGCAGTTTTTCCTGCATATGATTCTGTGTGCTTATGTGTCTTTCATGAATGCTATATGTGTGTTCATTTGTATGATGTAGATGTATGTGAATGCTATATGTGTCTTTCTTGAATGCTATATGTTTTCCTATCTGTGGGTTTTGTTGATTTCAGTCAGGGTTCTTTGTGGTCTCATGCAAGGGGTTGCATGACAGAGTGTTGAGGACTTTGTATGCCAGTGCAAAGAGTGCACATCTGATTTCTATGGAATTCAGGCAAGGAGGTGCCAAGAGGGTGCAGCAGAGGAATCAATAAATCAAGGGAGAAGCCTCAAGGTTACTGAATACCTTGGAGGTAAGACTATGTAGAGGAAGGCAAAGAGAGGATACATAATTACTGAAGATTATGTGAATCTCTTCTAGGTGGGCATCGAGCAAGTGGAAAGATTGCATGATAAAGACTCTATTTTGAGTTCTGAGATAAGAGAAGTGTCTAGGAGAAGACACTTATAGATTTTTTGAACACTCTATAGACTCAACAAGGCATGCTTGAGAAGAATTTTCCAAGAGGGCACTTATATCCTTTCAAGGAGTGAAAGGAGACAGAGTTGTTGAATACTCTGAAGGAAGAGTTGTGCAAGGAGTGCACTAGGCCAACACTTGAATGAAGTGTTGAGAGATAGCCATCTAGAGGCTAGTCTAAGCATAAGAAGAATGTGCAGAGTAAACTTGTTTCAAGTTCCAAAGCTTAGGAGGTCGAGCGCAAAAGTGTTCCAAGAGGAGCACCACGAGTCTTCTAAGGAAGAAGAGGGCCGAGTCCCTTAGAACTAAGTAAGTTCGAAAGCTCAGGAGGGATAGCACCAGGAGTGTGCAAGAGTGGAATTATTTCAAGTCCCAAAGAGCAAAGAGGAGTAGTGTGAAGTCACACACTGATTTTAACTGTGCGAAGGGTCAAGGTCGAGATTCATCACCTAAGCTAAGGAAGAATAGTGCCTTTGTGCACAGAGTTCCAAGAGAGAGGAACAACAAGATGAGATACTTCAAAGTCCAAGCCTCAGACAAATCTCAAGAGGATAAGTATAGCTACCATTGGATCGACACCAGGAGAGAATATCTAGACCATTGAACACACACAGGGAAGATCAAATCTGGGCTGCTAGATCTGAGCACAAAGGACCAGCAACCGTTGGTTCCGGAGGAAATCACGTGAGACTTAATCATTGCATGTACATGGGGATAGAATTTTTGAAGTCACCAAGTCTCGAAAGCATTAGAACCGTCCATCGTCGAAGGACAGGTGGTGAAGATCCGGAAGCCATCGAGGTTTCATACTTTAGGAGGTTAAGTGTGGTGAAGAGAGAGAACTCGTGATAGCTGAAATCATGACAGTATCTGGACTGTTGGATCACGAGGATTTGTGGACCGTTGATATAATACCCTGAAATATCAAAATTTCGGGAGTTGGGAGAAAAAAGGTGAATCACATCGAGAATCCTCGATACATGAAATCCCGACATGCTCAAAGGTTGGGCCCCAGGTCGCAGCCGAGGGTCAAATTAGTAGAAATTAGGGCAGGATCTAAGGATCTGCTATCCCTTGTCAGGGTTTCAAGACTTGGAGGAGTGGGGTGTTTTTCATTGGAATCCCCAAAATCATGAAACACGACGCACCCTTGGTGGGATAAGCCAGTGGTCACATGGGAAGGAGCTCGTGGTCAGTGCTTGTTCGCGTAAGGAGGAGTTCAAAAGGACCTATGGATTTGTTGAATATTCCAGCAGGGAACTACTGAGCTACTTCAGCTCAGGGAGTTTGCAGAACGATCCTTGACCGGGAGGTCAGTGGACCCTACCGAGGCAGAGGTAGGGGGTTTGCGTCAAGTGGTATCAGAGCTTGATTTCTCTCAAGCAAAGAAGAAGAAGATGAAGGAGATAGTCTGATACCATCAGGTGGTATCAAGAGATAAATAAGAGTGTTGATGCTATGTGTGAAAGATTGTCGCAAGGTGAGTAACAAATGGTAGATAGCCAGGTGGGCTGAGCCAGAAGAACCAATCGTGTTCTTGAGAGAAGATGGCTACTGAAGGCCAGGGACATGGTCGAAGAGGAGACCCCCAGTAGATAGTTAATGAATAGATGGACAAGGAGATCATTGAGATAAGGGCACAAATGGAACAACTTTCATTTAAGGTGCAATAGGATGAAAAACCGCATTGGGTATATGAGTGGCCAATAAAAAAGAGAATGAAATGGCTAGTCAAGAAATTGTTGGCTAGAGGACAACGCAAATTGTTAAAGAAGTGGCTGAGGAATGTTGAAGGCCTCAGAGACAGAGAGGAAGTGGTTCATATTTGTGAGCCAGAAGCTGGGAGAAGTCTCAGTTATGATGAGGAGAAGGGATCAAAGAAGGATCTCAGGAATTGCCAGGTGAGCAGTGAGGAACATTCGGATTGCCAGGAGGGAAATGAGATGGGCTCATTGGAGGATCTCATAGATTGTCAGGAGGGTAGGGAAGAAATTTCACATTTCCAGGTGGGCATGGGAGAGGAGATGAGACTGTCGGATAGTCTCATGAGCTCAAAGGTGAGCTCAGATCAACAAGGAGTGCTGACAGAGAGGGAAGATCAGAGGAGGATTCTGATCGTTGAAGGAATTGAGGTATTCCTGCCACATAGCCCAATTGAGGCAAGAGATTGTGTTGTAGAGGAAATAGTAGGAGAAGGAAGCCAACAATGGCTATCATAGAGGAAGGAGAAACGAAGAAGACATCAAAGTATGCCCAAACAAAACGAGAGTGTGCAGATGAGGTACTCACTCCATGGGAGAAGGAGTTAGGAATTCTAGAGGACTGGTTGAACAATCCAGAGCGAGTAGATGACTGCCAGGAGACAACCATGAAGATTGTGAGAGAAGGGAATTCGACAGAATTGCTCGAAATTTTCAGCCAGGAAGTTGAACAGGAAGTAACTGCATCACTGAAGCCTGTAGCAGAAAATGAAGCAGAATTCCAGTCTGGGGAGTAGCTAGAAGAAGATGGAGATATGCCAGCAGGAGAACTGGCAAAAGCAAAGCTATCAAAAATAAAAGCTAAGAAACATCTCAGTGATGAGACTGCAGAGCTGAAATTTGCATCAAAGTGGAAAGTTAAGGCCATGAGAGATGAAGGAAATTACAAGAGGGATCAAGTTGATCTACACATTTGCAAGGAAGAAGTGCAGCCGAGGAAACTTCATAAAGAGAACTAGCAACTGGAGAAATTGGACGAGGTGATTAAGAACATAAGAAGGTTAATGTTGATGTCAGCGCAAGAAGCATTCAGCAAGGAGATGATGAACAAAAAGAAGCCTGCAATAGTATCAGGGAAAAAGAAACAACAACAACAACAAAGTAGTGGAGGAGATGGACAGCTCCATAAGAGAGTTTGGGATGTAGGTGGATTTTAACTATAGAACTGGGAAGCTCATGAGTAGTAGCTCATGAATGTTTCACAACATTGGAGTATGATGCCGGAGCATCGCTTCACCCCAACAACGCACCAGCTAGCCATCACATCAAATCGCACATTCAAGGAGAAGAGAGGCACCATACCTCTCGATTTCAAATTTCAAATTGAAATTAAATGAATTAAGTGATTGTAAGGATGGTAGAGCCAAGCCATGATTTTGTGTAGGTTGTAGATATAGTCTCCTTTAATGGTTGATAGGATGAGATCTAGATCTGATCTGGACTAGACAACCATTGAATGTAATTCAATGTAAATTAATGAGAGTAGGTAGCTTGGAGGGAAGAGATCGAGGAGCCCCTCTTTTGTAAAAATATACTTTTGTATCTAGATAGAGTTAGTTCTACATGAGTTAGGGAGAAGCAAGAAGATAGGTAGTAGAGAGTTAGTTATGCATGAGTTAGGCAGGAGCAAGAACATAGGTAGTAGAGAGTTAGTTCTACATGAGTTAGGTAGAAGTAAGAATATAGGTATATTAGAGAGGAAAAGAGAGGAGACGAGACTCTATTGTAGTTCGAGTCTTTATAACCTTTGTACAAGCATTCTAAATTTAATACAAGCAGATTAGTTTTTCCTTCATATGATTTTGTGTGCGTATGTGTCTTTTGTGAATGCTATATGTGTGTTCATTTATATGTTTTAGATGTATGTTAGGTTCCATCTGTAGGGATAGATAGATTTTCCTATCTGTGGATTTTGTTGGTTTCAGTCTGGTTTCTTTGGGGTCTCATGCAAGGGGTTGCATGATAGAGTGTTGAGGACTCTGTACGCCAATGCAAAGAGTGCACATATGAGTTCTATGGAATTCAGGCAAAGAACTGCTAGGAGGGCATACTAGAGGAATCATTAACTGAAGGGACAAGCCTCAAGGTTATTTAATACCTTTGAGGTAAGACTTTGCAGAGGAAGGGACAGAGAGGATACATAATTAATGAAGATTCTGTGAAGATATTCCAGGTGGACATCGAGCAAGTGGAGATATTGCATGAGAAGGACTCTGTTTTGAGTTCAGGGATAAGAAAAGTGTTTAGGAGAAGACACTTACAGAGTTTTTGAACACTCTGTAGACTCAGGAAGGCGTGCTTGAGAAAAGTTTACTAGGAAGGCACCTATATTCTTTCAAGGAGTGAAAGGAGACATAGTTGTTGAATACTCTGGAATAATACCTATGCAAGGAGTGCACAAGGACAACACTCGGATGAAGTGTTGAGAGATAGCCATCTAGAGGCTAGTCGAAGCGTAAGGAGAAATTGCAGAGTAAACTTGTTTCAAGGTCCAAAGCTCAGGAGGTTGAGAAAAAAAGTGTGCTAGGAGGAGCACCAGGAGTCTGCTAAGGAAGGAGAGGGTCGAGTCCCTTAGAACTAAGTAAGTTCATAATATCAGGAGGGATAGCACCAGGAGTGTGCAAGAGTGGACTTATTTCAAGCCCTTAAGCTCAAGTGGAGTAGTGTGAAGTCACACACTGAGTGTAATTGTGCGAAGGGCCGAGGTCAAGATTCATCAACTAAGCTCAGGAAGAATATTGCCTTTGCGCACAGAGTTCCAACAAATAGGAACAACAGGTCAAGACACTTCAAAGTCCAAGACTCAAAAAAAACATAGGAGGATAAGTACAGTTTCTATTGGATCAACACTGGGAGAGAAGATTTGGACCATTGAATCCACATCCAGACACAGGAGGAACGCGCACAGGGAAGATCAGATCTGGGCCGTCGGATCTGAGCATAGAGGATCAACAACCATTGGATCCGGAGGAAATCACATGAGACTTAATCCTTGCATGTACATGGGGATAGAATTTGTTAAGTCATGAAGTCCCGAAAGCATTAGAACCGTCCATCGTTGGAGGACAGGTGGCGAAGATATGGAAGACATCGGGGTTTCATACTTCGGGAGGTTAAGCGTGGTGAAGAGTGAGAACTTGTGATAACCAAAATCACGGCATTATCTAGACCGTTGGATCACGAGGATTTGTGGATCGTTGATCTAATGCCTCAGAATATCGGCATTTCGGGAGTTGGGAGAACAAAGGTGAATTGCATCAGGAATCCCTGATGTGCGAAATCTCGACGCGCTCGAAGTTTGGGCCCAAGGTCGCAGCCGAGGGTCACATTAGTATAAATTAGGGGAGGAGCTAAGGATCCGCTAGCTTTTATCGGGGTTTTGAGACTTGGAGGAGCGGGGTGTTTTGCATTGGAATCCCCCAAATCATGAAAAGAGATGTGCCCTTGGTGGGATAAGCCAGTGGTCATGGGTAGTGGTCACGCAGGAAGGAGCTCGTGCTCAGTGCTTTTTCATGGAGGGTTGATTTCAGAAGGACCTATGGATTTTTTGAATGTTCCAGCAGGGAACTACTGAGCTACTTCAGCTCGTGGAGTTTGGAGAACGATTGTTGACTAGGAGGTTAGCGGACCCTGTCGAGGCAAAGGTAGGCGGTCTGCGTCAACGTGCACATGTTAAGGATTAACAGTCACACAGAACGTGCATAAATGTGCATTTTCTTTTCTCTTTTTTCACAAGGATTGTGCACATTTTGCTACTCTCTTCAGTAAAATCTGTGCATAAGATCTTTTTTTCATTGATTGTAAGGGATTTTGAAGTTGGTTTCACCAAGTACTTGTAGGTTTATTTTTTTCACTTTGTAAACGACAAAAAAACTAGGTTTTGATTTTTTTCTTGCATAGGTACTTAGACACAAACATACATCTAATGTGGTAAAAAATAAACATATGACCATTCTATTTTTTTTTTCCACATGGATGGCTTAGTATAGCATTTGAATTTCAAAATTAAAGCTTTTCTTTTACAAATAATCACATTAAATTAGGACAAGGTGACTATTTTGACATATTTTAGTATGCTTTTCCCATTTCACCTTTGATTGATCTAGGGGAATCCGAAGGAGGATTTCTAAAGAAGTCTCCATCTCCCTTTAAAAAATAAATAATTTTAGGAGAGGACAATACCTCTTAGTTTTGTTATTTTGCAACTAAATCAATAATTTTAGGAGCAGCCAATACCTCTTAGATTTATTTTTGAAACACATCCTTAAAGGATTTGTAAGGGCCAATTCATACCCACACGTTTTACAATCTTAGAATAGTTTCAAGTTTTTAAACAAATAGAACAACCTAGGAGATTTTAAAGGATTCATAAGAGGCCATACATGCTCATATATCTACAATATAGGGAGAATTTAAAAGTTTTCTTAGATTATATATCACTCTAGGAAGTTAAAAACATCAAAATTAGGGACCCACAAGTCCACCATACTAGTGATAAAGGGATTTTAAAATTTCTCAAGGATAATTTTGAAATTTAGTGGGTTAGAGATAATCGAGATTTGTAAAGGACCAAGCGATGTCCAAATGTTAAATTTTTGAGCATTAACTTATTGAAAATAATTTTGCACCATCACTTCTTGCAAATGAAATCACTTTACCACACACTTAAAATGTTTTTTATTAGATACTTGAAATTGTAGTATGCTCTTATCCCCGCGCCCACAAGGGATCTAGGAGAATTAGAAGGGTTTCATTTGTCTAGTAGAAGTCTTTTTCTCACACCATTTAATCAACAAGGTTGGCCCAGGACCCCAACCTCATATCCCATTTCAAATCCTAAAAACAACCACTAAACAACACATATTTAACATCCATAGGAGGAGCACAAAAGAAGATTCTAGTCTAAATTACAATTTTGGGGATAGGCATCCAAATAACTTTCCACTATCATTTCTCATTGAAACTTAGAAGTTGTGAAATATGATTCCAAAACCCTCTAAATAAAGCATTTCTACACCCTAAAGTAGGGATATACCCATGAATGTTTGAAGGTTGAGGTCCGGATTTCATGTGCATGCCTCCTTGGGTCACCCAACCCTTGGAAAGCATTGATCCCATGACCCATTTCTTAGGCCAAAAATCTAAATGTCATGCTTGATCGAGGTATCGTAGTGGTAAAATATAGGTTTTCCACATAAGTGGTAGTTGTGGGCTGCAACCACACCTCAATCATATTTTGAATGGTTGTTGGGAAATATCGCCAGTACTTTCGGGATATGTCCGCTTCGCCCCTCATTATAATTTATTGTTCATACCTTCACTGGTTACTCTTCTAGTGGGTTAATTCCCCATTTTTGAGTTCTTTTGGAAGGCCCATTGTTATTGAGAGGAAGGAAGACATATATTTTAGGAAACATGCAATTTATTTGTATTCCCCCAGACAAATAAATTCCAACCATCTTACATTGTTGCTTGCTAGTTGTTTCTATGTATGATATCTATTATTCATTACATGCAGTTGTGATTGGCATTGTTGATATAGTCATTTATTTATCTCATTGCCAATTCACACATAGTTTCATCAAGTCAAGAATCATATGGAAGCCACATAATCCATCATCGTTCTATATGCCTACTGAATCTCCCTCCAATATTGGGAGGTATCCCTGGTTTTTTTTACACTTCATCTCAACCATCCCATACACCTGTGAGTGCTACAATTTTAGGATCATTCCTTCTCGATTCCACCTTACTCGACACCATGGTAGGACCAAAAACCTATCATATATAACCCCATATTCTTCTTCCCAATTTGGAAAAACTTGGGCCCCCTCTCCTATTTACAATGGTCATCCACCACTCACAAGGAGTTAGAAAAGAACCACCCACTATCATCACCCATGACATGGGGGAAACACTTGTAAATATGGGGGAACTCATAGTGCCCACCATAAATACAATCAAACCAAGCATAACTTTAGCACCTGTACATGGACTCATCACCCTTTCCCCTTTCATGAGATTTATGGTCACCCAATCCATCAATTCCCTAACCTCACTCCAAAGCTAGTCCAAGTAGCTCGTTTAGAGTGCACACAACACAATGAACTTAATGGTACTCATATCACTACATTGAAGTGGACCCTCCCCCAACATGAACCCATTAGTCCATCATGTGATCTTCCATGCACCTCGACATCATTTTTACCCCTCAAATGGGTAACCCCACTCACATGCAATCTACCTCATGACTGACACTCAGTCATCATGTAGACTTGGGGGCACCCGTTCCACCTATAGTACGCCAATTTTTACTAGACCTTATCCTTTTAAGGAAAATGAAAGTGTATACCCAAACGCATCAGATTCCATCACCATTAATTGGGACCAACTTATCCAAGCATGACTACCATCTTCTACCTCATTTCAAATGCTATTCATAGTTAAAAACCGCATGATATATCAATGTACTATATATTATGGGGCATCCTCATGTATTAAGTCCTCAACGTATTAGAAACAACTAGGTTCTCCTAGTCTTGTCCCATCAATCACTAAGTTAATAGCCTTTGATGATATAATTTTTTCCCCTTTAGGGATATTACCTAATATCCCCTTTGAGTTAGGATGTAAGAGATTTTTGGTCAATTTTGTTCTGATGAATGGTCTAGTGGATTACAATATTCTCTTGGGATGTGATTTCATCTATGCCATGAATTTTGTGGTGTCTTCACTCTTTTGAGTCATTATATTCCAACATGAGGGACACATCATCACCATTGATCAACTATCCTACTATGATCTCCCCTGACATGATTCTCATAATAGAATCTCACACCATGTTGCTCACATCCAGTCCATGTACTATGTGTCCACCACCTCTAGTCATGTAACATCCATGCCCCCTAAAAATGATCCCATGTCTCTAGAATCACCTCCTCACAACTTGGGATTGGATCCTGGGAGGGTGCATTCATCCTTGGGGGCATCCATGCATGTTTCTTCCCCCAATCCCAAAATAAACCATGATCTCTCAATGAAATTCTTCCCAAAATATGAAGAATTATTTGAGTTCACTACATCTTTCAATGATTTTAGGGATGACCTCCACCTACATCTTTCAATGATTTTAGAATTCCCACCTACATGAGTTGTACCACAAATATTTTCCCCTTGGAAAATCGACTCTCATGCTTCTATTTTCCCCTTAGGATTAAGAGTCCTTGTAGTCTTTCACCTTATAGAATGGGCCTCATATTTCTTCTTGTAATCTTTGTATCTTACATTCGAAGGCCTCCCACATCATATTGTTTTAGTTGC
Source organism: Picea mariana (assembly GCA_032191745.1). Lineage (NCBI taxonomy): Eukaryota > Viridiplantae > Streptophyta > Pinopsida > Pinales > Pinaceae > Picea > Picea mariana. The sequence continues at coordinate 518,572 of JASDQU010101596.1, read as the reverse complement.
ATTATATTCGTCTTTGCATCATCATTCACCCTCCATTTCATCCAACATCAATTTCCCATCTGCAAGTACATCCTTTATTCATCTTCCTAGTACTGAAACTCACCCATGGGGGGTCCACCCTTCATCATTCAACTCCTACAAAATTTTCCCCCCCATAGGACAAACCATACTTCACTGGGGTACCCATTTCTATAAGTGTATCACCAACCCAAACATTCTTTATTCATTAGGTAATTGTATAAAGTACTCTTTTATTTTCAACAATTTCATAGATGTTGGCCATCGTAGACGATAATAATGTTTACCTTGGCACACAACAATCCAAGTCACCCTTGGTTGGGGCACCCCACTTTAACAATCATCTCTGCAAACTACCCTTACCATGGCAAAAATCCAGACTATCAAAGACACCCTTGTCTCAAACCTCTGTATTTTGACCTATCATACACCCATTCACAGTCTCACCCATTCAACACAGTTTACCCAATATCAGGTCCTCCCCCTGACACTAGATCATATTTTGTAGTTGTTTCCATAATTAAATATTCCCACAACCAATGGAATTTCTTGAGTCCCATAAATTTTGAACTTCGTCCATTTCACCAATTCATTCGCTTTTTCCTCCATACAATTATTTCCTCTATTTAGATCAAATAAATGTCAAGAAGCCCTTTTCTTCTTGCAGTCGTGCCCCCTTCCCTGTCGATGTTAGCACAAGTTTCCATGAATATGGTAGAATATTGGATCTCATTCCATTATTAGTGAGTAGTATGGAGTGACACAGAAAAAGTCATCATCACCTTCTGATGTCATTGACTCCCATAACATTCAACCTCAACAAATGTTTATGTTACAGTGGGTCATACTATGTGATCATTGCAGTTTTCAGTAGCACTCGAAGAAATATTAATTTTATAGGAAATCAATGCCTCCGAGTCATTCATTCCTTGATTCAAAGCCAATTCATTTATCAGAACCGTCATCTATCGTTATGGATGCCCCTAGGGCGCCCCAAATATCCACTTCATAAAAAAAAATTAGTTTCAATTCTACTATTCTAGTTTCATCATACGAGCATGGGGAATGCCTACCTTGTTTGTAAAAATGAAATAAAATTACATAAAAATTCGTCCACATATTATTCCCCTCTTCCTCCATTGGATAACTCTCACAATTCCTCAACACAAAATCTCTCATGCTTCTACCTAATGATATCATCGATAAAAGAAACAATGATGTATTTTTTCTATGCATATGCTCCTAAACTCACACATCATGGGGCATCTATTATCACTGAAAAATTGCTCAAAATGAGAAAAGTAATAGTTGAATATAGTATCAACATAACACATTAATCAACACACCTCAACCATTTGTAGAACCTATTCAAGAAGAAAAACTATGAAAATAGTCATTGAATTTTAACACAAATTTACCAAGGCCTACTTGCACACACCACGCAAGCCAAACACAACATTCAATGCACAAATTTCAT
>JASDQU010101596.1:486764-503344 GCA_032191745.1 Picea mariana | reverse complement strand
GTAAAAAGAAACATTGGCCAAGAAAAAAAAAGTAGAGAGGTTGGTCCCTCTTGTTCTTTCAAAGAAGGTGATGTCTCATGAATATTTAAGAAAGCTAATATTTCTTTGGAAAATGAATTTATATTGGGTGTGAAAGTGCCTTCTTTATATGGGTCTTCACTACGACATAGATTCATTGTGGAAGAACATTTTTCGGGGTTAAAATCACATGACCATTTGAACCTTCTAAAAGTATGTATGTCAAAAACATGATTTTATTATTTTTTTTATAAATTCATGCCATGTGATAAAACCTAATTAATTTTTTATGTGTTTACTTTGTGGTGTCATTATCCTCTTCTTATGCATGGGTGTGTGAACCATGACTTCCCCTGGGACCTATGACGTGCCATCAAGAGATAGCTGCGATTGTTTATATGTTTGAGAAGGAACTATCAATGAGTTTCATGGACTTGCAGGTTCATATTCTAATTCACCTATTAGATGAGGTTGAATTAGTTGGAGTGGTATCTTTTCGTTGGATATTCTTCTTAGAGATGTACATGAAGAAATTGTAAGGATTTGTTCAACAAAGGGAAAACCTGGAGGGGCCTATGGAAAAGGGGTTCATATCATATGGGTCTTTCTATTATTCTAGTGAGTAAATCAAGTAGATTGACAACACACCAGGTGAAGTGATTTGGGATGATGAAAGGGATGAAGATGAAAGAGAAGGGGAGCTTCCCCAAACGAATGGAAAAAGGCGCTTGATAAAGAGTAAGTCACTTAATGTTTGTCAAATTTCTACATAGTTACTATTCATGTTGAACATCATAATGTATATTTTGATCTGATACGTACTATAGGTCGGTTTAATTTCATGAATATATATATATATATATATATATCAAGGAATTCATAAATTGATGCCATCAATAAATTCATTCTTTACAATTTGGAGGAAATACAATCGTGTGTCGCATTGTATGAACAAAAGAGGAGGAAATGGGATAGTGACAGGAAATAATTTAGATGGTTTAATGGTAGAAGTGTGCCTTTTCCTGATCATTAAAAAGAAAATATGCTAATTATATGCCCCAACAATTGGGTTGTTGACCAAGTCAGAGAGAAATACTATGCATATGATCGTTACCCATGTGCTGAAGTGGATGCACTAAACATAGGGATTGGGTACAACAATTCAGTAATGATCTCTTTGTGTACAGTTTTAACTTCATAATGCAACTTTGAATTGTAACGTCTATATTTTATATTTTATTGGTCGGCTTATTAAACGCACGACACTGTGATTTTTTCACTTTTTTATAGGTGCATTTGTTCCCATCTATGTAGGCATATGAACATCATTTTCGCATAGAGGAAGCCGACGATGGATGCATGACACAAGACTGTGGAGTGGAAGTCGAGTTCGACCAATCTAGTCGTGCTAACCATCGCGATCAAAACCTAATATAGGGGACGTTAGGTTATGTTGGAAAGATACAAGAGATCATTCGAGTGGACTTATCATCTTTCCAATGTGTTATTTTTAGGTGCAAATGGTGGGACATATTTTATCGAAATAATGTAAAGGAAGATCACAATAGTGGAATGATATGTATCAACTCTAGAAATATGTGGGATGAAGTTAAGGAGCCTTATGTTTTCACAAAACACTGGAACCAAGTGTTTTTTTACCTAGATGTGGGATGAAGTTAAGGAGCCTTATGTTTTCCCAAAACATTGGAACCAAGTGTTTTTTTACCCAGATGTGTTGGATAGAGATTGGTGGTTCATATTAAGACATGACCCTAGATCAAAACATATTTTTTTAGAACAACAGTGTTATCATGCCAATCAAGGAAGATAATGAGGGTGATGACAACAAAGAATGATATGTACATGTTTTATTTCATATTTAACACTGTTGTTGTATATTTTGGTTATTTTTATTTCGCTAATTATATTGTTTTTTATTCATCTTGTGATAGAGGAAATGTTAAGTTAATTATAACAAATCTTTGAAGAATTTTAGTTGGTTAACATTCAATTTGATGTGTAATGTGTTTGTCTCTCAAATTATTTGTGATTGCATGGAATGATTGATTGAAATAGAATTTTATATTGTTATTTGAACATATTTATATGTCGTTGCATGTTTAATTATATAAAATTTTAAGACTTATTATCATGATAAAGTCGTAAGAATTATTATCATGTTCAAAAAGGCCTCAAGGTGTTAGAAGGTTGACTCTTTACCAACATGTTATAGAAACATTGAGACTTAAAAAAGAGCATAGTAACAATGGTGTACTTAGAATTTTGATGTGTATAGAAGGTGACATTGATCCATTTATTAACAATCCTCTTACTGTTGGACACACTCAGGCACTTGTATAAAACACTTTTGTTAGTGATATGACTTTGATACTTATATCTCTTAGGGAAATAATTTTAAGATTTTCATTGTAATTCATTTCTTGAGCATTTGAGTTTCGAATATATTTTTTTTTTGTAAGTCAGTGTAGAAATCTATATTACTTGTAGAAAATATGATACAAAATGGGGATCCTGGTCTTCCTAAAAGGAAACCAAACTAGGGGAACCTTGTTGTTGGTTTTGATAATCACTCTAGAGGTATTTGGTCTACCAAAATTTGAAACTAGACCAAACCTCCCTTATCAAGTCTGAGATGCAAAGTCACAAAAGAGATAACTAAAAGCTTCATTAAAACCGAAGTCTACTACAAAACTTAACTAGCCTTCTACAGCCTGGGAATAACTGCCATTAAAACTAAAAATGTTCATTGACCGAAAAATAAGAGTCATTACAACAGCTAGGGGTGATCCTTCCCCCCACCTGCTTGGCCCTTGTTGTCCTCCTTTGGGAGGATTGTTCTGGTTTTCCTGATCTAGGTTGGTTCTCCTTATCCATCCGCAAGCGTAATGTCCGTATGATGGACATATCTCAGGTAAAGGTGGAACTGTGCATCCAACCACTCTTGCTTGATTTTTTGGTCCTTTTCTACCTCCACTAACAACTTGATAATCGTTTCCAAACTGTTAAGTCGATGTTGGATCTCATCCAACATTGTTTTAATTTCCCAATGGTCTTCTTGTCTCGCTTCCTCCCACTCAGATTTTACTTTTCCAATCAACATCTTGGTGAACCAAGCAGTTTCTATCTTTTTTTGGTAGAGGGTCTCCCTAGGATGCGTAGCCCCCAGGTCTATCACCCAATCTGCTTCCTGCACCATCTCTCCCCACTCTTTGTCTCTCTACTCCTCATTAATTTCCTCTTCCCACTTGTTGACTGTTGCCTTCACCTTTGGCGAGACCAATGTATGGAAGGTGCGCTCTACCTCTCTCGCAACCTACTCAATCCTAGTCAAATGCCTAGATATTTTCAGGATCTCCTTCCCTAGGGGGATTCTCTTTATCTGCGTGTGCTTCAGAAGCACCATGTTTCTTTGTCTTGTCGAGACCCTATGCTGGAAGTTCTTCCTATTCCTCACTTTTCTCCTCTCCTTACCTACTCTGCTCTTGAGGCTATAATGACCCTTACTAGTTAACACCTTCTGGATGCACTCTTTTCTGTTGGCCTTCTTCTTATAGCATTTTCTCATCTGTGAGTTTGTACCTCCTACAAATTTTTGCCCGAGGTGGTGAGCTCGCCCTTCATTATTTGTTGGTAAGGCTGGGCTTCCCATGATGTTACGATCTCTTCCCCGATCCTTTCCTCTACCCTTACTCTCATTCGATTCGGCCATTCTTATCCTCGTACTTGTCCTGGGGGCCTGTGATCCTTCCCTGGTTATCACCATCTCCTCATCCCTTAATTCATTTTGAAAATTTGGCATGTTGCCTGGCTATTCTATCTTGATTTCACCTCTAACCTTGCTGATGTATCGTACTACCTTATATTCGCCCACCTGCTGCTTGTCGTTTTCCCACATGATAACTAGTGATGAGGTGTTGTAACAATCATATTCTCCATGGGTCCCACGTCATTTCGAGAAGCCTCATGTCATCCTCAATGTGACCCTCGCCTCTGAAGCTGCCACCGTGATCTCGTGTCGTTAGGTGGATGTAGTCCATTCTAAGTTGCCCCCTGGGGATTCTGTCCCAGGCCTTATCTAGTTCTTGTCCCTCCCTGTTAACCCCCTCATTGGCTAGCCTGTCCGCTAGCGAATTCATCGTCCTATGAATCCATCGAAACTCTACTGTGTTCAGGGTTCATAGATGATCCTTGATTTTTTGAAGGGACTACGTTAGACACCAATGCCTTTGCACCTTGCCCACCTTGGTTCCATACTGGATTTTCTTCATAGTGTTGATAACTAGAGTTGAATATCCTTCCACAATGGCATTCTTCATACCTTCTCTATGCAGAATATCTAGGCCGAGTTCCATAGCTCCAAAGTTCGCTGCGTTATTTGTTGAATTGCCTATGCTCCCAGCATATAGGTGAACAATTATTCCTCCACTGTCTCTTATTACTCCACCATCTCCTGCCACCCCAAGATTTCCTTTCTCTGCACCGTCAAAATTCATTTTGAGGAAACCTGTCGGAGGAGGAGCCTAGGTACTGACTCCTGTCTGGATCTGCAGATCTCGACTCACAGCTATGCTATATCTCCATTCTTTCAGATAGAATAGTTCCAAAATTTAGGAGTCTTGACTTGGGGTTTGATTTTTGGCATTGTTGAGGTTAAGGCTCTACATTGTCTCTTATTTGAGTTGTAATTGTGTCCTTTATCTTCTCTGTCGATTGGCTTTCATTCTTGAAAATTTTCATGTTCTATTCCTTCCAAATCGCCCATATAACCGTCCCCTACGTCAGACCCCAACAAAGGTTCACCACCTCATTTTCTTTGTACCTCTCTTTCCAATATTTGATTGTCTCTCTGATATCCCCCCTAAGTTGATTCGATTAGCGGTAAATACAGGCCACCCAGTTCCAGATCTCGGTTGTATAGATGCATTCATCGAGGAGATGATCCGTCGACTCTTCCGTGACCTCACATAGGTGAGACTGTGAGGGACCTATGAAACCTATTTTTGTTAGGTTCTCCCAGGTCAGTATCCTCGTGTGTAGGACTATACAATTCAAACATTTTGATCTTTGTCCATTGGGGGCCCTTCCATATCCTCTCCCAGTGTGGCTCTATGTTTTCTTGTTCCTAGCCTGCTATGTAATACCAGACCTCTTTTAGGTTGAATTCACCCCCATTTTTCCTTCCCCACCTTAATTGGTCCTCTTCTTCTGAGACCCCAATTTTCCTTTTCCCCAATTCCTCCTCAACCTGTTTTGTCACTGTGTTGAACTGAGCTCTATTCTATGGGTTAATTTTGTCCCAAATCCTCTACCTGGAATTCCCCTCCCTTTTCTTCTAGCACTGATGGACTTTCATTTTTCCTTGCCTAATAATCTCATGTTTGAGTTCCTCTCTGTCCTAATTTTCCATTCTGGGTTCCTGTTTCCATGCATCCTCCCATAACCTTGTTGTTCTCCCATTCCTGACTTCCCAAAAGTTGTGACTTTGTATCCATTTTTTATTTCTCCAAGCTATATTCCATATGATTGACCCCTCCTTTGTGCCCATGAACATGATCTGCTCCTGGTTGTTGAATTCTAGGGTGTATTTATCTTTCCACAGATTTACCCATGGCACCGAGCTTTCCTTTACTCATCTCCACCACAAATTTTCCTTGTATGCCTCGTTGGTTACTTGTGGGTCTTGTAACCCGAGGCCCCCTTTTTTCTTCGGTCTACACACCTTGTCCCATGCAACCAAGGCCCAATTATTTTTGTCCTCTTCTCCTCTCCATAGGAAATCTCTCTGAATGGATTTGATATTTTGTAGGATGCCTTTGGGGGCATCAAACACTGACATAAGATACGTTGGGATTACTTGTAGGACCTCTTTAGTAAGGATTAGTAGTCTGGAAAGGTTTGGATCTATGTACATCCAATTCTTAACCCTCTCTTGCAACTTGTTGATAAATCCTTCCCATGTTATGTTCCTACATGCCCTATCCATCAAGAGTACTCCCAAATATTTAGTTGGGAGTGTTTTATGCTCAAACCCCAAATTATTGACCAGGTTCCTTTGGATTGCAGGATTTGTATTGAAAAAATCAATCATGGATTTGGAGTGATTTATTTCATCCCCTGAGGCCTCTCCGAAATCCTCTAATATTTTTTTATATTCCTTTTCTTCCTTTACCATGGGGGTCCATGGAGCAGGGTGTCATCCATGAACTGTTGGTGTTTTGAGGTCGGGCAATATTCGAATGGTTTTAGGCATTTTATTTCTCCTGTGGCCATTGCATTTTTTATACTCATGCTAAGTCCTTTCATCATTAGAATGAACAGGAAGGGAGATAGAGGATACCCTTGTCTTATGCCTCTCATTGGATAAAAAGTCTTGGTTGGGGATCCATTGACTAACAATGAGAAGCTTGTTGTAGAAACTAGGTTGATGGTCCATTTAATCCAATGTTGGTCGAACCCAAAAGCTTCCATCGTCTTCTCCATATAGTGCCATCTTATTTTGTCACAAGCCTTCACCAAGTCCAACTAGATTAGCATCCCCACTTTCATTTTACTTTTCAGTGTGTGTATTATTTCATGGGCTTGTATGATATTATCTAGAATCTATATCCCTTCCACAAAGCCCACTTGTTCCTGTGATATCAATGTTGGAAGGAGTGGTTTCAATCTATTAGCTATTACTTTGGAAATTATCTTGTACACCACATTGCATAGGGCTATCGGCCTGTAGCGATCTGGAGTTCTTTATTCATTTTCTTTTGGGATCAGAGTGATCATTGTGGCATTCAGTTCCTTCAGGATGGAGGTTGAACATCTGGAGTCCTCCACTATACCATAAATCTCATGCTTAACCACATCCCAACAGGCTTTGAAAAATTCCATAGTGAAGTCATCTGGGCCTGGGGACTTTCCATTAGGCATCTCCTGGACCACTTGGTCAACTTCTTCCTTTGCTATGGGTCTGTATAGGTTGACATTATGTTCCTCTTTGAACAACTTGGGGATGTGCCTAATTATCCTCTGAATGGCAGCGGTCCTGTCCAAGTTGGGTTCTTTGGCTATCCCCTGGAAGTGTTTGACTAGTCTGTTTTCGATGTCCTAGTGGGACTCTCTTTCTATCCCATCCTGATCCCGAATCTTCAAAATTTTATTATGATATCTTCTCACTATAGTTGTTTTGTGGAAGAACTTGGTATTCTTCTCCCCTTTCTTAAGCCACCTGATTCTATATTTTTTTCGCCACATGGTCTCTTCTTGCTTACATATTGCTTCCCAATCCTAGAGTAATTGGTTTTCTTATTTTTTCCTTTCCTCAGTATATCCCTCTTGGATGCATTGCTCCTGTAGCTCTCCCATTATGTCCTTGATTATTTTTTTCTCCTGGTCAATGTTACCAAAAACTTCTTTGTTCCACTCCTTAAGTATTTTCTTTATGTACTTAATTTTTTTGTGTAGTTTGAACATCTGTGTCCCTTGTTCTGGGAGTTCCTCTTGCAACCATGTTTTGATGTTCTCCTTGAAGGTTGGGTGTTTGATCTATAATTTCTCGAATCTGAAGGGACTGTTCTTTGGTGTTGTCTGAAAATTTGTCTCCAATTGCATTGGCCAGTGATTTTCTCCCCCCTAGGGAAGGATACTACAATCCAACGCTAAACCCTGCATAATGATGGATTCTGAGACTAGGAATCCGTTTAGCCTCGTGGCCACTTGGTAGTGTGATAATATTTTGTTATTCCATGTAAACTGGCCATTGCTAGTCCTGATGTCCACTAGCTCCATTGTATCTATAAAGGTTGTGAATTCTTCCACATCTCTATCCAATCTCCAGGTGGCCCCTTTTTTCTCGGCCAATGTAGTTATAATGTTGAAATCCCCAACCAAAATCCAATGAAGGTTATTGTTCCGCTCCTTTAGATTTTCTAAGTTTAGGAGCATTCTTCTTTTTTCCTCCAACGCATGAGGTCCATACACATTTGTACAAAGAACCTCCTCTGTGTTCCCTATCACTTGCATTTTAACAGATAATGTGTGCCTAGTGGCTTCAACAGAGAGTAGCTTCATTGATTGTGGGTTCCACGGGGTGAGTATACCTCCCGCCATGTTTTGAATCTCTACAGTAAAAAACTTGTAGTTACTCCAGTATTTCTTATTGATTATTTCCATTCTGTCCATATTTCATTTTGTCTCTTGTATGAAACAAATATCAGGTTGTTCCTTCCTCATTCTGTTTTTAAGGATTCATTGATTTCTTGGGCTGTCCAGGCCTCTTATAGTCCAACTAATAACCTTCATTTAAACATGTGGGGGGGAGTTAGGAAAGAGATTTTTTATCTTACTTGAATTTATCAGCAAGGCTCCTAGTTCCTGTAGGGATATGCTTTTTTATTTCCTCCCTTTCTTCCATTTTGCCTGCTTTGGTGAGTGTTGTGGATTTCCATCTTCGGTTTTGATACCCAAGTTTCCTATTTCTCCATGCATGTGCTTGATTCCTGTGGTTTTTTCCTCCTCCCTAAGAAGGAAAAGGTATTGAATGCGGTCTAGTTGCTCCGTTGGCATATTGTTGACTCCCTTCTTTTTCCATTGTTCCAATATGTTCGAGAGGTATATCCCTTCCCTTTCCACGATGTCTCTGAGGTCCGGGTCTTCTGTTCCTACCTCGCTTGGTGCCATTTCTGAATCTTTGTCTACCTCCTGGATTGGGTTATTTTTATCTTCACCTCATCCTTCCATTGTGCTCTTGTTGTGTCCTTGATATCCTTTTGCGTTTTGATTTTATGTGGTCTCATGGGTTTCTTGTTCATTTATCTCCCTTGCTTTTGTCCTTTTCTTTTCCTCTTCTCCCCCCTATTTAGGGTTTCCCCTTCTTTCTGCTCTATTCCTTTCTTCGTAGTTACTCCCTATGGGGGGCTTGCCTTGTCTCTTATTTCCCCTGCCTTTGTAATTCAGCCTCACAAATATGTCCTCATCTTATTGTTGTTTAGAGTTTTCATGTTCTGTTTTTTTGTTTAGAGGGCACTCTCTTAGTAGGTTCCCATGTTCATGAAACCTTCTACATAAAAACGAGATCTTCTCATAGTCTATACTTTGGATCCATTCCTCATCCATGAAATCCAGACTTATGGCCTCCGGGAGAGCCCCCGAGACATCCATCTCTATACAAATCCTCACATAAGATGTATACTTCCCTTTTAATGTTGCTTCCGACGTCTTAACATATTTCCCCAACTTGTTCCCTATGGATTCAAAGGAAACAACAACCAGTAATCTAATGGTAGGGAATAAAGTCTAAGCCATACTGGGACGTTTTTAAGAGTATCTTTTTTCTGGGGAGAAGTTTTCCTTCCACGGTCACATGTATAGCCCCACTGAGGCATGGAAATACGATCCCCCCTCAAAGATTTTATCCATGTCCTCTAAGTTCATAAAAACATTTGTGAAGAAACCTTTCGATCCCAGGTGGAGGTCGACTTCTCCACTCATCTTCCATTGGTATTTTATCCAACTACCTAGAGTCTTTTCTATGGGCCATAGGCCCATAAACTTACAGATTAGGTCATGGATCTTCATCTAATCCCGAAAGAGATGGGTTTGGGGATATTCCAGGATAACTTTTGGGATTAAAGTTGTTTCTTGCTTGCATGGATTGTGCCCACCTAACCCACTAGGGTTATCCATTTCTGGCGTACTTCTCTGGGCTTCCCTGGCCTCCTCCCCCACTAGATATTTTTTTCCTTGGTTAACCTCTTTATTATTCTTTGTCCCTGATCCCGAGGTACGTGTCAGGGGTTCCTTAAATCCCAACCGCATGGGCCTTTCCCTCTGTCCACCACTACCTGCTTGTAGGAGGGAGTCTTGCTCCCTCCCCCTCTAGTCACCATGTTGACCGATGCTTAAGTTTTAACCCTCGAACCCTAGCCTTGAAACCCTCATCAGAGTTTTTAGAGTCGATCTCCTTTTTCCATTAAAAAAAAGTGTTAAAATGACTTGAAAACAAAGTAAAAGTATTAAAATCGAGTTTTGAATATTTTAAACCATGCATGAGTTATTTAATTTTTTTTTTTTAATTATATATATGCAAAGACATATAATACTTTTATAGTTGGCAACATGTTTAGATATTGAATGGTAATATTTTAATTTCATAGTTTCTTATTTATCCTAATAATGTATGTTAATATTAGAAGTAATAATGTGGTTGCTATGCATGTTTAATAGTACAACCTTTTTTATGATATGTTAACATGATGATTCAAAAGCTAAGTTTATGTTCATGTATTTTGTAGATTTAAAAGTAACACATTTAACAAATAATGTGGTTTATAATTTAAAAATTAAATTTCTAACATGATTTTGTGATAATTTGGATTTTAACTAAAGTGTTTGTTAGTTTACATACTTTTATCATTGCTTTTGGAAATATTTATAAAATTATGCCCCCAATGTTGAGTAAAACCACAATTAATGAAGTAATTTAAAATTTGATAGCAATCAACTTAAGAAATAATGACAAAAATAACAATAGGAAGATTAATTTGCATCCATAAAAGTTTAGGGCCAATATAATGCTTATCATGGGAGATCATAACTTTTTATAATAACAATTTTTAGTGTAGAAGAGTATTAAAAAATAGTAATTAGTGCAATGGAAAATAACATTTATTCATATGTAATTTGTTTTTTGAAAACGAATTTAATTGGAATAAATATATATGAATTATCTATGCAATAAAAAAATGTTTATGGTAATTTTACAATTATAGTTTCAACCATATTGAACTTTGTAATTTATAAAAATATCTTTGCATTTTTTAATTTAAATTGAGTATTTATGTTTCATATATAAAATTTTGATATAAGTTCACCAATACATAATCTATAATAAAGATCATTTAATAAAAATAAACATCATGATGATAACCATCTAACAAACATAAACATCATCTAAAATACACATTTAAATTYGCTAACACCATCTAATTAATTATATATTCCTCTAGCACATATAAATGTCATTAATTAGCTAGCACACAAATCTAATAATCTAACAAGGCATCATCATTGTGATCACATCTAACAAAACAAAAACATTGTCTAACATCATAATCACACACATCTAATAAACATAATTTAACATAAACATCTATCAAGCACATTTAACAAACATATCTAACATGACCAACAACATCAACATCTAAAATGTACACATCAACATTAACGTATAAAGTAATTAAGTACATAATCATGGTCAACAGGAAAAATGCACATCTAATGAACATTGTTATAACATACACATATATCAAACACATTTAACAAACATGTATAACATGAACTAACAATATACACATCAACATCAACATACAAATTAAATACATAAACATGAACAAAAAAATGCACCATATATATATAATGAACAAATAAAAAAATTGCTATAACATATATAGTCCGGCCGATGGGATAATATTCATATCTACATTAGTAGTGGAGGCTTGATCTGTAGTAGAATTGATGGATCATTAGAAGGAATTGGTTGGTCGAATCTCTGACCATAAATAAGCAGTGGAGTAATAGGTCATGCCTTCTCATCTAAGTGAGTTGAAAGAGGAGGATAAGGAATAGGTCTTTCCTGCTCATCTAGGTGAGGTGAAAGAGGAGGAGGAGGAATATGTGCTGCCTGCTCATGATCTGAGTGAGGTGAAGGAGGAGGAGGAGGATGTGGAGAAGGATCACAGTCACTCTCATCAATTGATGGGGCACTGAACAAATGATTCTTACTGGAAGGGGATTTGTGCCTATCATTGAGATCCCTCCTCACTGTTCTTAGCCTGGTAGCTCCGACAATATGATGCATAACATGAATCAAATCACGCGGCATATCCCTCCTAATCTCCAAGAGCATATGATCTATCTTGATGTCTTTCATCAACATAGGGAAGACTCCCACCTCATTCAAAAGTGCATAGAGTCAGTCGCCCAACCCCAACCTGAATCTAGTATCTGGCCTACAATGCATGTCATCGGGTATATGCACCACAGGACCCTAAAATGCCATGGCCTCAGGAATCATCTACTCATCATCATCTGCTGGGGGAGGAGCATGTCCCCAATGAAAGTGACAATATTTGAAAAAGATATAGTACACAACAATAATTACACAGTTTCATTAAAAAAATTAATAAAACAAGTTAAAGAACATGTTAGAATTAATTTTATTCTAATTAAGTAAGATAATAAAATGAAACTAGATTAATTTAAACAAAACACTAATATTATATCTATTATCTAGTGGCTCATCTAGTGTGAAGAGGATGTCCAGACATCCTCTCCAATCCAAACCTGCAAAGGACATGACACCATGACGGACATGTGATCTGCCTCACTGGTTAGTAGCCCCAGTGTGTTTGGAGAAATCCTGGTGAGAAACTCTAGTTGGCCCGTCTTGGGCATCACCTCCCCCCACATGTGCATCCACACATGAGTCCTTGGCTTAGTAGGATGACGAAAAAAAGTAGAGATCATCTCCAGAAACCTCTCAAAAAATAAGAAAAATAACTTTGAAGCAAAAGGGAAGTTCAACCTCCCATGTATCATTGCACAACATATGTCTAGCGCTATACAAAACTACAACAAAAAAATGGTAGACCATCTAATACATCATGGCCTTTGTACCAAAGAATCAACATAATACAAAAGAGAGAAAATAATGTGCTTCCCATCACTGGTAAAGTGTTCTATGGTCATCACTAACAGTGAGAGGCACATAACCTCCTCTGCATCGAAATAAGCAATTCGAAGTTGTCCACCAGACACCTTAAAATCAGCTGGGGAAATTACATCAACCCCAATATATCATTGATAGTACATAAGTTGAATCTCTGCTACAAAACCTACTAGGACATATGGGAACTGGGGAAAATCCTCCCCTCTTGGATATCCCAGTGATAAAATAAATATCCTCCTATGTGGGATGGTACCACTGATCCAGATCCACACCAAAATCTTGTCGATGGACATCCCATCAATGTATTAAATGCACCAACAACCTGAAGTTCCCCTTCAAGGATCTGGCCTCCTCATAGTATTTAAAGAGGCCTACATTCCTCAAGAGAACTGATTTTCTACAATAATAGGGAGAGGGTACAAATCCCTCTCCCTCTCCCTCACCTCACATTCCCATACAACATTGTACAGGTCCACCCTTTGTTGTTGTTGACGCTGCTACTCTCTCCACTCACATCTCCGCATGATTAACATATGAAATACATCATCCTCACTCATACATAAAACATAAAAAAAATATACTAAATGAGAAATTTATTTATAAATACAGAAAAATAACTTCCTTCAAAAAATAAGTAAATTTCATAACTGATGCGCCCAAAAAACAGTCAAGCACCGCCCGCGGTGCGTACATAACTTGCGAGCATCGACCACGGTGTGCCAATGTAAACTAACACATCGTATAAAATTTGATATATTACATTATGTGGTGTGTTGTATAACCTTACCACACCGACGTGTTCAGGTAAACCCACACACTGTTGCATTACGGTTATCCTACGAACTGCTTAAAATAAAAATAATTAAAATCCTAATGCACCGTAAAACATTTTTTTTTTAATTAGTTAAGGCGGTTCATATATGTTCCTTATATGCACCTGTGCGTTTAAGTAACAAAGACGCACTACTCCACCATTTTTTTTAAAATTGAAGAGTATAGAGATTTGCAATTTTTTATCTAATTGTTTTGGGTAGTGCATTCAAGTCGTCCGACTCGCACTGCTAGTGGTGCACACAAAGAATTTACAAGGCACACCGTGAAAAAATGCCAATTTTTTATGGCAATGTGTTTGTAAACACGAACACACCGATGTGCATGCTTACTGACGCACCATGTAAAATAATTTATTTGATTCTTGCGTTGTGTCATGTACCATAACAAACTAGTGCATTAGAGGTACTTCGACATACCATCGAATAACTATATAATTTTACGCGGGTTGTCGATAAACAGATGCGCTAGTGTGTTCCTATTTACCTTTGTACCGCTAAGGAATTTAACATTATGTTGTGGTGCACCCTATAAATTTACAAGGTGCACTGGCTGTGGTGTAAGTCGAACATCTCTAATGCACTGCGCAAAATTATCTATTTATTTTTAAACAATGAAAAATTAACTCAGTTTTAAATTTTAATCCGCCGAAAACTTAAGTTTTAAAGAAGCAAAGATATTACCTGGACATTTTGTCATTAGGGAGGCATGGTTCCCACATAGTAAGAAAACCCACATTTGCCCACTGTTTGGTAAAATTTGAAATCCACACATAGAGCAACAGACGAAAGGAAGGAAAGCAAGGGAAGCACTGATGACATGGCACTTCAAAGAGGCAAAATTTGCACTGATGCTTTTGAGATCTACAACACTGAAAATGGTAAAAATGAATTTTACGACCGATATATATATATATTTTTATTAAACCTTGTTCCAGCGTGCTCGGTGAATAAATGCACTAGTGCTAAAATGTTTATGTAGTGCACTGGATAATATTTTTTACAAATAACCCAAACATGGTGCGCCCTTTTAGAGCATGGGTGCGCACCAGTGTGTCAGGTTACTATGGAGAGCACCAACATATATATTTTTTGAAAAAATATCCATAATGGTGCATCATTTTTTTATTTAACCCTGTCACGGTGAGGTCGATTATTCGACGCATCGACGCGTCTAGTGTTACATAGGACACCTATTATTTTTTTTAAAAATAACCCTAACTTGGTGGTCTCTTTGGAGAAATAGTGTGTACTGATGCGTCAATATACTACAGAGCGAACTAGCATATAGTTTTTGAAATAATCCTACAATGGTGCATAAATGTTTTTATTCAACCATATCATGGTGTGCTCTATTATTAGCAACACCAATGCGTCCTGTTTTAACAATTGCACTGTATTACATTTTTTTTTAAATAACCCTATCATGGTGCGTCCGTTTAGAG
The DNA here is from genome assembly GCA_032191745.1 of Picea mariana. NCBI lineage: Eukaryota > Viridiplantae > Streptophyta > Pinopsida > Pinales > Pinaceae > Picea > Picea mariana. Next base: position 488,315 of record JASDQU010101596.1, on the reverse strand, counting down.
CACGTGTGTTGGCTGGTGCATCAGTATACCACTGAGCGCACTGGAGTATATTTTTCAAAATAATCCTACGATGGTGTGTATCTTTTTTATGTAATCATGTCATGGTGCGGTTATTAATGCAACGCCCCAGTGAGTTGGATTGTTATAGACACACCAGTGTGATTTATTTTAATTATACGTATTGTTATGCTTTAACAGTTATTGAAATTTGTATTTTCTAGTAATATAGATTAGAATTTTTCTAGATTGAGCATTTTGTAGACTCAAGGATTTGGTGAACTCCCAACTATATTATAAACGAACAATGATTATAGTTTAGGATTTTGAGAGATGGTTATGATCATTGACGACGAGATCAAGGTTATGATCATTTTCGACGAGATCACCTAGGTTATGATCATTGACGCTAAGATCACGTAGGTTATGATCATCGACAATGAGATCACGCAGTTTATGATGACTAACTATGAGATCACACAAGTTATGATCATTGACGATGAGATCACGTAGGTTATGATCATTGGTGATCATGCAAGTTGGTTATGATCATTGATAACGATATCACACAAGGTTATAAGCATTGATAATCATGATGGATATATGGGAAGGGTAATCTAGATGGTAGTAGGTACCCATGGAGCAAGAATCCCATCACATCATGGTCATAAGATCTCAAATTGTCATCATCATCACACACAATTGTGAATTAGCAACTAATATAGATTATAATTTTTCTAAACAACCCGTTACTTGGGATTTCACCAAATACTTGAGTCTACAACATGCTTGAGATGATTATAGATTATAATTTTGAGACACTACTACATTGGGCGCAAATTACAAGGAAATATTACAACGATTTAAAATTTCGTCGTATTTTTTTTGCTTTTTTTGGACTAAATATACTGGTTTTTTTTTGGGGTCCAAATGTTGGTCACTCTAGAGACCAACCTTCCAAGTTGGTCATTTTAACGAAGAAAGTTGGTCGGTAGAGTGACCAACCCCCATTTAGTCTCTATAGTGACCAACAATGGCATGTGTGATAATCAACAGTCATTTACGAAAAATCAATCCTATATATATCTCAGTTACGACAAATTTGCTATAGTTGTGACAATCATTTTCTATAGTTGCGAAAATCATTCAGGTGTTCTGATGCAATGGTGTTCTGGTTTTTTATGAAATCTTGATTTCAATTCTCTTTCAAGAAGAGAAACATTGAATTGATCAGACTCTACATAACTGAGATTTTGAAGGTTAGTACTTAAAATTTTTCCGTGTGATTTAGTAATTTGGTGCTATTGAACTATTTTATGGTTTATTTTCACTCCTTAAATCAAATTTTATGGTTTATTTTAACTCCTTAGAAATATTTCATGGTTTATCCACTTTTGATAGAGTAAAAAGATTACTGATTCAACTACAATCACTCTAATTAGATTCAATCACTCTAATTTTGTTCTTATATTTCATGGAACTTCTTGAATATCTAAGTATCCTTGCCTTAGTAAATTTACATTTAGGGTTTCCTCCTTGAGTTGGAAAAGAACC
>JASDQU010101596.1:420170-480312 GCA_032191745.1 Picea mariana | reverse complement strand
GTGTAGAATGTGTGGCCGTGATCTGGAAAATAAATAAAAATACTTCCTAAGCATATATATATATATATATATATGCTTAGGAAGTATTTTTATTTATTTTCCAGATCACGGCCACACATTCTACACAAATTTTATTTTTTAATACCATTTTGAGGGTGTTGATGAGTTTCTAACTAGAAACATGCAAATTTATCATATGTTTCTTTAATGCAAGTCATGATCATAAGGAAAAGGGATCAAAAAATTATCGAAATGAGTTGTCATTCATTAAATGAATGTATACAAATGGTCTGGCTTAGGTGATGTGATCAAGGTTGATTGAATATAGCTATAACATGAAATAAAAACTAGATGTGGAATTCCTATCATTAGTGAATCCAACACAATTAGAATGACTGTGTCCCACTAATTCCAAATTATCTTTGTGTTGGGAATACTCATGTCTATATCTCAATGTTACTTTTTAGTATCTTAAAATTATTTTAGCTATTTTTTTGCTAAATTTCTTTGGTATTTTCTACATATATAGAGACCACACCAACTTCATATCATATATAAAGTATAGTAATGGTTGGATAGATCACATAGTCTAAAAGTTCCCTTTATAGGGTTGCGCCAACTATAATTTAAGCATCATCCTTACTAAATTTTCCTCGAAAGTCTATAGGCATATTGCAAGTATTACAATCTTCCATTTAGAATTTCTTGATCAAGCCACTACACTAATTATAATAAGACAAAAATATTCCTTACGACTTCTTCCCTACCTCCATACCAAGGAAATAATGCAACACTCCAAGGCCCTCTATCTAGCAATTTTGTAGTAGACCCTTTTTCATTTCTTCAAGATCAACTTCAACATTATTTGTCACAAATAAATCATCAACATACAAAATGACTAGTAATAATCCCCCACTTGTAGTGTCACATGCAAATTTGAATCTACATCACTTCTTCAGAGTCTTTCTTATTTGAAATATTCATTAGTTTATCCACAAAAATACTTAGGTTCTTTCTTCAACCCATACAATTGTTTCTACAACTCACAAACAAGGTTCACTTTACTAGGTTCCACAAACCCAAGTTTTTGTTTCATGAAATCTTATTCATATATCCACCCATTCACAAAATCACTTTTGATATCCATGTAGTACATAATCCAACTATTGAATGTCCCAATATCTAGCATAGTGATTATGGTTTTCATCTCAACCACATGCATAAATGTTTCTTCATAATCAATTCCTTGTTAACTATGCCTTGCATTGTCAACAATACCAATAAAATTATACTTATCTTTGAATACCAATCTACAACCAATTTCCTTTTTATCACTTGACAACTCAACCAAATGTCAGATTCTATTCTTATTGATATAATCAATCTATCTTTACATAGCATTGAACCACTCATCCTTCTCTACTCTCTCTTCATATGTATATGGTTCCTTTGCACTAAGAACTTTAGTTTTTGGTGCATAAGTGACCAAAGGTGAATTTTATGGTTTACTTATTTTAATCTCCACTTTATTTTTTGTGCTTTCTCAATCTACTCTTTTCTTCTGGTATTCACTCCTTTTATATTCAATTTATGCACTAAAAGCTTCAAGTGTCTTGGTAAATGTAACATCCCGCTCTGGCACACTGAGAAAACTTATTCTTTGAGGACACTTGCTCGCAAGTGGTCCGGACTATTATGATATTTAAACATTTGTCCTTGATTATGATGCGTTATGGTAGATGACATGATGTTTTACTGCACTGACATAGACAGGTGCTATTGACTCGGTTTTACTGAGTGTGCAGGGTTTTGAACCTTGAGGATGCAGAGGCATCGATGGAACCCCTTGGACTCCATATCGAGTCAGGGAGTGTGCTATTGGGGTTTGATTGTTTTACTGTGATTTTAGTACATTGATTAGATCATATGATGTGGACATGTTCTGACATGATTGTTGATGATGCAGGCTGACGATAGCTTGCCGACCAGACTCACATATGGAGTAAAGGGGCCACACACGACTACCAGAGAGGTTGAGGGAGAGGTGTGGACAACAGTCTTGCCACAGCCTACTAGCACTCCCGCCGTGGCTCGAACTGTAGGTTAACGATTACCTAGTTTGAGAGGACCCACGATGCCGTGAGGGAAGACTGCAACATTCGCTCACGATGATTCCAAGGGGAACACAATAAGGCAGGGGCCTTATTCCTTAGAAGCCCTTAGTCTCCAATAAGTTCACCTAGCAGAGTGTTGACTCCAGGGGTTATTGATGTCTACCAATCAGTCAAGAGGAGAGTGGCACCCTTGGAGCACGTGGTGCATCCTGAAGGGCATGTCACGCAAAAGAAACAGATGAGGCGAGTGGCACCCTTGGAGCATGTGGTGCATCCTGAAGGGCATGTCGCGCAAAAGAAACAGATAAGGCGAGTGTCACCCTTGGAGCACGCAGTGCGTCCTAAAGGGCACGTCGCGTTGATGATGATAAAGGAACGAACCTAGATGGCCCGAATACAGACAACACATTAAGAAATTTTAAAACAACTTCCCTAATTAAATGTCGCCCAGTTCAGAATCTAAGTCCTAAGTTTGAAACTTTGCTAGGGGTAAAATTTTGTCTACCATTGAGAAAACATCTCTAAAAAATTTAAAGTAGTAAAATTTAAAATAAAAACCCTTTAAGTAATCATTTTGGTCTTCATAAATAAATGAAGAGATTAAGAATTTAATTAAAAGCTGTGGATATAAAATATAAAGAAGAATTTAATTATTTTTAATTTTTGATAGTTTAAAAAGATGTTGATTTAATAATAAAAGGGAAAAAGGGGTTAAATTGCAACTGTCGTTTTTAGCTCTAATAAAAAGGGGAAAGAGGGAAATTATAACATTTAAGAAACTAGGGAATGGAGGTAACTTAAAAGGGGAAAGAGGGGAACTTATGGTGAAAAGCGAGGTCAACTTAGTAAAGAATCTGCAATTAAGAACCTACTAAATTGAACTAAATTAGCAACTTTATGTTAGGGAAAGTATTTAAAACCTGTAAGGGAATCTAGGGACACCTAGGAGTAAAAATAGGAGTAACTCTAGGTGGGTGAGGGAAATAAGACAATTTAATAAATTAAAGAAAATAGTTAATGGAGAAACGTGGGGGATGGATGATACTTGTACGAAGGAGAGTTTTTAGAATATTTTTATTAAAACATAGATTTAATGAGATTAGGGAAAGAATGGAAGTTCTAAAATTCTATAAAAGAGAGAGAGGAGAAGGAAGAAGGGGATCGACTGTTAGTGTAACGTTATGCTGTCGGATTAGTGACTTGACTGATTTACTTGTGGGGATTTGGGATTTCCCAGCTCGGATAGGAGTGGTAGCTCGGCCTTGCAAGGAAAGATGGGAGTTAGACTTTCCATATGGATAGTGTGTGGCCCCTTTGCGGCTTAGGGGGCTAAGGGGGAAGTAGAGTACCCCTAGCATTGGCTGGGACGTACCGGTGAGGTCTTGATGGTTGGCGAGCGGGAGAGACATGGAGCGCGCGGACGTCATTCGAGGCAGGCAATAAGGAAAAGGTATGTTCTTTTATTTGTAGAGTAGAATGCATTATGACTTCAGCTAAGATCTGAAAATTTGATTGTAAACGGTTCGATTATCTGGTTTCCTAGATGGTCTCTGTGCCCTTGTATTGTATGCTCCTGCCGATGTTATAACTCCTATTCCCTAGTTGACTCTGGGGTTGAATGTTTTCTGGGCTAGCATGAGCCCTGCACTTAGCGCGCCCCTTGTGACTCTACTCCACAACTTTATCTCACCCCCTTATACAGATTACTGCTTCGTACCAGGAAATTGTCACCGAAATAAAGTTTAATGGGAAATATTGTTTATTGTATTTGGTTCATTTCAGGAAACCCATCCCTCTACCCAACTCAATTTTTTTTGACAAAAATTATATGTTTAAAATTCTTAAATTTTATACATCCGAATAAATTCCCAAAATTTTTATGTCTACAAATTTTAAGGCGAATTTATATGGCTGGGTCAATTCCTGAATCTTATGTCTGATTCCGACTGTTTTTTTTTATGTGTCTAATTTTTTTTTTCTAAATTCATATGTCTACTCCAATTCTTGAGTGTTATGTCCGACATTTTTAAGACCGGATTATATGTCTGATTCAATCCTGGTTTGATTGTCTGAAATTTTTTTTTACCGAATTTATATGTCTGTAATTACAGTTCAGAATTTGTAGGTCTGATTTTTGACTGAAAGTGAACATTAGAAGTAGTAGTCGGTACCAGCATAACCGTGCAGGTATAGGGATCAGGTGGTTTCGTTGCCTAATGCTTCGGTATTACCTAGGCGAATAGTCTTGCGAATCGTAGATTAGAAGTTTGCTTATGAGAAAAATAATTAATAATCTTTTCTGTGCAGTCCTCACTCCCTTTGATTAATTGCATTTTAGGTTAGTATTGGTTGATTTCTAGGAGCCGTGCGTTGTCTGGACAATCCTGCACATGGTGTGGTCGGAGGCATTGCCAGGATAAAGGGAACTTGATTCTATTTTTTTTAAATAAACTTTTACACCCTTGCATCCTCAAACCTTCTAACTCCTTCCGGCTTTCCCTTTTTCAATGGATGCATCAGTTGGAGAATGCACCAAGTCCGAACGACATTGAATCTTGCAACATTCCGTGTTTATATTGTAACTCGATGCCTAGCTTGAATCGAAACCATTTAGAACTCTTCTCCTTATGCCCCAGCAACCGCAATGATTTGAATCCTTGTGCCTCTGTGACCTGTGTGTGTTGTCAAACTATTTGTTCAGTCGTCAGTGCTTCCATCTCTTCAAGTCACGTTAGGTACAACTGAGAAAGGATTCTCTAGGACGCGGTTAGGGTAAGGTTGTTGATCCTTGGGTTATGATTGTTGTCAGCTAATTTTTTCCATTGGATTCTTGGCATGCAACCCACATACCTTAGTTTCCTATGCCGACTGATACCTGCGTTTCCTTATCTTCTTGGCAAACGAGACCTGGAATTTCTCTAGTTCTATTCCTCTGTCAACAATTAAACCTGTGGTCAGTGCTTACCCCTACGGTCGTTTACATAGACTGCCTTAGCATGCCCGTTGTCATCTCTCTTTACAACCACCATATTGTTGGGTAACAACAACTTCCCTTTATTTAGTTTACGCTGAGTTAAGGGAACGACCAAAAATAAATGCGTGGGAGTAACCAGGATTGCAGCGGGGATAATTTAATCACTTAAACCTGGCACGAAAATGGCGATTCTCTAACCACCATGTCCTTATATTTTAGGCAACAATTGAATTTACCACATACAGATTTGATTTATAGTATGGATGAATAACTAAGGTATTGATTGCTTGCACCAGTTGGTAAGTTGGTTTTCTTTTTAATTAATTAATGTTGTCTCTTTCTTCTTTTTGCTTAAACAATAATTTCTTCTATTTTTAAACTATTGTCAATCTATTATGTTAAGTGGTGAACCGACCATGTACAGGATCTATCATAGAGTAGACTTTAATGTTCAGAGTGGATGAAGTGTATGATCATTATAGAAACTTGTTTAGACCTCTTCATTTGTTTAGGAAATGGTTTAAGTTTTTAATGGTTATTTTATTAGAGCAATGAGGTACTTTATTAATAATAACAAATTATTAATATTAATATTGTGGGATAAGGAATTGCGTAAATATTGTTAAGAGATGCCTAATCTATTCTGGGGATACTGTCATATATATATATATATATATATATAATTATTGGATATTGATGTTAAAACTAAACACTTAGAAAACATAATGAAAAGGCAAGGCAAAATGAGTTAGATAGTGTGTTGTTGACACTGTAAATCAAAATTGCACTTATGTTTGTTTTAAAGCTAAATTTAGATTTCACCTTATTGAAAATTTGCTTTTAGACACGTTAGGATGGGCTTGCAACAGAGGTTTATATTGGAGATAAGGGTACTTCTTAAGATCTTCTTAATTATTGCCATCATTTTGTTAATGTTAGTGTTAATTTATAACTATTGCGTTAATGAGCTTAGAATATTGCGCTAATTATGGATTATAATTATGGCATTGTTGCGTCAATTGCTGGTTCATAATTATCGATCATTGATTTATAAATTCAGATTATTGCATAAATGTTACTGTGGATTTTTAATGATTGCATTGAACGATCTTAGAATATTGCGTTAATTTTGATTTAGGATGTAGACTAAATGTTAGTCACTGCGTCAAATGATAATTGTAGCTTACATTGTTTTTACGGTTATAACTAATGATTATTTATATTGTTAAATGTTAAATCCAATCAAGGTTCGGACTTGCACAGTAAGGTCCTTCAATGCTGAATTAGAGGGTACCTTGATGACAAATTATGATCTAAAGTTGCGCGATGAAATGGCCTTAAGACTAATGTAGATTGCAGTCCCTTGTTTAATTTAATGTTGTACTGGGTCGTAAACTTTTGTGTGCTTGGTCTGCTTGCATCGGGCGGGATGTAGATGCCTCCATGTTCCTCAGAAAAGTCGCCAGCCCTGAGACCTTAAATGGTTAAAATCGATGGGAACCTGGGCTTGAGCGTTTCTTATGTGTCTTGGAGGTCCTAACCATTGCAGGGTAGGATAGATGGGTAGTCAGTCTTATTAGTTTATCGGTTGATTGTTGTTCATTGCTGACAGATGTTGATGTGCATCTTAGATCTTTTGTTGATATTGCAGTTGCATGCGTCATGATTCGTCATAATGTGGCGGCGCAGAGTATAATGTCTTGTTACCCTTGCACACACGCGCACACACACAAAAAAAATTGCACTTGTTATAAGAGGTTGTTGACGTAACGAGGAGGTTCGTTACAGTAAACCACTTGGATATCCTCCACATTGTAGTATATTCTTGAATTTTTATTCAGTTTTAAGTAATTCAGAATTTTCAAAAGTACTAACAACAATGTTGTATTGCACATCAACCAAATTGTCATAACCTATTGCACATATTTCATCAAGTACAACATTATGTCTTATTGAAATTTTTAATTCTCTAAGTCCCATGATGGATATGCCTTTGTTTGGCCTTCATATACAAGAAAAATACACTTCTACCCTATAATAAACAACTTTGAATTGTGTTGTTCCTTTGGATTATGCATATAACATATGCTTCCAAATATGCAATGTCCCCAACTAGGATATAGTATAATATTATGTTTATTGTCCAAAAATTGTAGTTTCTCTTTGTGTAAATTTGACAAACACTTATATTAAGGATGTCGCTAACTTCTTGCAAACAGTTTGCATATGTTTCCGGGATAACAATATTGTTAAATATATTGCATGCATACATTACACATAAAATAGAGAAGATAACAATCACATATTATTATGGTTCGAAACCCCCAAATCCCAAATATATCTAATGGTTGTAATAATAGCTGCAAAATACTCCTAAGCATATAGATCTAATGGCTACAATGCAGTTGCAATGTCCACTAATAGAAAACAACTCATATAGAAAACCTATAATGCTGCCAATGATGTCAAATCCACCATGGATCTTCTATCCTCCTACGACCTGCTTCAGTGTCGTCACTTTGCAAACAATTTTCCATCCCTACAAAACTGACCCGAATGGACTACTTTCATCGTTGAACCCCTTATAGAGGTCCTTGTGGGACAAGGTTGTGCATCTAGTGGGCACTTACGAGACACTCATTTTCAACCATTGAGGATGTCTCCATATATGAATTCCTGAAAACCTCTTGGTACCTGCAAGAACTGCAATTAAACTCTCCCTATAAAGCTCTGTAATTCCTCTTAAGCTCCAATGGAATCCTGGATGGATCCCTCCTTTGTCTAGATAAGTTGGATATTTCACCATCAAAACCAAACTACAGTGATGGAAGGGTTTTGTTAAACCCTAAAAAAATAATGGCTCCAAGAGCAGTCCAAAATGAGAGATCAAATCATATTGCAAAGGTGAAGGGTTACCCCTCTATTTATCCTTCCTCTAGGCTTTCTAGATCTTTCCCCTTTTTTACCATATCAAACTATTACTTCATTTTCCATCCTATTTTCATTTAAACAATTTTTTATTATTTAATGTCACTTTAGGATTTGTGATCTCTTTAACCTATTGACACCAAATAAACCTTTGTGACTCCCTTTTCATTCCTAACTATAGCCTACAGGAGTCATATAGGCTACCAAGTCACCCTCTATTCTAATCGATCGGAAGGTGACATTATAGTCCTCCCTTCCCAAGATTGCTTGTCCTCAAGAAACTCCAGATTAGGGTGTTGTAAGATCCACTCTCTTTCCTAAGTGTAACCCTCTACAGGAAACTAAAAGGAAAGGAACCTCTAGAGGAGGTTGTAGCAAAGGTTTTTAGTGTTACAAAATTGACAAAAATTGTCAAAACAACCTCCGTGAAAACATCTATTTTTGGTAGTGTATGTTTTTGCGGATATGATAACGAAACTTCATTATAACTAAAAAAACTGGGAGGGCAGAGGTTGTAGTGGATGGTTTTCTAGTCGGTGCACTTCATGGTCTATACGCACCGGTGCATTCCCAAACATAAACCATTGGTACCTACATTACACCAAAAGCACTAGGAGAGTCCTAAAATATTGGGGCACCGGTGCATTTATGAAAAATAACGCATCGGTGTTTTATTAAAAAAATGCATCAATCAAATCTATGATACCAAGCACTGATGCATTCTCTAAATTAAAGAATCGATTCTTACATTTACAAGAAAGAATTGGGGTTTTCCAAAAATGATTGGGTCATCAATGCTCTTATAAGTAATAATGCACTAGTGCCTTAATAATAATAAGGCACTGGTTGAATCTATGATACCATCACCAGTGCATTAAAAAACAAAGCCTCCCAGTGCATGATATTCAAAATGCACCTAGGCGGAAGTGTGATACAGAAGAACAAGTGCATTTATTAATTAAACGCACCAATAAAGGTTTTTTATTATTATAATTGTTGGTTAAAATCGTATTAATATAAGTTTTGGTTCCTTGTATATCAGAACCGATGCAAATTTAATTACGACATCCACGTGTTTTATCTTGAAATGCACTGGTGTTGTTTATCATTAAACACACCGGTTTTCATTTTCTCTTTTTAGAAATACCGACATGTGGCAATGCACAATTATAGTTATTTTTTAATTCCATTGTTCATCAAAACATTGGCATATATTATGATCGTATTCATATAAATTAAATTTTAATTAGTGCATTTTTATATGATGTTTGGATTAATTTGATATATCATCATATTTTGAATATCTTCATTATAATATTTAATCATCTATATGTTTAATCAACGATGTAACATTTCACAACAACATTAGACAACACAATAGAATAAAATAAAACATATTTTATTATATATGAATAATAGGCTCTTTGTCATACAAAATTGTTGGACACTTATTGGTAACCCCTTGTCTTTCAATTGGGAAACCATGTTCATTACATTAAACAAAATGTATGATTTTCCCAGACAATTATTTTAAAAAATACAACAACTTGCATTGATATCCAAATATATTGATCATCATTCTTTGTTGGAACTATTTTCAGTGCTTGAGCTACTTCCATGACTTGGGTTATTTGGTCGAATGTTTTGTTGATTGTCTCGATTTTTTTCCTCTTCTTCAAATGATTCCCTTAAAAAAAAAAAAAAAAGGTGTAATGAGTGTATCTACAATGTTGCGAATAATGAAAATTGAACTAAATAATATACATGAATGTAAATAGAAACGAGACATACCTTAGCAATAATTGAGTTTTGAATGATACACATTTTTCAAAACCAAATCTCATGTGTTATGTCAACAACTCTTCTATTGGCACATTTCCATACTTTGTTTCTTACAAGTTTTATACCCCATAATAAATCATAGATTTAATAAAAAATAATTTTTTGTTCCATTAATTATAAAGTTAGAGAATTAAAAGAACACAAGATACTTACAAATTCCACAATTAATTTTTGGTATGCTAACAAATACTCACAACCCTTACGTAACCCAATTTTAATCAATTCTTGTGATAGCTCTTCTTTGTATGTTAGCACATGTTTGAGACATTCAAGGATGTTTGTTGTAAAACAAATTAAAATATACAAAAAAGAAATCTTAAGTTAATGTTACAAGGAAATAACAATTACTCACAAACTTTTCTATCAACCCTTTTCTTCCTTGTCGTCTTGTTTTATGTGCTAAATGGATTCCATTTTGTTTTCTTTTCTACAAGAAAATACTTGAAAATTAATATTTAATGCTGAATCATTTATTTATATGTACCTAATAGAAAATTTCAAAGATTCCATACATTTGAAGAACATTGTTGTTGAGATGTCTCCTCCTGTGATGCAATTATGTCCATTTCTTTTGACATTCCTACTAGTATATTTTGGATATCAGCTCGTTGATCCTTTGGGATTTTCATAATCTTTTTCAAAAAGTAACATGACAATAAACTATTTTTACATTGATATATGAAAACTAAATATAACAAAATTGATATTAATAAATGAATGGTTTGTAGTAATATATACGTATTATAGAAATTATTTTTTAGGAATATTACTTTTTGAATGACTATTTTTTGTTGTTGTATGTTTTTTCTATTGCAAGTCTGATAGGTGTCATTGACCATTTCTCTTGAAACGCTCCGTGTAGTTTAGATATAACTTGGCTATTGGAATCATTGGATCAATTTATGTATTGTAAGTCGAAAGTACATCTATACGTTCGTTCAACTATATGCCTTGTAGTTTTGTAAAAGTTTTCCCCCCTTTCATTAACCTCCAACACCATTTCAGATGAGCTAAGGACCAATTCATCATCATTTACATATTCTATAATCTTTATTTTCTTAGGATGACATTCCTTTTCTTCATTGTTGGTCCTTGTATAACATTAAACATATGTGAATTAATAGATTGTTTGAAACATATTATCTAATATTTTGAAGTATATTATTAATGAAAATTCAAAAAAGAACTCATATTGAATCTAGAATTTTTTCATTCACCTGATTCTTCCTTTTGCAATTTTTCCATCAAGATTCTACACTCTTATGCACTTTGATCAGAAAGAATCTTATCGATATCCCTCACTTTATGTCTCTGTAGGACACACACTAACAAATACATATTAGTTAAACTTACTGATGTGAGTTGGAAATCTCGCTTACGAACTTAGCATTTAAGGGTTCTAATCATGCATGCAGAAAATGACCATTTAAAGGCCTCTACTTTTTCCTATTCTCCCAACACAAAACCCCACATTCATGCAATACAAAGGTGCAAAAAAGATTAGGTAACTCAACCTTAAATCCTTCATTTGATGTCGATCCCTTCACTTTCACTCGCTCCTTGACTGTAAGCCTCCTCCCAAAGTCGACATACATTCACACATGGACAAACAAAGAGTTGAAAACATGCATTTCATATACTAATTGTTGGGTTAGATGTGACAATATCATAAAATAAATACACGATTTGAACACATGATATGGTGGGACGAAAAAAGTATTCCTTTTTGTATTAATCTTCACAAGAGTAAACTTACAATATGTGGCTGACACTATTGCTTGAACCTGGCCCTGGGATCCTCTTCACAATGCACCAATTACTCAACCTGACAATACAATTGCAGGAAATTGGGGCAAAGGGGGGATAAATTTGCATAGAGTTTCTATGATATTCTTCTTCCTTCTTTAAATGGGACCCCTACCTCTTCTTTTATAGGTAGTTATCCGGTTTAATGACTGGCCATAGGCAGTCAAATGGTTTTAGCAATTTCTTGAAACTTTGTTTCCCTTCTGCAACTTTCCATTTTTTGTGCTTTTGTCAGTATACATGAGTTATAGAAGGCCTGTATGCATATGCATGAGTGCACACACAAGATATAGAAGGCTAGGGCGCATATGGCTCAAAAAGAGGGCTTTTTAGAACAACTAGCTCAAGAAATTGGCAAATAGTAGGGCTTGAGGCAAGTTATGCAGGTTGGGTGAAAATTAGGCTTATAACACGTACATATAGTTCAAACATATTGATTTTGTATAGAATTTACAAAGAACTTGTCTTTTTAACATATTAATTTTGTACAAAATTTATAAAGAACTTGTCTTTTTTGCATTTTTGGATGTGTTATCATTGTGTCAATCAAAATTTGTGTTTTTTTTTTTTTTAAGTAAAAAGGTGGTGCCTGTTATATTAACATAATCAAAGTACAAAACTGTGTGAGATGCCCGTTGTCCCACCTAAGAAGGAAACTGAGACAGCTAGGCATCCATGTCCAAATATCACATTGTGTTCTAGTTGACAAAATTTAGTAAAATTTTCCAGAGCGACGTCCTACCCGAAGGAAACCAGGACTTATGGTCGCCAGCATGAAGCTGATTATTCTATCTATTACTAAGAGATCCTGATAACTATCTAGCATAAAGCTGAAAATATAACAATAACACCAAAACATGTATGAACCTCGAAGCTGAGCTGCTTGTACTATAACTCCAAGTGCTTCCATCAAGTCGGGAAGGAGTAGGGGTGCGCACAGGTTGGGCATTGTTTCTTGGATGAAGCTCTAGAATGTACAGCGAAAAACATGTCGAGTCGTTGTTCCATGCGCTCCAGGCAGAATGATTGATCGTCCATCTTGTCTCTGATTTCGAAAATGAGGTCGAGGTATCCCCAGTCCTCTGCTGAAGGCTGCTCCCACCAGTGGCTTTCCCTGGACTCCTCATTGACGGCCTCCTCTGCTTCTTTTGCACTGTACTGATGGCGCTCTTGCTCTTCCTCTGTGGTTTCCATGGTGGGCTCGGGGGGAGCCTCCTCGACCACATAGAAAGGGGAATACGGTTGTTCTGCGATAGCAGTGGAGGGGTCAGGCTCATTACTAGCCGGTTGTCGAGTGCTGTGTGAGCCAAGGCTCGAGCTCGGGTTCCGGTTACTCAATGCCACGAACAGGGTGTGCCCAGAGTGGCTTGGCAGGTTGTCTTGCAGGCTGACCGCTTCCCCGTGCTCCTAAGGAGGCAGACGTGATCTGGTCCTCCTTCGCCTAGCTACGATTGCCATCGCCTTCTCAAAATCCTTCTTTCGTTTGCTTCTGGACTCCGCTGCGTACCAGGCCGCACCTCGTCGCGGTTTCCCTCGAATACGAGGCATGGCAAGGTCCCTATGGAAGATTCAAATGCTGCCTATATTTATCAAATTACCTCTGAGGAGCATGGTTACTGATTGTTGTTGCTGTGCGAGGGAGACTGGAGAGAGGCTGCCTTTGCCCGGATGTGTTTGAGAGATAGAGGTCTTCCAGACCGAATTGTTATTAGGTGTTGCAACTTGGACTATGAGCGTTATAAACACCATAATTGACATATCCAGGGCATTAATCGGATTCATTAATCTCTGCTCGTTAGTGCTCTGCTGGTGAGTACCTTCCGCTTGCGCGAGGGGTCTCTTCGAAATGCATCGCCTGCTGCGAGTCATGTGGGTTAAATGTGCGAGGCAAGGCGAGATGGTGGATGCATTAGCGCAGTGTCCTGGCTCTGCCTACGTGGCTCTATCGCATCCCTTAACACCCCATCCGGGGATCAATCAAAATTTGTGTTACTTGAACTATTCTCACACATTTTTTAATCAATACATATCTTGTACCATTCAATACACAATCCATTCAATATATTTTATAAATAAATCACATAATTTTATGCAAAAAAAAAAAACGTTTTCGGTGGGATTTGATAATATAAAAAACATATTTTTTAAAAACTATAAATTACAATAGTGGGATATGTATCATTATCAACACTAATACAATAGAAAAAAAAATGAAAAAAAAATACCATGAACAAATAAAATTACACATAGATGAACGAATATTTTTAATTACATTGTAGCATTACTGATGTGTTTTCTTTGAAAGCACGTCAGTGCATTAGATTCAATCAGACGCACCTATTACCTGAAACCATTATTTTTTTAAATGTGATAGGGCCAAGAGGGTTTGCATATGATGCATCACATGTCAAACGCTTTTTATATGAAAACATAAATCCATTAAATCTAAAACACCTAAAATGAAAAGTTGTAATTATGAAGTGATAGAAGGAGTTAAACACTAGGGTGAAATTTTGCAGTAACATAAGCAAGAAGAAGAAAGGGTTTAAGGTAAGTATGATTTTTTTTTAATTTCTTTTCTGAATTTTAATTAAATCTAAATAGAGATACAAATTGTAAAAAAAATTATTATTAAAATCAATAGTAAAATTTAAAATTTTTACTATGCACAGTTTTGAGTGAATAAAAAAAACCTTCAAATTGTGATTTTCTGAATAATTTTGTTTCTCCAAATGGATTTTGAATGAATCGCCATCAAATTACAATCTTCTGAATAAGTCTCTTTTTCCAAAGTATTGATTTGTTGCTCCACAATGCTCCCCTATATGTCTCTCTTGCAAATATCTCCCCAGTAAATTTTGGAAAAATAATAAATACTGAATTGCTTAATACCCAAGAAATATTTTATGAAAAGGGTTTTAAATGAATCATCATAAACTTCAAATTCTAATCTTCTGAATAATCTTGTTGTTCCAAAGTATTATGTTGCTCCATAGTGCTCTCTGGTATGGCTCTCTTGCAAATATCTCCACTATAAATTTTGGTAAAATAATGAAAAAGTGAATATATTTTTACTATTTAAATGACTTGATGAAATTAGAATTTAAATTCCTGCTCATTTTTCAATTGTAAAAAAAACAAAGTCACACTTTTTTTTTTTAAGTTTTTTGAAACCTCGGTGCGTCTATTAATATAATGGACCAGTGCATTTTTGTATAAAACGCACTGATGCACTTAAATATTTTGGAGAACTGATATCAAATAATTGTTTTTTATTTATTTACAAACAGGTGTGACTCACAAATAAATTCCCTGGTGCTTTATATTGTTATATACACACCATTGTGTGTTGTTTAAATAAGTTCATCGTTATGCTTTCAAAGTTATATGAATTTTTATTTGCACTCAAAATAATATATTCATCTTAAATTATCTTTTAGGATGCATCGACATGACTTGTAGTACTCCATAGTATACATTTTCCTCTTAAAGTCTCCTTATTCTTAAAAAGTTATTGTTGATTTTCCTCAAATGCAGGGAAAAAGTTTATAATATCAAATGGACAATTCTTCAAATTATAGCCCATTCTATATTTCTCAAAGTCCATAACAGAGTTCTCCCTTTCCATTTCTAGTAAGTTCATATTTTATTTATATTTTGATTATCTAATTGAATTTAATTTTTTTATCCTTGTCAATCTGAATAAAAATGTATCAAAATTTGTAGGATCCTGATTCAGAATCGAGTTCAGTTGCAGATAATATTCCACCAATTCAAAAATGTTGGAAGCTCTTATCAAGAGAAACATACCGCAAGTAGTTGTTAGATGAAAATGGATAACCTCTTTACCCTGCCAGTACTAACATGCCATCTTCCAACCGTAATCTTGGGTCAACAATGGTAATAATTGATGTTGGGTATAATGTGATTTGAAGAAACCAGTTACATTGTGCTTACTAATATCATCGATATACTAATGTTCAATATTTTTGAAATTAGGATTTTGATGATGAGAGAACTACCTATGATCTTTTGTTTCACCTCACTACAATGTCAAATCGAGAGAAGGCCGCAATAAGAGCACAAATCGGAGAGGAAGCATACCAAGAATGGTTTAATCAACCACCTATTCAATTCACACTACGCTCAAATTCACCAATTAGGAATGACTACAACAATAGTAGTTCTTCACAAGTTGGCAATGGAGTCAATGAAATAGAGGTTGGTATCGATGATTATTTACGGGATACAACTGCCATGGAGACAATGTTGTTATATGAATTCCAGAACCATGAGTGAGGGTATGATGCTCATATCACTGATACCTTATTCAAAACTTTGAAATTTGCTTCCACCATCCCTCTATTTGGACCTATACATTCAAATTATACTCAACTAGGGACAACAATGTTATTATACAACTTGAAATCAAATTTTGGAATGTCAAATGCATGTTTCTTGACAATATGGAGGTAACTGACCATCATTAGGTTTCGTATAATTTGAGAAATATTGTCACACAATAAACATTAAAAATGATCAATTTTATCAACTTTAAATGACATTGTACATTTATATTTCCCACTAGCTGAAGGTTATTCAAAGATAAGGTTCTTCCTAGTGATAATGTATTTCCTGATAGCTATGAAGAGGCAAAGTAGATGTTGAAAATATTGGGTGTTTAGTACATGTCATATCATGCATGTCCTAATGATTGTATTATATATAGAGAAGACTATGAAGACAAAGAGATATGTCCAAAATTTGGGCATGAAATATATCATAAATCAAATAAAAATGCTAAATTGTAACATCCCACTCTGGCACACTAAGAAAACTTATTCTTTGAGGACACTTGCTCACAAGTGATTTGGATTATTATGCTATTAAAACTCTTGATTTTGATTATGAGGCATTATGGGTTGATGACATGTTGTTTTACTACGTTGACATAGACAGGTGCTATTGACTCGGTTTTATTGAGTGTGCAGGATTTTGGACCTTGAGGATGCAGAGGCATCGATGGAACCCTTGGACTCCGGATCGAGTCAGGTAGTGTACCATTGGGGTTTGATTGTTTTTACTGTGATATTAGTGCATTTGATTAGATGGTATGATATGGATATGTTCTGACATGATTTGTTGATGATGCAGGCTGATGATAGCTTGCCGACCAGACTCACATATGGAGTAAAGGGGTCACACATGACTACCAAAGAGGTTGAGGGAGAGGTGTGGACAAAATCCCTACCACAGCCTACTAGCACTCCCACCATGGCTCGAACTGTAGGTTAACGATTACCTAGTTCGAGAGGACCCACGATGCCGTGAGGGCAGACTGCAACAGTCGCTCACGATTACTCTAAGGGGCGCGCAATAAAGAGGGGGCCTTATTCTTTAGAATCCCTTAGTCTCCCATAAGTTCACCTGGCAGAGTGTTGACTCCAGGGGTTATTGATGTCTACCAAGTTAGTCAAGAGGCGAGTGGCACCCTTGGAGCACGTAGTGCATCCTGAAGGGCACATCGCGCAAGGGAACAGATAAGGCGAGTGGCACCCTTGGAGCACCTAGTGCATCCTCAAGGGCACATCGTGTTGTTGTTGACAAATAAATGAACCTATATGGCCTTAGGATGAATAATGAGTTAAGTATTTTTAAAACAATTTCCCTAATTAAATGTTGCCCAGTATGAAATTTAAGGCCTAAGTCTAAATTACACTAGTGGTAGAACCTTGTCTTAAATAATAATAATAATAATACTTATAATAAAAATTAAAATAACTTAATTAATAATTTTGACCTTCGTTAAATCTTGTAACATGAAGGGAGTAAGAAATTAAGTTATTCATAAAAATAAATTATGTGGTAATAAATGTAAACAGGGGAATTAATATTTAAAAAAAAAAATACTAATTAAATGATAAAAGGGAAAAGGGGTTAAATTCCACACCTGCCTTTTTGAGTTCTAATTAAAAAGGGGAAAGAGGGAAAATCAAAAAATAGGAAACTAGGGAAACGAGGTAACACAAAAAGGGAAAAAGGGGAACTTAAGGGAAAAAGTGGAAAGTCAACTTAGTAAAGAATCTACCATTTAAGAGCTTTCCAATTTTAAATTGGATTAGCAATTTCATAATAGGGAAAGCCTTTAAAACCTGTAAGGGAATTTGGGGACACCTAGGAATGATTCTAAGAGTAACTCTAGGTGGGTGAGGGAAATAAGATAATTAATAAATTAAAGAATTTAAATAATAGAGGAATGAAAGGGATGGGTGACACTTGTATGGAGAAGAATTTTTAGGAATTTATTTTAAAAACCTTAATTAAATGAGATTTTAGGAAAGAGAGGAAGTGGGAAATTCTATATAATGAAGGAAGGAGAAGGAGGAAGGTGCATATTCTGTTTTTGTAACGTTACGTTGCAGAAATATCGAATTGATTGATTTACTTGTGGGAGTTGGGATACCCAGCTCGGAGAGGAGTGGTAGCTCGGCCTTGCGAGGCAAGCTGGGAGTTAGACAAAATCTCTTGTTAGTGTGTGTGTCTTGTTTGCGGCTCAGAGGGCTAATGGGGAAGAAGAGTACCCCTAGTGTTGGCTGGGAGGTACCGGTGAAGTCTCGATGGTCGACAAGTGGTAGTTGCACGGAGAGCGCGGTCATCACTCAGAGCAGGCAAACAGGCAACAATACTCTCCTTTCATTTTGTATAGTATATGTTGTAGGTTTTATGCTTCAATCTGCTTAATTAATGGAAATGTAAAATGATGTTCTTTTTAAATTTGATGACTGAACCCTTCTTTAGCCTAGCCCGATGGTGGTTGAGTCCCATGGTCTTCGTCTTCCCGCATGTCGTGACCGCTCTATGTGTTGATTGTGACCTTGAGGTTGTTTATCCTTCGTCCCTAGCTCACCAGTCCTTTCCTGAGTAGTCGGTCAGGAGCCTGATCTACGGTCATCGAATTAGTGTTAAAAGACCTATGGATCTCAATGCGTTGCTTTTATGTGTAAGAATGATGAAGCCAAGGATGAACCTATTAGTCATCTACCTCTGTTGATGTCCTTGCCTGATTGTTGACTTGCATCTTCCAGTATGACCTCTGCATATGGATTATCTTGCTTCCTTGTTGTATAATTTTCTACGCCTTGACTGATAGAAGCCTGTGATCCCTTCGATGAGTTATCCTTATGGCCTTGGCATTCTCTTACTATTGTCAGCATTTTTTTTTATATATTGGTATTCTGAGATGTCAAAGATCACTTCGGCGAATGAAATTTATGATAGATATAATATTAACTCTACGTTGAATAAGGTAATGATGTAAAAAGATTGCTATAGTGAATGTAACTTGTGATAGAGGTGAATTTTAACTCTGCATTTGCATTGGAAGAGCGATTTTAACCCTGCATTTTGTTTAATTCTTGGCATACTTTCACCACGTCTTCTGTTGGGTGTGTTTTTGTTTTGCCATTTTTTATTTTTGGGCGTCCACTTCTAGATCTTTGACCGTGTTCCTCTACTGAGGCATGAGGAATGCTTCACCCATTTACATGAATACCCGTGCAAAATCTTCCTTGGGCAATTTTTTTTTCTTCGCTGCGTTTCGTATCTTACTGTATTTTTCAATGGTGTTATTTACCTCTGCACTATATTTTACTCGATTGAAACCTTTTAATGTATTTGGACCATGCTATTGGGACCCTTGGAAGTCAACGACCTGAGTGAACCCGTGAATGCTCCACATTTAATGAGATTGCTAAGGAATGACTTCCGGGTTTGAATGCATTCGTTGATTCTGCGTTTGGTGCATTCCTAGCAAATTCAAGCTCTGTGTTTTTTTTTAAATCTTGTTTGCTCTCTCATCTTATATCTCATTTTAAAACTGGCTGGGAATTCCTGCATTTTATACCTCAATTTTCTTGACTGGCATGCTACTCCTTCAGCCATATTCGTTTGTTGAGGGTGAAATTTGTTTGATGGAAAGGGGTGAAATTGTGAGGAATGAATGTTATGGAATCCATCAAGCTCAATTTTCTTAAATGAATAGAACTCATAATATGTTTGTATTAATTACTTTGAACATATATGTATGGGAAGGTTGTCTCTGATTCAAATTGAACAGAGCTTGCATGTATGCAGTTTTTATTGAGTTGGAACCATCCATGGCCGTGAAATTCACCCTGCTAACTTTTGGCCAAACCTTGACCTGATAGGGATTCTTCCCAAAAATTTGATATAGCACGGATTTTCTCATAACTTAATTAGAAACCTTTACGCTCATCCATTGCTAATCCAAGGAAATCGTGAGAGTTTGATCTTTGATGAATTATTTTTGCCAATCGATCTCTGGATGTGTTAATCCTCTAGATGTGTTAATGTTGAAAAATATTGTGGTAAACACAAATCAATTGTTGTTGTCATTGCCAGCCATTACTAATCAAGGCTTCAACGATTAAGTCTGATTTCTGGAATGAATTACTTTGCGATTGATTTTGGAACAGTTATTGTTGTGAGAAACACTGAAGTGAAAAAACAAGATAAAACTATTTGTTAGAGCCATTGATAGTGTTGGAATTATAATCTTGTCAACTTTTAACATTTTTCAACTTCTTTCCTTTAGATATTTTAAACATATATATACTCGTAACTTCACATGAAATTCGAAGAGTAGTTTATATTATGTAACTTGAGATGATTGAATTACACAGGATTACAATTTTATGAGTTCATAATACCAATATTTTCTTGGAAATGAACATATGATTAAGATTTTTGTCTCAATCTTTTATCAACTCTTATGTAATATACTCTTATGATATTATTTGTTTAGTTGAAACTACAACTATAAATTGTCAATATCAAGTGTAATATTAATACTCTTTTGATCGTATTATCAATACTCTTTTGATTGTATTATCAATACTCTTTTGATTGTAATATCAATATCAAGTGATAATGTATTTCCCGGTAGCTACGAAGAGGCAATGTGGATGTTGAAAATATTGGGTGTTTAGTACATGTCATATCATGCATGTCCTAATGATTGTATTATATATAGAGAAGACTATGAAGACAAAGAGATATGTCCAAAATGTGGGCATGAAATATATCATAAATCAAATAAAAATGCTAAATCACATGGTCCTCCTGATAAGATATTGAGGAACATGTCTATAATCCCAAGGATTCAAAGGCTCTTTTGTTGCAAATAATCAATTATGTTGCAGGGATGTCATGCCTCGCACAGAAGTGATTTGAGATTTATGTGAATCCTAACATATTCAATAGCCATGAAGCATATAGAAGATATATGGCCCTAAAAATTCAAAGATTAAGTACGAAGTCTACAACTCAGCATAACTATCGATGGCATCAACCCATATTTCGTCCAAAACACCAAATATTATGTTTGTCTTGTAATAGTGATTAATAACAATATCTCCCCATGGTTTTCCGTGAAGAATGAACATCTTATGTTGGCTCTTATAGTCCCTGGTAGAAGACAAGTGAAGAATATGGATGTCTACCTACAACCATTGGTAGATGAATTGAATGAATTATGGGAAGGGATACATGTATACGATGTATCAATACCCATCACAATATAGAGGAGTTTTACATTGTATGGAACATGTGCTTACACCACACATGATTATCCGGGCTTAGGAGTTTTCTCTTGTAAATTACATGTTCATTGATTTGTTTATATACGTAACAATATTTTTTGGCATATTTAATTTGTTGCGATTGTTATGATCTTCAAGGCTAACATGCTCTGTATACATTAATACTTTCATAGGTCTTGTAATAGAAGGCTATCATGGATGTAAATGTTGTGGACCTTATCTGAATATTAGGTGGTCCAACCACCTACGAAAGCTAGTGTGTGACTACTCCAGGCTATTCCTCCCAGAGCAACACCCTTAGAGAAGAGAAACATCTACTTTCAATGGAAAACCAAAGAGAACCAAAAGGCATGCAATAATGACACCAGAAAAATGGATTAGAGCATATGAGAGAGAGAGAGAGAAGGAGAAGGAGACTACTTAAATGTTTGGTTCAAATGGAATGCCTATGTTCAATGATCTAAAATTCTTCAATACCTATATTGAAAAATTTCCAATTGGGATGAAAAGGAAATATGTATTTTATGAGCTCCCATGTTGGGAACATCTTAATATTTCCAACTTACTATATCCCATGCATATATTTAAAAATGTTTAATCTTCTTTATGTAGGCACATATCATCAAACGAAAGTGACACATTGGTGGTTAGGAGAGATATTATTTCTTCAAAAAGTAAAAATAAACATTTTCCAAGAAAAGAAAGAAGATGAGAGGTTGGTCCCACTTGGTCTTTCAATCAAGGTGATGTCTCATGGATATTGAATAAATTTGATCTTTCTTTCGAAAAAAAATTATATTGGATGTGAAGGTGCCTTCTTTATATTGGTCTTCACTATGGAGTGGCTTCACTATGAAAGACCATTTTTGGGGGTTAAAATCACATGACCATTTGAACCTTCTAAGAATACATATGTCAAAAACATGAATTTAGTATTTGTTTTATAAATTCAAGCCATGGGATAAAACATAATTGATTTTGTATGTGTTTAATTTGTAGGGACATTATCCTATGCTTGTGCATGGGTGTGTGAACCATGAATTCCCCTAGGACCTACAACGTGCCATATCTAAATTATCTGCATTCGTACACTCAATCACATCAAAGGATATTCATATGGCTAATATTCCATGGGGGCATCAAGAGATATCTAAGATTGTTTGTATGTTTGACAAGGAACTGATGACGAGTTTCATAGACTTGTAGGTTCATTTTCTAATTCACCAAGAATATGAGTTTGAATTAGTTGGAGTGGTAGCATGTCGTTGGATGTTCTTCTTAGAGAGGTACCTGAAGAAATTGAAAGGATTTGTTTGACAACGGGAAAACCCAGAAGAGTCTATGGAAGAGGGGTACATATCATATGAGTCTTTTTATTATTCGAGTGAGTACATCAAGAAGATCGACAACACACCAGGTGCGGTGATTTGGGACGATGAAATGGATGAAGAGAAAAGAGAAGGGAAGATTCTCCAAACGAATGGAAAAATGAACTTGATAATGAGTAAGTGACTTATCGTTTGTCAAATTTCTACATAGTAACTAATCACACTAAACTTCATAATGTATATTTTGATCTGATACATACCATATGTCGGTTTGATTTCATTAATACACACACACACACACATCAACGAATTCAGAGATTGAGGCCATCTTTAAATTCATTATTTACAATTCAAAGGCATCACAACCATGGGTCGCATTGTACAAATAGAAGAGGAGTAAATGGGACAGTGACAAGAAAGAATTTAGATGGTTGAATGGTAGAATAATGCCTTATCATGGTCATTTAAAGTAAAATATGCCAATGATATGCCCAAATAGTTGGGTTGCTGACCAATTCAGAGAGAAATACGGTGCATCTAGTCATTACCTACGTGTTGAAGAGGATGCACAAAACATAGGGATTGGGTGTAGAAACTCAGTAATAATCTATTTTTGTACAGTTTTAACTTCATAATGCATCTTTGAATTGTAAAATCATATTTTATTAGTCGTCTTATTAGACACATGACACTATGATTTTTTCACTTTTTTATAGTTGCATTTGTTCCCATCTATGTGGGTATATGGAAATCATTTTCTCACAGAGAATTTCAATGATGGACGCATGACACAAGATTGTGGAGTGGAAGTTGAGTTCGACCAATCTAGTTGTTCTAGCCACCATGATCAAAACCTAATACAGAAGACATTAGGTTATGTTGGAAAGATACAAGAGATCATTTGAGTGGACTTAGCTTATTTCCAATGTGTTATTTTTAGGTGCAAGTGGTTGGACACCTTTGATCAGAATAATTTAAAGGAATATCATGATAGTGGGATGATACGTATCAACTCTAGAAATATGTGGGATGAAGCTAAGGAGCCTTATGTTTTCCCAAAAAACTACAACCAAGTGGTTTTTACCCAAATGTGTTGGATAGGGATTAGTGGTTCGTATTAAGACATGACCCTAGATCAAAACATATCTTTGAGAACAACAGTGTTATCATTCCAAGCGAGGAAGTTAATGAGGGTGATGACAACAAAGAGTGATATGTACATGTTTTATTTCATCATTAATATTGTTGTTGTATCTTTTTGTTATCTTTATTTCACTAATTTTTTTTTATTCATCTTGTGACAAAGGAAACACTAAGTTAAAAATAACAAATCTTTAAACAATTTTAGTTGGTTAACATTTAGTTTGATGCGTAATGTGTTTTTCTTTGAAATTATTTGTGATTGCATCGAAGAATTGATTGATATAGAATTTTATATTGTTATTTGAACATATTTATATGTCGTTGCATGTTTGATTATATAAAATTTTAAGAATTATTATCATGATAAATTCGTAAGAATTATTATCATGTTCAAAAATGCCTCAAGATGTTAGATGTTTGACCCTTTACCATGCTATAGAAGCATTGAGACCTAAAAAAGAGCATAGTAACAATGGTGCACTTAGAATTTTGATGTGTATAGAAGGTGACCTTTATCCACTTATTAACAATCCTCTTACCCTTGGACACACTCAAGCACCTGTATAAAGAAGTTGTGTTAGTCATATGACTTTGAGCCCTATATATCTTAGGGAAATAATTTTAAGATTTGCATTGTAATTCCTTGCTTGAGCATTTGAGTTGTGAATATTGTAAACCATGCATGAGTAATTTAATTAATTTTTTTAATTATCTATCTATATATATATATATATATATATATATATATATATGCAATGACATATAATATTTTTATAGTTGGCAACATTTTTAGATATTGAATAGTAATATTTTATTTTACATAGTTTCATATTTATCCTCATAATCTATGTTGATATTAGAAGTAATAATATGGTTGATATGCATGTTTAATAGTACAACCTTTTTAATGATATGTTAATATGATGATTCAAAAATTGAGTTTATGCTCATGTATTTTATAGATTCAAAAGTAAGATATTTAACAAATAAAGTGGTTTATAATTTAAATATTAAATTTCTAACATGATTTTGTGAAAATTTGGTTTTTAACTAAAGTGTTTTTTAGTTTACATACTTTTATCATTGCTTTTGGAAATCTTAATAAAATTATTCCCCCAATGTTGAGTAAAACCACAATTGATGAATTAATTTAAAATTTGATAGTAAACAACTTACGAAATAATGTCAAAAATAACAATAGGAAGATTAATTTACATCCATAACATTTTAGGGACAATAGAATGCTTATAATTGGAGATCATAACTTTTTATAATAAAAAATTTTAGTGCATAAGAGTCTACTTTTGGTTTTTAATAATATTGAGTCTTTGTATTACTAATAAGAAGAAATTATACAAAAGCAATTGTAGTTGGCCTACCCGCAGGGAAACCACACCAACTGCAAAACATAACATTGTCATTTTTTTGTTTTTTGGTATGTATACTATCTATAACTGATAAACTAAAACATGGATAGCTTCTAGTTCCTCTTTCTTATTTAATCTACTAAACAGAGGTGGTAAACCCAAACCTTATTGGTAATATAAAAAAAATCGTAGATGGAACAACATAAAAACCTAGCTAATGCTTATTCTTATTGTCACTCAAACTTGGGGATGAGCATAGTCCAGATTGGACAAGTCCATGACGACCATATTATCAGTAATCAGGTTCATCTTATGGTCAAGAAACTTTATTTGGAGTTGGACGTCGTCGAGTTGTAGGAGAAATTTTTAGAGAGCGTCATGGTGGTCCATCGGAAATCTCCCCATGATATACTTTAGGTGCCAATAAATGTCCACATTTTTCAAGTACTGTGAGGACCTCCTTGATATGGAGCCAATATCAAGAACCCATGAGATGGTTTTCTCCTTCACCTCGTCATCCGAGATGAAATTACTTAGAACAGGAACATCATCCTCAACCAAGTCCATTTCTAATTGAATTTACGGAGGAGTGATGGAGTGATAGGTCTAAGTTGAGTTTTCAGCTGCCTCCACCAGGAAAAATCCCAATCGAGTTATGGGCCTAAGTAAGTTTCCCCCACATCTTCGTTGGGAGGAGCTTCCCCTGGCCATATCAAAGGAACTGTGAAACTAGAATGATGGATGGAGGAGCAAGGAGGGGCAGAAAAATCCCACCACAGGGTGCAACAGGGAAACTGCGTAGGGGAACATAGGATAGTAGAAATGAATAGCCAGAGAAAAGTAGTAATGCAGCTAGAAGGGGATGCAACTAACATATCCAACCAACACCAGGACCCATGAGTGGAGGATGCTCCCATGATTATGGAGGATATGGGCGGTATCTGTCATAAAACTGAGTTGCATCACCACCTTCGCGTACCACATGCAAAGGATAGGAGGATCAAATAGGTAAGGTGAGTGCAAAAACATGATGTGAATGCCTAGACAGGTCCACTTGAATGTGAGGAAAATACAATGGCTGGAGTGTTTAAGCCACATGAGGAAGAGAGGTCGGTGACAGAAGTGACTGACAACTATACGCAGCTCTACAGGCCAGGTGGGTGGGGAGCAAGGATGATTTTAGGGGCTAAATTTCTCTCATGGGATAAATTTCCATGGTTTTTCCAAAGAAGAGATTGGTTATTTTAAAAATGATTCTCCCAAATTATATAGGATACAATTATTTTACCTTAAAAATCGCCAAAATTTTATAAAAACTATATAAAATCCTTATAAATTTGAATATTTTTACAAAAATTTTGCCAAACATTTATAGTTGGCATATGAAGGATTAGTAAGATTCACCAAGGTTTCTACATTTCAAAATAAATTTCCATCCTTAAAATCATCCCTGGTGGGGGGGTCGGGGACCCACCAGTGTTTTGATTGGATCCCTAACACCCCATACAGGGGAGTGTATATGACTATTAAAAAAGAGTAATTAGTACAGTGGAAAATAAAATTTATTCATATGTAATTTGTTTTTTGAAAAATAATTTAGTTAGAATGAATATATATGAACTATATATGCAATAGAAAAATGTTTATGGTAATTTTACAATTATAGTTTCAACCATATTGAACTTTGTAATTTATAAAAATATCTTTTCATTTTTTTTCAAATTAAGTCTTTATGTTTCATATATAAAATTTTGATATAAGTTCACCAATACATAATCTATAATAAAGATCATTTAATAAAAATAAACATCATGATGATAACCATCTAACAAACATAAACATCATCTAAAATACACATTTAAATTTTCTAAGATCATCTAATTAATTATATATACCTCTAGCACATATAAACATCATTAATTAGCTAGCACACAAATCTAATAATGTAACAAGGCATCATCATTGTGGTCACATCTAACAAAACACAAGCATTGTCTAACATCATCATCACACACATATACCAAACATATTTTAACATAAACATCTATCAAGCACATATATAAAACATATCTAACATTACCTAAAAATGTACACATCAACATCAACATATAAATTAATTAAGTACATAGTCGTGATCAACACGAAAAATGCACATCTAATGAACATTGTTATAACATACACATCTATCAAGAAAATTTAACAAACATATATAACATGACCTAACAATATACACACATGTCATTGGTACGCTTGATGACTACACACATCATTGCTAAAATATTTACGTAGCACATCAGATAATATTTTTTACAAATAACTCAAATACTATGTTCCCTTTTAGAGCACGGGTGTGTCAAGTTACTATGTATCACATCGACGTATATATTTTTTGAAGAAAATCCTACAATGGTGCACAATTTTTTAATTTAACCCTGTCACGGTGCGGTTGATTATCCGACACACTGGTGCATCTGGTGTTACATAGGGCACCAGTTATTTAAAAAAAAAAAAAACTAATACGATGCTCCCTTTGGATCAAGGGTGTGCCTCAGTGCGTCAATATACTACGGAGCACACTGACGTATATTTTTACAAATAATCCTACAATGGTGTGTAAATGTTTTTATTTAACTATGTCACGGTGTGTTCTATTATTAGTGGCACCGGTATGTCTCGTTTTAACAAGCGCACTGGATTATATATTTTTTTAAATAACCCTATCATAGTGTGTCCATTTAGAGCACATGTGCTGACTAGTTCATCAATATACCACAGAGCACACCGGAGTATATTTTTCGAAATAATCCTATGATGGTGCATATTTGTTTTATTTAATCATATCATGGGACAATTATTAATGCAATTCTTTGGTGCATTGGAGTGTTATAGACACACTAATGTAGTGTATTTTAAATATACGTACTGTTATTCTTTAAAAGTTATCAAAACAATTATTTTCCAGTAATATAGATTAGAATTTTTCTAGACTGAGCATGTTGTAGACTCAAGGATTTAGTGAAATCCCAAATATATTATAAATGGGAAATGATTATAGTTTAGGATTTTGAGAGACAATTATGATCATTGAGGGTAAGATCAAGGTTATGATCATTGATGGCGAGATCAAGTAGGTTATGATCATTAACAACAAGATCACACAAGTTATGATCATTGACAACAAGATCACACAAGTTATGATCATTGACACCGACATCATGCAGTTTATGATCATTGATGATGAGATCATGCAAGTTATGATCACTTACAATGAGATCAAACAATTTATTATCATTGACGATCATGCAAGCTGGTTATGATCATTGACAATGAGATCACACAAGGTTATAGTGATTGTCGATAATGATGGCCATATGGGAAGGGAAATCCATATGGTAGTACATACCCATGGAGAAAGATTATGATCATGGACATCAAGGTCATAAGAACTCAAATTGTCATCATAATCACACACAATTTTGAATTAGCAACTAATATAAATTAGAATTTTTCTAAACAACCTGTTATGTTGGAGTTTACCAAATACTTGAGTCTACAACATGCTTCAGATGATTATAGATTATAATTTTGAGACACTACCCATAATTTAGAATCAACTATTTATAGTTGAAATGCATATACTTTATACTCAAGTATTTACAACTGAAATGCCTATACTTTAGACTCAAGTCATTACAGATGAAATGCAGACAAAACAATTCATAGAAATGCCCATGAAACAAATCACTCTGCCTCTCCCTTGCCTCTGAATCCCATACACCATTGTATTGGTCAACTCTCTACTCCTACTTCTACTACTTCTGTCTCAGCTAACGTCTCTACATGACTAAGAATATGGCTAGTATTTTTTTCTAATTTAACCCTTTTACGCTGTGATAAATAACTAGATGCACCAGTGCATCGTTATTTACATAGCACACCGAAGTATTTTTTTCAAAAACCTTATCATTGTACACCATTTTTTGGGATAAATCATATTCACAAGTGCAATTGTCTAGGTATCACACCATTGTATATAGTTTTTTTTTAAAGAAAACTTCCATGGTGTGCAATTTTTAAGAGCAAATGTGCACCTTGGTGCGTTATTATTTCTATAGTGTACTGGAGTGTATTTTTTCTTTGAAATAACCCTACTATGGTGCGTTTGTTTTCCTAGCACAAATGTTTCAGTTGTATAAAATGCATTGTTGCATTATATATTTATAAATGCATCGTACAAAAACATCCACTAAAACCTCTACCCGCTCGCCTTCGCTAGTATCCTCTGCGATAAACAGATCTTTGGGATATTTTAATAGGGGCATCCAAAAAAACCTTCGCGAGAGGGTATTTTTGTTGTAGTGTGAAATAATCTCTATACAGCCAAGTATTCTCGAATGACTCTTCTTATTAACCTCCACACCCTGACATCAACAATCCTCTTAGGGGCCAGAGCCAACTACCCTTCCTCATCTAGTGGAGGAAGATCTACTAAAGCGGTGACTTGTTGTCCCAATGCATTCTTGAGGTAGGATACATGGAAGGTGTTGTGGATCCTTCTACCCTATGGTATCTCCAAATCATATGCTACCTCTATGACTCTCTTTATGACTCTGTAGGGTCCATAAAATCAAGGCTTCATCTTCTTTGCACCACTCTTCTTTAGCGACAATTGTTTGTAAGGATTCAACCTGAAAAATACTAGGTCCACAACCTCAAAGCTACATTTTACCCAATTCCTATCTGCATACATCTTCTACTAATTCTGAGAATCATGCAAATTCTCCTTCATGACTCTCAATATGTCCTGGTTTTATTGCAACCAATATTTGGCCTTGGGATCCCTACTCTCCCCAAATTCCAAATCCACAAATGATTGGGCAACGTAGCCATACATTGCCTTGAATGGGATCATCCTGATGGACATGTGATGAGCAGTATTGTAAAATTTGTCCTCGATATGAAGCCACTTTATGCATGCTCGTTGTTGTCCTGACATGTAGATCCTCAACTACCCCATCATCCATTTGTTTACTATCTCATTCTTCTCATATGTCTATGGTTGA
This sequence comes from Picea mariana, assembly GCA_032191745.1. NCBI lineage: Eukaryota > Viridiplantae > Streptophyta > Pinopsida > Pinales > Pinaceae > Picea > Picea mariana. Next base: position 450,127 of record JASDQU010101596.1, on the reverse strand, counting down.
TAATTAGTACTTGGTGTGAACTCTATCTTGGATAACCTAAAGAACTCCTTCCAAAATGCGCGAAGAAACTTGGTATCCCAGTCACTCACTATGTTCCTCGAAAGACCATGTAGGCTAAATACCTCCCTAAAGAATAGGTTCTCTACTTGAGATGCGTTGTACTATGAAGGTATGGAAAATAAGTACACATATTTAGTCAATATATTCACTACCACATAGATATATTCCCTTCCCTATACCTTCGCCAAACCTGTAATGAATTCCATGGAAATGATTTCCCACTTCTATTATGGAATTGAAAATGGCTGAGGTAGACCTCTAGGATGTGTATAAAATGACATTTTTCTGATGGAAAGTCATGCACTCCCTCACATGATGAATTACATCCTCCTTTATATGCTTCCAGGAGAATCCCTCTTCTAGCTGCCTATAGGTATTCACATACCCCTGGTGCCCTACTATTGGTGCCTTATGTACTACCCTAAAAATCTTATCCTTGAGTGTGGACTTAGGGACAAGATAGATCTTGTATTTTTAGTATATGATTTCATCCAATACCATATACATGCCATCTGGAATACTTCCCTCCATCAACTCATAGCATAAGGTATTCTTGGAGTATTCTACCAAAAGAGTGGACTTCCAATCTGCTGAAAATTTTGTCATGGATAAAGTTGTTGATATCCTATATAGGGAGTCAATAACTATGTTCTTATTCCCCTTTACATACTCACTATCAAAATCATATGCTTTCAGTTTACTCACCCATTTTTGTTGTCTCTCATTCATATCTCACTACTCCAAGAAATATCTCAAGTTTTTGTGGTGATTCCTAACCATGAAGCATCCTCCCACTAGGTACTATCTAAACTTGGCCAGTGCATACATGATGTCGAACATATATTTTTCATAGATCAATTAGAACTTCTATGTCTCCCTCAACTTTCTTCTCTTGAAATCTATCGGGTATCAGTTCTACATAAACACCAATCCTATCCCATCACATTCCAAGACAAAGGGTTTTGTAAAATATGAGAGTGCTAATACTAGGTAGGTTCTCATCACCTTCTTCATCATGTCAAATGTTTCTGGTGCATCTTTCAACCATCGAAAATCCCCTTTCTTAGTGAGGTATGTCAATGACATAGCCAATTGCGAAACTCCTTTCAAAAAATTCTTATAACAATTGCATATTCCTAAGAATCCTCATAACTTTGTGACTAATCTAGGGGTGGTCCAATCTAATATCTTATGGATATTCTCCTAATTCACCCTTACTCCCTCAACACCAATCACATTCCCCAAACAGAGGATCTCTGTCAACCCAAACTAACACTTTACCTCCTTGGAAAAAAGTGATTGTTCCTCCATAATGGTGAGAATCTTGTCCACATGTTTCACATGTTCCTCCCAAATCCTGATGTAGACCAGAAGATCATGAAAGAACACCAATAATAATTTCCTTAAATTCTTATTGAGGATGTGGTTAATACATGAATGGAAGGTAGAGGGTGGGTTAGTCAGCCCAAAGGGCATGACTAGAAACTCGTAGTTCCCATAGTGACACCTGAAGGTTGTCTTGTGGACGTCCTCCTCTTTGACATGAATTTGACGGTACCTCGATCAAAGATCAATATTTGAGAAGTAAACCACCCCATGAAACTCATCTATCAAATCGTCAATCTTGGGTATTGGGTACCTGTTTTTTATGGTCTTCTTGTTCAGTTCCCTGTAATCGATCCACATCCTCATTGTGCCATCCTTCTTCTTTACCAATACCATAGAAGAAGCGAAGGGACTAGAACTAGGCCTAATGTTTCCCATCTCCAACAACTCCTATATGGCCTTTTTTATTTCATCCTTGAACTTCTTTGGATTCCTGTATGGTTTAGTGATCACGGGATTTGACCCCTCTTCTAGCCCAATGAAATTCTCAAATCCCATGTGAGGTGTTCTCCCTATTGTTAATGGTTCAAACACTCTTTCATGTTTTCCAAGAAATTCCTGGATATCCACATGGCAATGCTGGAAATCCTGTGATGGCTTCACCATTGTGATCAAGAACTATGTTGTGCAATCCATGTACCCATGTTTAAAAAGGTCCTCCATGGATTGATTTGACACGATCCTAGGGGAACCTCTAGACATACCTCTTAGGATGACTCATTTTCCACCCTTGTCTCTGAAATCCATCCTCATGTCTCAGTAATTCATGTGTATATCTCCCAATGAGTACAACCACTAAACTCCAAGGACCACATGGGTGTTCTCGAAATCTACAACATAAAATTCAATGGTTAATGTATAGTTTCCCAATGTTAATTCCAATCTCGTATTCCTATGAGACACTCCATGTTGTACTCATTTTCTTCTACCAAATTGAATCCCTCAAAGTCCTCTACAGGGATTTGTCTCCTAGTGACAAGTACAACATCAATGAAGTTGTGGGTGGCCCCACCATCAATCAGTGTTGTAACCCTTTTCCCCTAAAAAATTTCTCTGGCCCTGAAGGTGTAATGTTTGGGAACTACTAAAAGAATGGAAATGGTCACTCCATTGGCACTATCATAAAATGGTTCTAACTCTATAACATTGAGGTGTGATGTCTCACCAATGTTGTGTTCAATTCCTTCATCATCATCGTTATCCTCCTCTTCAGAAAAAACCTCATTATAATGGAGTTTACCTTTTCCCATACATTGATGACCTGGTTCCCACAGTTCCTTGAAACTATAGAAAATCCTCTTCCTCCTTACTTCTCTCTTATTTGACAAACCATTTGCATATGTTTCCAGGATAAGAATATTGTCAAATATATTGCATCTGTCTATTACAAATAAAATAGAGAAGATAACAATGACATCTTATTATTGTTTGAAATCCCCAAATCACAAAGATATCTAATGTTTGTAATAGCAACAGAATAATACTTCTAAACACACAGATCTAATGGATGGAAGGAAATTGAAACATCCGCTAACAAAAAAAAAGCTCAAACAGAAAACTTGGAATGATGCCAATGATGTCAACTGCTCCAAGGTTCTTCTATCCTCTTGCGAGCTACTTCAACATTTCCACTCTAAAAATAATCATCCATCCCTATGGATCTGACCCAAATGGATTGTTGTGATTGTCAAACCCCTTACATAGGTCACTGTGGGACAAGGTTGTGTGTCTAGCGGGGCCTCACGGGACACTCATCTTCAACTAGTGTGGATGTCTCCATATATGGATTCTCAAAAGCCTCCTAGTACCTTCAAGATCCAAAATCATCCTCTCCTGTAAATCTCCATAATTCCTTGTGATATTTGATATTCCTTCAACTAAGAACAAACCCCAGATTAAGCTCCAGCGGAATCTTCGATGGATCCCTCCCTTGTCTATCTAGGGTGGATATTTCTTCACTGAAACCCTAAAAAAACAATGGCTCCAATAAGACTCCAAAATGAGAGATCAAATTATAATTCTAGGGTGAATGGTTACCCCTATATTTATCATTCCTCCAAGCCTTCTAGATCTTTCCCCTTTTTGACCAAATCAAACCCTCACTTCATTTTCCATCCAATTTTCATTTAAACAAAATTATTTATTTTTGTTTAATGTCACTTTAGGATTTGTCATATTTTTAACCTAGTGACACAAAATAAACCTCTGCGACTGTCATTTCCTTTTTGAATATAGCCTACGAGATTCATATAGGATGCTAAGTCATCCTCCATCTTGATCGATTGGAAAGGGACATCAAAAAATATATGGAAATGATTGACAATAGTCTTTCGACCACTCCATCCTTATTCTCATGTTGAATTCCATATAAATTTAGTTGTACTTATATTAATCATATATACTATGAAATTATAGAATTTAGGCCAAAATTTCCCATCAATGTTTTGTACTTCAATAAACAACAAGCTAGGTCCATAATGATATGATTCTTATTCTTTACCATTTTTCCTCTAGTTTCTTCTCTAGGAATTAAATCCACACATTCATTGTAATCACCAATGAAGGCCATAAAATATATCTCATCTCCAACATCTGGTCTAACAATGGTTCCACATAGGCCAATATGCAGTAATTCACGTATTAAATTAACACACCACACTTTTATAGTATGAAAACCCTCACGTGCTTTCTTGTTCAGAACAAAATATTCACAAAACTCTATAGGATTGTGTTCTTGTGGTAATACATGTACCATGTTAAGTTTATGCAATAGTTAAGCTAAATAAATTTAAATGTCCACACCTTAAATGCCATAGTCTATTGGATTCAATTGTTGTTTCCAACACACACTTTGCACCAACATCCAATTCTAGTTGATACAAACTATTTTCTTCATAACCTTGAGCTATGAGCACATATTGTTTATGAATTTTCTTTATCATATACATTGCATCTTCAAATTCAACTTTGAAATTCATTTTATTCAATAGATTTACTGATAAAAGATTTGTCTTCAATATAGGTATGTACAATACTTCTCTAATATCATGTGACTCACTTGTATGTAGAAACATATGTACATCATAGATCCATAGTGTATAATTATATAATATTCCATCTATCTTGGTACATTATGGGTGGAAAATTAGAGGAATTGTCTTGCAGATCCAATTTTAGTGATAAGTCCCAATTTGGTGACTTCAAGTCTAGAACCTTCCAAATCTAGTTTGAAGCATCAAATGACACTTTTGGAGGTCAAAAATTTTTGATCATAGTTTCCATCACTTCGAAATTGTTCTAGACATTAATATATTTCCAACGGTTCTAAAATTACGTCAATCAAAGCTTGTATATGAAATTTATCCCTCCTGCAATTTGACATACATTGTTCACCATGATGGTACCAAGTGGGTGCCACATTGACCCCCATTAATCAGACACCTGGGTCTAGTAACATGTCGAATTTATATAATATTCTATAGGAACTAAAACCCTAACACTAATTGAGGGTTGAGACATGCAAAAACCCTAACCTTAACCCTAGACAACTATCATGCTATGTTAAATACTAGCCTGCTAGGAAGAGAAGGGGTTACATTCTTTCAATATTCTACTTGTTCCATAGTTGAGTATAGAATATAGGAGTGATTTTTGAGATAATAACATAGAAGGTATAATATTATGTATGATCCATTTAGGCCATAGTGTCATAGGAAACTTCGTAGAGAGTGCTCGTTTCTTTGTACTTGCATTTCATAACTTAAGAAAAGAGAGTAGAACATAGGCCTCACCTTCTATCTTGGTTTTCTCCCATATCAAGTTTCCTAGGATACATATTGTGTTCATTTATGTGGATGGGACATTCATTTTATTGTTCTTTCATTTTCATCAATTTGAGACTTAATCTAATAATAACAAATTTGAGATATAAGGAGATAAACTGCCTACTGAAAGATTTTAGAATATTGAAAGATCTATTGCGACAAACTATTATAGTTAAATATCATTGGGTGTTTAGATATCAATCACCTTAAACAATCATATCTAGGGTTATTTCATCTCCAAACTCGATATCTACATGCACACATGGCTCAAATTTTTCAAATCAATCACACCTTACATTCATATGTCTAGTCACACTAGAATCAATGTGCCAAGAATATTTAAAAATATTTTTCACAACAAGTGATGTTAACAAGTGATGTTATTAGTGCATGTTTCTCATTGTCCTCATCTAAGTTACTCTTCTCTATCACATTATATGAATGCTTCTTATTATGTTCATGCATGCACTTGTATTAGTATATCACGTAATTTATTTACTTGTTATAGTAGTAGCACATGACATTCATTCTCTAAGATTTCTTAGCATTCTATGAATTTCTTAACCAAAATTCATATTCTCAAATTTCTGGATTTTAAATCTCTTCTTTAATGTCTTCAAAGCAAGTGCTTCATAAATTTTACTTTTGAACTTATTCAAGGATTATTCTTCTTGAAGTAACACACCTCAAGCTCATCATGTAATATTTTTAAAATGTTCCATTAAACATTGAAACTAGTTACAAAGGTTAAAACACCTCATCTAACCCATTTCATGTCAAAGAAACCCAAACCTATGGATCCACTATATAGCCAAAAAAAAATCTAGCTGGTATTAAATATTTTGTATAATATGACTCACAATCAAAAACATTATGATTTTCACCCAACTTCAAAGAATACAATTTGTTATGGAAATAAAGTATTCTTGACTTATTCAATGTCTCAAATAGATTCTATAATGTGGTCCATATAGTATGTGAACTCTCCATGTCCCTGATTTGAGAAATGATATACTCTACCATAGTAGAGTTTATGATATACTTTTCTCTTCATCATACACCTCAAATTTCACTAAAGAAACATCATTAGTAGGAGGTTTTCACTCACCTTCTACAATCTTCAACAATCTCTACTTCATCAACACGTTCCATATCAAAAATTGCCAAATGAAATAATCATTTCCATCCAACTTGATGTCTAGTAAGGGAATTCTTGAAGAAGTAAATGAAATTCTCCCAAATCCTTAATAATATCCAAGATACTTTTACTTTGATATGGATACATGGATTTCCATGATCATATTAAATTGGGCTCTAATTACATGTTGCAAATGAGGAGGAATCATTGTTTGAGCTAAACGCCTATGTTGTTCTTATCCCTTTTGGGAAATGCTTATCACTATTTTTTGCACTTTGATAAATACTTCAAACCTTACTAATTAAATCAACTCTAACACAATTTTGTTTTAAGGTTACACAAGATATTCATTCAAGTTCAACACAACAATCTTCTCTTCTAGAATAATTGATTGCACTACACATGTATTAGTTGTACAACAAACAAAAACAATAAATGTTAGCAACATCACTACAAGTGGCACACATGACATGTGGCACTCATGATGTGTCATGAACCACTGACTTTAAACGCCAAATCCCCTTAACACATGGCATAAATCAAAACATGCCACATCACCTCCCACGTGGACTGATGAGGGTGTACACATCATATTTCGACATACGGTCTCTCCTATTGGTTTTTTCCATCTATTTTTTCTTCATTGCCTTAATTATTTCATCTGACATCATCTTTTCATCATCGACGCATGTCTTTATTCGCTCGTAGGATAAAAAGGAGGGGGTTGGAACCCTTCTTCCAAAATGATCTTAAGACCTCCACGAGGTTTATTAGACTCCCTTCCCACTAGTTTACCTCTGTACATGAGATTCCTTTCACATCTAATTTTTCCCTATGCACCCTCTCCTTCCAGTATCGGTTTCCTTCCAACAACATCAAGCCCGTGGTCCTCTTTTGCTCCATTCTAGGCTTTGGTTCTTCTCTGCTCTATCTTAGAACTCTCCCATTAGTTCCCTCTTGCTCATGCTACACACACTCTTTTATTCTCTCATACCTCTCATGTATCCTTCTGACACCCCTTTCACCTTCATGTATCCCTTGCACGTAATCACTTGGGAAGGTTCTCGACCTGTCCCCTCATTTTTTTCTATCAGAAGGAAATTATATCGTCAATCTGGGTGATTTTGAAATGGTACTTTGTGGTACCTTTGGCTTGTATCTTATCTTGTCCTAGCCATATTTCCCATACTTTTATTCATAGGGGTGGTTGGGTGTTCAACTACCAACCCCTTCTTATCGATTGTTTGGCTTCAACTCTAAGCTAGAGACATATGATTATTTACTTCACATTAATCCTCGAGGTGTTTTTGGGTATTTTACACATGAATCCTCCTTATTTTCCTCTTACTAATCCATCTCATGGTATCATGGCCAGTACTTTAAGGATTCACCCATCAATCAACTGGTTGACAGTTTCCAAATAAACAAGAATACAATTATAATGTTTATATATCATGGCATGGAAATCATTAGACATGATTAATTACATATTGGTGAAGATAGGGGTATTACAATCCACTCCTCATTAAAGGAACACCATCCTCAGTTTTATTTTCATCTCAGGAACATTTTACATGTCTTAATCTTTCAACTACTTCTGCAATGTTGTTCCTCTTCTTTCTTTGGTTCTTTTCCCAGAATCTTGGAATTGATCACATGCCTACACAAATTTGAAACAACAAGCATATTAATCCCAATTTTATGAAAAACATTTTATTGTTGTTCATAATTTCAATAGGAAATTTACACATTAGCACAATACTTGTCTGTGGAGTTCATGGATCTGCATCCATGTGGTTGTCACATTTACTTGGCTCACTATTTTCCTTGACATACCCATTGCGTTCATGATCCCAATCAAAAATTTAATATATATATATTGAACTCTTCTCTTCCTTGTGGTCACTCACCTTCCAGGCTTAGGCTTGGGATCCCCCTCTCTGCTATACATCCCCTTGGGCGATCCATCTTTCCTACCAAGGATTTCTTTCACAAGAAAAGTTTTATAGGCTTCACCAAGTATTATAGCTGAGGTTTCTCTGTATCTTTTTTTGTCGGGGCATCTCTCTGACCCATGTTACCAAATAAAAACATTCTTTGTGGTGATCATGGCATATCATAGGGTTCTCATGTCATAGTCAATATCCATTTCCATTCCTTCTAGCTTGAAAATCATGATATGTCCCTCCAGGATAGATATTTCGTGAGATGTGATCATTAGTTTAATCAATCTTTTCAATTATATTACCCACAGATTTAAAATTTCACAATCCAATTTTCAAATATGTTCCATACAAGAACCACATTCCACAATTTCAAGACTTCTTTCCCTAGGAAGTTTGGCTCTATTTTAACAAGCAGGCATTGGTATTCCTTATTGGATTACATCACTTCCATATCCAAGACCCTTCTTCCTACAATTCATTCTTCACACATCCAAACAAATTGTTATTTCTCATGCACATTATACTTTCATTGGACACTTGGAGTGGCTCACAAATAGTTTCCAAAATTTTTCTATACTAACAATTTCATTAAATTCATATATTCAATGATATAAAATAAAAGGAATTTTCATTCTAAACAAATGCATCATTTCAACATACCCATCCTCTTAAAATTCAATCACTTATCACATGAATTTAACCAATGTGATAATATCCATGGCCACATTTACACACAATGTACTATGGTATTCATTTCCGATTACCATACTTTATGTTAGGTACTCTTCCATGGTGCATTGGAACTCATAAAACCTCTCAACACATGGATTATTTATTCATATTCATTTTTACGACAAGACTGTTTTTCCTTCTTTGAGTTGATCATGACCTCAAATGAACATATATTTTATGAAATTAAAGTTTCATATGAATTCATTCCATCATTATTTCTTTGTTGAAAATCAAGGTTCCAATATTCATGGCCACCCATGTTTCCTATCTTTATTATTTCAAAGTTATGGTAGGAAATTAGAAGGTCCTCCTTCCATGAACAACAGTCCAATACCCGCCTTCTTTCATACAACATGCATTTTCTCAATGCATTCAATCAACATGCTGGTTATGAACAATGTTGTTCCCAATCATTCTTGATTGGTCAATGCATTCATGATACATTTGTTCATGAATTTATTGCAAGGACTTCAATCATCCTTGACTTACAGGGGTTTTTCGCTCTATCATTCAGATTATTTTCCTAAATCTGACCCTTCTTGGGTGTCAATGACATACCAAAAACAATTAAATTTGCATGCATATAATCAAGATATACAATAATTTAGGAAGGATTCTTACCCAATCCATTTCAAACCTCATGATACATAGCCATGAATTCTTTATACTTCTTTTGGCTTCCAACACCCTCTCTGATATTACCTCATCATTGGTACTTCATGGGGACTCCCAAAGTCCCTTCATCAATTGTTTCTACAACATCCTTCTTGTATTCTTCCTCTACTTCAGTTTGTCCACCATTGGTAGTTTTCCTTCCCTAATAGCTCTAATCTTCTCCTACACACAACATGCATCATCATAGCCACAATTATATTAGTTGTAATGGGAAATAAAAAAAATGCATGTATCATAGCATTTAATTCAACAAAACCATTTTTAGATATGTCCTAGCATATCTATGTGCACTCTACCACATTATCCTCATTGTGCTCACTAGTGCAATAAAAAAATATTCCAGTTATTTTGGTATCCTATAGCCACCAACATTATCATGTTGGAATCATCCACACATGACTATCAATTCAATTTTCTCATCCCAAAGAAACATAATAAGAAATAATAAAGGAGTTAAGGGACTCTTCCCTTTTCCCAACTCCTTTACACAATAATGAATTTTCGATTTTAATGAACTATTTCCAAGGCTGCACTACCTTTGAATAACCTGGCTTTTAGCTAGGGTCATTATTTTAAACATATTCATTTGTTTATTTTCCTTTTCTTTCACAACTATTCTTTTTAAGTTTTACAACTCTGTGAAACAAATCAGATTTTTAAAGTGAGTAAAGTGTTCCTCCTTTTTCTCATTTATTGTCTATGCAAATTATCCCCTTCTGGATCTTCCTACTCTCTTCCTTGAGAAGTCTCAATCAAGTTCATCTAGAATTTTCCTGGATATAAACATCTTCCTTATAGCAGCAAGATTTAGTTTACAAATTAATTATGAACTAGTGAATTATACACATTTACCGAAGAGAAATCATATTGGTCAACATTCATTTGTATGTCTCCTATGGATGCATTACCTTTTAAAATATAATCCATGATTCTTATACCAATAAGTTTTGCAATCCACTACCTAATTCTCAGCAGTCATTAAGGTTATGCCTTTGTTCTCTTGATAGAGTTATTACATACTTCCCTCACCTGGAACTATCTCAGCATGCAACTCCCTTGTTGCATATCCATCTTTTCTTGAAATGATATCAATCCTGAGTCAGCCTTAGATTCATCATTTTAGAGTCTTAACCAATATTCCATAAGGAATTATTAGCATGCATTCTTATTATGCATTTAGAGCATGAATTCACAGATGCACATTATTTTGTTATTTTGTATTCAAACAATGCTTTCTTACACTTTTCCACATGCATCAGTATACTCTGTCTCTAGAATAGGCAAACTTTACAATTTTATATGCATATTTATTTAAATCATTTTAGTCATGATTTGTTCACAATACTTTACATGAAATTCTCAAAGGAATGATCATATTTCCTTCTATTCATAACAACGTAGCATACTTTCTCATTTATTATTTTAGCAAGTTACACTAGCTTTTTATTGAGGATATGGAACACATCGTCCTCAAATGATTATTCCATAAAAATAATCAGGCCCTCCAACATAAGGTCAACCATGCATCCACGATATTACTTAGATATGGAAAGTACACATCTTTCCTCGTAGCCTACTTGATCAGGTAATCATACCATGCCTATAGTATACATGTAATCATGCATCATATATGTGCATTGCTTGCACATTTCTATATAAATCCTATTCATTTATTTGATTTTTTTTTTCTTTACATCATCCTTTTATGATGAGAACTTACATTCATCCACGTGATTAGTATGATAGACATATTCATATATACCTTCATAATAGGAAACCCTATAATAAATTCAATCCATGCACTCAAGCATATACTTACATACATAGATATTCAAAATACAAGTTCATTGTTTGCACCCTTTTTCCATGTCATTCACACAAATTGACATTTAAAAATACCATATTATTCCTCCCTAGGATATTACAACCATTCATATGAAAAGTCCCATAGGGATACTCATAATTATGCTTCCCTCTTTCCATGAAAACAACCAATAAGAAACCACTCTTTCCCAACTGCTATAAAATCATCCCAGAATTCAGAAAATACAAATAGGTAATTACAACATTACCCAAGGTAGAAACATAACAATTCTAGTTTCTCTTCCTACCTCAAACCAATATTGGTCAACAGAGCTCTACCAAGGAAATCCTTTCCCAGATTCCCTCTTATTGTTGCATGAATATACTATGCCATACCCATATGGCTACTATTCACCTTTGGATGTAAATCTAACCCATTGGTCTTCTGAAAATTCCCAAGCATTTTCTTTACCATATTCTGGATCAACTCCTTCATTGATCCATTACAACTTTAATCTCATAGGATTATATACAAACATCATCATAAAAAAATTTATCCATGTTAATAATTCTCATGTTGATACTAAATTGTTCTCACTTAAAATGTCCATCAGGATACCATACTTCACAACCCATTACATGTTATAGAATGTCTATTTTCATGTTGCATACATGCTTACTCCTTATTATGTTCATTACAACATATACGCATATTTCATTTTCATGCATAAACAAGTACTTGGTTCAATAGAGATATGCAATTATGTACAACCATGAGCTCATAAACTTTCTCATATTCTCGTATAATTACTCTACCTCATTTGTTTTAAATAAAGGTTAACTTTAATCCAAAGGACTCCTCTTTCCTTTGCCTATTTGGATTATTCCATCAACAAGTTTCATTCATTATAGGTCCAATAAACTGACTTTACAAATTTTCCATCAATCCTCTAAACATGAGGAATTGTAGATACATGGCTTTGTCTATTTATTTAATTAACAATCATAATTGTTAGGGGTTACATTGGCCCATTATTACAAGAAAAATTACAACCACCAGTTCATTTATTCTATGAACTTAAGCAACCCTTAATAGGATTTTGTCATTTTATCCATTCACATTCATCCATTAATTCTTATCAACATATTCTCACTCATGTAGGAGAAACTATCAATATATATCGCAACAACAGTTTTTTTGTTGCAAGAGATCCAAAAAAAAAGATTTTAAATCTATAGTATTTCTTCTCAAGGAACTTGCGCAGATAATAAACACGATTTTAATGCAGATAAATTATTTCCAATAGGATCATTTTTTCCTTGTTATACCAATCACGTGAGTGATCTTTGGCCCATCCAGGCCTAGTGTTTAAACTCTGTTGTCATGCAATTTTGTAAGACACACAACCCTCTAAGTACCTTTTAATGGATAGGGTATTAAAATTTTGTTTTTCCTTAACCATTTGGAGGCCTCTTCTCAAGGGAACCATTACCTTATGCTCATCAATATATTTCCAACGCCCATCACCATGCTCAAAACTGAGCAGCAGATCAAAATTTATGGGCTTCTAAAGTTTTAGACCTTATTGGTCAAAGTCTACCTCACCACCACATGGAACCCACATGGCCCCATGTCACCTATGTCCATTGACAAGCATCTTACATGTCATAACACGTCACCTCCTAATGTCAATGTGGTTATTAGCATGAATGTTGTTGTGGTATGTACTACATAGCCCACCGGGCCTTTGGATTATTGGACCCAGCCATACTGCACTTATTCACTCTTGTAACCATCCTATGATACCCTATTCTTTGGGATATCAGTCAATGAAGGAACTGACCCATTGACCCATCAGGGTACTGAGATATTAGTCCCTGGGTAAAAACTAAATTTTCATTTTGTAACTCCAATGTCTTGTCCAGTTTCCTAGCTGGCTCCTCAGACACGTGTTGTTGCCACGACATGCCACCTAGCATGACACATGAAACTCATAATGTGTCATGAACCACTTCCTTAAAATTCAAAATTTCCTTGACACATGGCATAACCCACAACATGCCATGTCATCTCCCACGTGGACTGATGAGGGTGCACATGTCATCACCCAAAATACGGTCCCTCCTCTCGGGTGTTAACATTTGTCTATTATTCATTAGCTTAATCACATCACCTGGCATCATTGACACATGTCTTTATTCACTCGCAAGCTAACAAGGAGGGGGGAGAGAACCCTTCCCCAAAACTGTGCCCTACTAGGCACTGACATATTGAGACTTTCCCAAATGAAATCTTGTCACGACAATCTTCCTAGGTCTGGTACTCCGGGCGCTAAAATCCCTCATGTTCTTAGTTACAAGATCGACGGTCGAGATCTCTCAAGCCAAAGATCTAATGGTTGTCATTGAAGGATGCCAATGAACAGATTTAGTCCTGATGGAACCCATACTTATATCATCAACTAATCAAGCACTAACATGTGTTGTACTTGAACATGTAAGATTCCACGTGGGAATATCTCATCATTTTGACGTCTCTAACTTCGTCAGAAAAAGGGGATGGAACCCTGCATGAGAACCCTACCTCATCAATATATTGGTCCATTGGGGCACTAGTATCCCTAAGGAAACCCATGTTTTCAAATCCTTTGTAGTCAAGGGTATGATCTCATTCTCGCAACAGAGATGAACGATGAAGATATATCCCCCTCAAATCCAATGATAAAAAATTAAAGGCACCCATCCAAATGTTTCTCTCCTAACAGAGGTCCCACCTAGACTCACCCACCAATCAGATACTGACAAGTGTCACTCCCCACAACACCATGGCTACCATTTTGGCACAACACGTCATCATGATGTCACATTTTCTCGTGTTTACAAGGGGAAGGGTGGAACCACCAATGGAAACCTTGAGCTGCTAGGTATCAGGTTTCGTCCATTTGATAAGGCCTACCCCACAGTATCTCTTGATGCCCTAGGGGTCCAACATCCCGATTAGCTAATACCTTCTCCTAGGGATAATTTTAAAGATGAAAATTTGTATTAAAATGTAGAAACTTGGGCTAATCTTGCTAGTTCTTAATATGAAAAATGTAAAATGCTTGAGGATACTTTTGTAAATATATTCAAATTTCTAAGGATTTTATATAGTTTCTATAATATTTTAGTGACTTTTGAGGTAAAATAATTTTATTCTATAGAATTTTGGCGAATCATTTTTCAAAAAAATGGAAATTGGCGAATCATTTTTTAGGGAAAAACATGGAAAAATATCCCATTTGTGAAATTTAGCCCCTAAAATCATCTATGCCTTCTCATGGCTCCTAAATGTCTAGCATGATCAGACAACGATGATTTGATTCCTTCGTCGATCCAACGGCTCCTAAGTATCGCTGGTTATCACGTGAATTAAGTGGGTTACAGTTTAATTTTGGACTTAGTAGTCCTATGGTATTTCACTACAATGGCCTATTAGGTTATTGTATTAGTTCCCTCGGGCTCTTACTCCTCCAACAAAATCCTTCAGTCCCACAGATCTTGCTTTCTCTAAAACAAGGAACACCTAGAATTTTGTGGCCTTCTTTGACCTCCAACACACAGGTCATATAATTAATTCATTATCTCCTTTGAGGATATTTACAATTCTTCATTCTATTCAAGAATAATCGCGTGATTCTTTCCGATATATTTGGTTTCTTATGATAGGGAACCCATTACAATAAATATATATATTTATATCACAATGAACACAAGAAAGCAAAGGCTCAAGTTCATTTATTTTGTCTCAAAACAATATAAGAAGTTCGTAATCAGTTGTGCAAGGCATGCATCATTCATGGAGATCCATAATCATTCAAATGCAAGGACTAGCCAAGAAAACAAGTATCAGTACCACAAAATCAAGAATGCACATTCATGACACAAATACAGGCATCCAACTCTTTATTTTAATCCATATACACTTAGTATATAAATACTTATCTATTTCAAGTTGTAACCATCCAATTGACTATGGTTGTACGCTTTTCCACCCAACCATAGGCTCTATTTTCTTAAGAACTTTGGAAATAGGCCACCCTCATGTCAGATCATGATACCACCAGGTGATTTCTCTCACCGTTCACTCATCAAGTCAAGCAAAAAGCTTAGGAGGTTACTCTCCTCCACTCTTCTGACAACAACAAAAGTCTCCCTTCTTCTCAACTAATCTTAGGAAATCCATGGGGTTTATCAAATTCCCTTCCTACTAGTTTACCTTTGCACACGAGAGTCCCTTCACATCTACTTTTTCCCTTGACTCCCTCTCCTTCCACTTTCAATTTCCTTTTAGTAGCATCAAGCCTCTGGTCCTCTTTTCCTCCAATCTGGGCTTTGGGTTGTCTCTGCTCTAGCTCAAAACTCTCCCATCAGTTCTCTCTTTCTCATCCTGCACACACTCTTGTATTCTCTTCTACCTCTCATGTATCCTTATGAGACCCCTTTCCCTTTCGTGTGCCCCCTACATGTAATAACTTCGGAAGGTTCTCGACATGTCCCCTCATTTTTTTCTATCAGAAGGAACTTGTAGGGTCAGTCTAGGTGATTGTTAAATGGTACTTTGAGGTACCTTTGGCTGGTAGATTCTATTGTCCTATCCATATTTCACATACATGTATTCATTGGGGTGTTTGTTTATTCAACTACCAACCCCTTCTTATTAATTTTTTAACTTCAGCTGCAAGCTAGAGAGATATGATTAAATTTCCTTCACATTATTTATCGAGGTGGCTTGGGGTCTTTTACACATCAAACCCCCTTATCTGCCCCTTACTAATACCTCTCATGGTATCATGGCCAGTACTTTAAGGTTTCACCCATGGCATCGAAATCATTATACATCATTAATTACATATTAAGGAAGATAGGGATATTAGAAACTAACAAAAGAATGTGAAAAAAATATAACCATTATTATTAAAAAACTACAAAATGTACAATAGGGATACATAAGGTAAAATAATGCCTCCAGGGAAATAATTTCAATTGCATCAATTTACAATAATATGACTCACAATAAACATTATAGCATATGTATCACCACAAAAATCCCTTACAAATTATGGTTCAAAATGATTTATAAAACCGAGGTCACTCCTCGACGTATTCAATCTCTTCTCTATGCACCCCCCTACTCATCCTTATAATAGTTTTTGATCAAGTCATTGCATATACAAAATTTACAATGATCAAGTTTGACTATGTCAAACAATAATTGTTTCAATGATTTCCTTGATTAATGTTTATAGGTTCAATCATGATGGTGACCTCTCCTATATTTTTGGTTATCATCTTTGAATTTACCAACTAACTAATATGTACAAGTCATAACGAATCCACCAAAAGATTCTAGGTCAAAAATACATGCTTCACTACTAAAATGATGATATGGAAACTTTAACATGACTATATGTGTCTCACTTGTTCATACAATAATAAAAAAACCACTACACCAAAAAAATCATCAATCGTCATGCTCCCAATAGTTACGCTCCCAAAAGTTATGGACATAAATTTTCCATTAATTATGAACATAAATTTTCCATTAATAGTTCTAAAAAATAAAATTGTGAAACCCTTTTTCCCATAGGATTTGAGCTTCAACTCACCCTTATCTTTACCCACACCTACCTTCCTAAAATCAAAACACCACCCAAAAACCATAATATAAGCTTTAATAGCCTTAAATGGCTAACTAGTCTAACATCCTCTCCCAAAAAACTTTTCCACATGGCCTTGCCATATGGAATCAAGAAAAAGAAAATATAAAATTACCACACTAGCATTCTAGGTGCTTTAAAAAATGATTTTCATATGAACAAGCAATGTGTTATCAATAAAATAAAATATATGCACAATAAAATAGATGTCCCCAAAAATAACATATAGTATAAAATTAAAATAAACATAGAAACAAATTTTCACATATTCCAAAAAGAAACTATTTAAACAATTTTGATTAAATTAAATAGGTCTGAAATAATCTTTATTTTTCTAAGATATGTCCAGACAATTCATTAGATGAGATAGTTACAATATTATTTGAAAACCAAACTCATTTTTTCCCAACAAAATAATTATAATTTATATTCCATTATAGAATGAAAATCACATTCTTTTGGTGTTCAAAACACAATATCAAAAAAGAAAGTATAGATACATATTGCACTTACAAGACTAAAAGTGCATACTACACTTTCTACATGAAAAATACATAATTAATGTACATGTCATTTTTTTCCCTTCAAAAAATATTTCTCAATCCTTCCCTTTTTCCCCTTTGTCTTTTTATCATAACGACACTCTCTTGAAGAAGGAATCACAATAAATAATTGTGAGTTAGAAGACAAGAAATTTAGATTCATAAAGGGAACCAATTACTTATCGAAATAAGAGGTATTAGTTTTGCAATGTTTCTTTATTCCACCTAAAGGGGCTTTAGGTACAAATACCACCCCTAAAGAGAAAATACTAGTATACATATCTTCTACTCTATCCCCCAAGGAAGGATTGTAGTCCCAATTGGCACTCACGATTTCTTACTTACCTCATTCCAATGATCACCATTCTCCAACATTGGTTCCTCTGGAAAATTTCATTTTTTCCTGGTAGAATGAACTTGAGCATGGGGACAAGTAGCTTTTATATGTCATGGAAGTTGACATATCCGGAAATTTAATTATTTGTTCTCATAATATAAGAGCTTTTGTTTACTCTCTCTCTTATCTTGTATTTTGTCTGAGTTTATTGACCCAGGGTCCATGTCTGTTCGGGTTTCCAACAAATCCTCTAAACCTATCGGCCCTCCTGGTAAACTAGAAGGCAAGGCAACACATAGGGTGCATCGCGTTGTCTCACCCGAGATAGTCTTAATGGGTGGATACAATACTCATGTGTTTACAATCAAGGATTGAGTGAGAGCTCTGATAACTTTGTACAAGGAGTGCTACTATAACTTATCAATGCAATATACCATTATTCATGATTAATGCAAGAAATATAATAAATCATTCATTTATCCCATTTATATCTACTGAGACAATAAAGAAATACATGCATTTAATCACATAACACATATTTTACCGTGGTAACCCGTCCTGGGCTACGTCCACAAAGATTTGGCTCTTGGCTCTTTTATTATCGTCATTTTGTCATTACAGTGCCACATGCTTTACAATTCCCTTCAACTAGGTCGGGATCTATTATGAGGTAGACTAGATCACACTAGGATCCTCAGCCTTCTATATAACCCTCAAGATATAACCTCTTCCATCCTCTCTAGCTCAACAGATTACAAAGACAGGTCATACAACAAAATATTACATATCGACTCGTTACAACACATCTCTACAATAACGACTAGTCTTCATAATCATCTGCAGAGCCCTTATGATACCTAAGTATCTATATTTATACATTTTTTGATCTTCAACCATTACAATACATTACAAAAACCCTAACCCTATTGTCATTAGGTCTTCCAAGCATGCACATGTGTTGTTCTCCCTCCAGCTGTCGCTTTCCTTGTGCATGCCTTCTTTCTCAAAATCGCCTTTCTTTCCACTTTGTTCTGCCTCCAACAAGCCCCCAACACTGATGTGTGGCTCGTCCCTAGTCACCAAGCCTTCGTGTGCTTCATCGATCTCCTTAGTGATCACCTGGAAATTTTCCTTGAGCTCTGTTGCTTGTGTTGTTACCTGTGCGGTCTTTTCCTTGAGTGTGTCTACTATCTTTGTTGCAATTTCATCACTGATTAATCATGCACACTCTGCCTGATTATGTGCTATATGTGTCCTGGCTTCCTCTTTCTATGCAATAACTTTTTCCACTCTCTCTTGAAGCGGTTCCATTTGAGCCTCATGCTCCTTCTTTTGTGTTTGCATGGTGGTGAGCTTTTCCTGCAATTTCTTCATATCCTGTGCCCCTTTGATGTGCTCTGTGATAGGCATTGTTTTTTGCCTCTGCTTTAGGTCTTGGATAGATGTGCTTATCCTCTCTTATTCCTTGTCCCACCTTTGGACTTGTTGATCCTCCTCTAGCTTTGTCCAAAGTTGTGTTGCATTCTCAAACAAGTCGGTTGTTGGGCTAACTTGTCTCTCTATCTCTTGTAGCTCCTCTACTTCTTCCTTATCCCTTTGCTCCTTTACTATTGGTGGACTGGTGGGTGTGATTTTTTTCTGAGATTGTCAATCTCCTTCTGGTATTGATCAATTACCTGTGCAATATGATCAATCTTCTCTGCTACTATGAGTTCATCCCTCTGCATGGTGTTTGGAATTTTTCATAAGTTCCTGCCACTTTATGCTCCAATCTATTCCTGTGCTCCCTTTCCTCTCGGGTTTCTAACTTAGCCTACTCACATATTATTTCCAACGTGTACCACTTCTTTGTTTCCTGTTGTAGTTCAGCTAAGTATGTGCATGCCTGAGACTGTACCTCTTGGGCAATGCTAACCTGCAACCTATGTAGAGATTTGGATGGTATCCGCGACAATACCAGTTGGATTTGGGCTAAGTCATTCAGGGGTGTCAACCCCACGATATTGACCATGTGCAACATATTGGGTGTAATGTGGAATGTCGTGTTCAACTGTGGTATTGTATGGATTGTATTCCGCTCTCCTTCTTCCAGTATTTCCTCTATTTGTAATGGTGATGGCCCTGTTCCCATGGTGCCTGTTGTTTGTGCTTCCCCAACTTTTTTTAAGAGTTGTCACATGTTTGTCAGCTCCTCCTGAATCATGTCCCTGTGGTGTGTAGCATTGTCAAAATCCTCAGCTATACAATACTGAACCATTCAGGCTATCGTTTCTCCATCATCCTTCGTGATTGTGTACTTTGTAGGTGTTCTTTGCGCCTTCATTTTCTTTCGCATGCCTCCCGTCTGAGTAGTTGGTCTCTTACTAAGGCCTGGATCTTGGGGATTGGGACTTGGTGTGCTACCTTGCATGGCCTCGACCTATTTTTGTTGTTCTTGGGCCGACTGTGTGTTATCCTTCTTCCCCTTCTCGGTCCCTGTCTTAGTTGTCCCTTCGTTTGTCTTATTTGTTCTTGTCTGGCTCGTCCTTCGTTTCTTAGGCACTGGGACTTCTTGAGGTTGTGTTTCTACCTGCCCTATGTCCTCTTCTATTATCCTTTCCAGGAATTTTTGGGTGAGGATTGGAATCTTCCACTCCTCTTCCCAGTATTTTATCACCATGTCGATGTCACCCTTTCTGATACAATAGTGCATTTGTAGCCACTACTTATTAGGGTCCTTCCGTGCCTGTATCCACATCGTGTGTCGTGTGGCCTTGAAGTTGGTGATATCTAGATACTATGTGACAACTTGTGGTGTTTTTCTCCACATGTTGGAGAGGGCCTCCTCCTGGTCACGAAGGTATCCTTTGAATACAACTGCATTCATTTTCTTGTGCTTGGCATCTGATGCGACACCAAGTGATAAATTCCTTGCTTCATAATTCATCTTGGGTCTAGTGCCGAAGAATGTGTAAATCGTTTCCTTCCATCCTATGATAGCTATCAACAAGAGTAGCCATGAGTAGTGAAATTTTGTTCCGAGATCTTGCACATCGTTGCAGTCATCCAAAAACAAATTCACAAGATACGGTGCTCAGGTAACTGAGGTGCCCTCGGCGCACTGCATTGCAACTATGATGACCCTGGCAGAAACTTCCTCCCTGAGGTGCTTTCACAGCAGTTTGTAGGCCAAGATTTTTGTGGCCATCTATGTTGCAGCATCATTGATCCTCTTGATTATGATTCCTCATGTCCCCCTATCAGTACCATATTTCTTCTTCATTTACTACGCAAGTTTTTTCTCCTTTGTCTTATCATCGAGGAATTGCATGGGATCCATGACCCTGGATGGAAACCCTGTGATGTGCGCAATAAGCTCTACGTCTATGGAGACAAGCTTGTCCAACCAATTGTCTCTGCCATGTGTGACCGCTAAGAATTGTTTGACGCAACCACTTGAGTACTGTCCTCTACCAAAGTGTGGTGGATCCAATAGACCTAAAATCCCTATTTTCTCCAATCCTGTTGACCATTGGAGTGGTTGGTCAATTGGTACCCCAACTACATTCACTCCCATAGTATGTAGGTATACCCTCTTTGCAAATTCTAGAAACTTGTCTGTGTCTGCCACATCATGATCCGAGTATTTGAGCTTCTCTATATGACCCATCAAGTTTGATTTAACCTATACCCCATCTGGTATATGTGGAAAAAAAGGGCTATGATGGGATTCTTGCGAGGTGACCTAGGTACCTGTTGCTTGTCTTTCTTCAGTGGTGTCTGGCTGGAGGTTCCAGCGGCCATCGTTTGTACTTCGGAATGCCATTCTGGCCAATCTATGACATCCTTTACTACTCCTTTCGGTGGGTTGTCTGAAACAGCTGTTTGAGATTTGTATGGCTCGACTCTTACTTCTTGATTCATCGTTGTGCCATTGAATCTCAAAGATTCTTTGATGTTCTCTGGTGACACCTCCTTCAAGGTTTCTGCATCCTGGTTTTGTTGTTCCTATGTCTCTGTTAGCATATCGACGTTCATGCCCTCCAGTGCTGGTTGTTGGGTTTCTTTTACCATGGGCATGGGGTTCACTAGTGTCATATCTGGTGATGGGATTTCATCGACATTAACGATCTTTGACAGATGTTGTTTTCCTTCTTCCAATTGTACCCGTGCCCTAGTTCTAACTTTGGGATTTCTGGTAGTTTGGCTTGCTTCTGCTTGCTTTGGTGGTGCCATGGTGGTGAGTGTCAAACGTTTTTTGAGTCTGAACAGTATTTGTGCTCTTTGTTAACTCCTCTTTGTGCTCCTTAACCTCTATCGCTCTCTATCTATTCTCTTTTCTCAAATAGACTCTTTGCTCTTGCATCCGTGCATTGTATGAGCATCGCATGAAGCTTGTTGAAGATGCTACTTTAACTATGGTTTCAATGCACCTTTGGTTCTTTCGTACTTTCCATTACTCTCCCTTGCTATGTCCAGTTGGCGCGATTAATGGGGCATCTCATCAATCCTTTCTATCATTCAATTTTGTATACCTTCGTCTTTTCATACTTCTTTTTCCGTCTTTCCAGTTTCCCTTTTGATCTTTCTGTTAGCCTCATTCTTGCCAAGCTTGTAATCCTAGGTGTGCATGCTATTTCCGCTTTCGGTGCACTTTTCCTCTGTTGGTACTATTTAACATTATTTGTTTTTTTTTTCACTGAGCGGTGGGTATTCGTCTGTCCTTGTACAACTTCAGTCGACTCCCGTTAATCATCTCTCTCAGTTCTACTCATGATAAGTATTTTAATTATACAGATCCTCCATCGATGACAGTTTTTACCTCGTACAGTCTTAACCAATGCATTTTGAGCTTTCCTGGGTGTTGAAACGATTTGTTGTCATACATCAATACTAAATATCCTTCCTTGAAAGTTTTCTTCTTGATGTGTCTATCATGGCAAGCCTTGTCTCTTGCTTTATGAACTTTTTGGTGAAATCCTACTAAGATCCGATCTTCCTCCATGGTCATCAACGGATTTAGTCTCTCTTGTACTACGCCTCGTTCTGTCATGTGTGTAATTCTTTCTATGCACAAGCTTCGTACTAGAAGTTCTAATTGAACTGCTGCTTCTTGGCCATATACCAATTTAAATGGCATGTGCTCTGTCAACTTTTTTCACATAGTCCTGTAGGCCCACAATACTTCCGATATTTTGAGGTCCCAATCGTCCCTTTTGGCATTACAGATATTTTTTAGTGCATTCTCCAAGATTTTTTTGAATGCCTCTACTGTGCCATTTTCTTGTGGATGATATGGTGTGCTCTTCTGATGATGGACTTCAAACTCTTCAGTCATAGGGTTGATATTGTTGTTGATTACGTGTGCCTTGGTCGCTCACCAAAACTCTTGGGAATCCAAATCTAGTGATCACTTGTTCAAATAGAAAGTGTGTTGTTGTTTCTACGTTGCAGTCCTTTACTGGTGTTGCTCCCCCCCATCTTGTTATATACTCTGTCATGGTGATGAAGTACCTTGCTCCTGTTATTTTTGTTGGTGAGTTGATTGGTCCCACAAAGTCTATTTCCCATTTATCAAATGCCTGCAATGCAATCTGTGGTCGTAATGTCATCGCATCCCGTGTGTTGGCTTTACCTACCCTTTGATAGACATTGCAGCTTTGACAGTACTTCTTGGATTCTCTGTGAATGGTTGGCCACCATAGTCTTGTATGCAATACCTTCTGCACGGTAGCTTTGCCTGCATAATTCCCTCCTTCTATTCCCTCATGAGCTTCTTCTAAAACTCTTGGTCTTTCGTGTTCTAACACATATCTTCGCAAGATGCTATCTGCACCCATCTTGTATAAGTGTACTACGTTTAGTTGATAGTCTGTAGCCCGGATTGCCATTTTTTTCTTTTGTGCGGTGTTATATTCCTGCGGCGCAATACCTATGCTTAAGTATTGAATGATATCTACAAAGTATTCATCAACGATCTGGACTGAAAATAACTGTGCATCTATAAATTTGTCTTCTAAATTCGTAGGTTCTTCTCCATTTTTGACCCTTGACAGGTGGTCAAGTCCTGCATTTAATTTTCCTGGCTTGACTATGACTTCAAAGTCAAATTCTTGAAACAATAGTAACCATCAACAAATTCTCCCCCCCAAGACTATCTTGTTGACTAGGTATTTCAGGGTTGAGTTATCTATGAATATCTTAAATTGTTTTCCCAGTAAGTACTGTCCGAAATTCTGCAGTGCGTAGACCATAGTTAAACATTCTCTCTTTATGGTGTTATAGTTATGTTCTTATTTTGATAGCTTTCTTCTCGCAAATTCTATAGGGTGATCCAAATCCCACGCTCCTCGCTATGCCAAGATAGCTCCAAGTGCTATGGATAATTGATGCAAGAGAATCTTTCAACCTCAACAGATGCGCCAACAAAACAACAGGTCAGCATGCATTTGGAGATAAGGAAAGGCACCGACCCTCTCATTTTCAAAATTCGAATTATAAAATTCTGTAAATTTATGTGTAAGAGTGATAAAATGCCAAATCCATGCCCTTGGAAAGGTGTGGATCGGTTCATTGAAATTATTGATTATAAGCAGGTTGATATCTGTGTCGGGTATGGATCTCTGTTCAATGTAATGAGTCATAGGTTAAGGTGTCTTAACTAAACAGTGATATAACTAACGCGGTGGAGAGGATAAGCTCGGTAGAGCCCTCTTTTGTAAAAATAGAGAGGAATATTTGTATCTTGATTTTAGATGAGATTAGATTAGAGAAGATTTAGGAGGTAGAGAGGAGCTGAGACTTTGTTATAGTCAGAGATTCTATACACAGTTATAAACAAACATTTATATTAATACAAGAGAAAGCAGTTTTTCCTGCATATGAGTTGTCTGTGTATGTTTATGTATTTATGCATTCGAATGATATATGTGCATGTTCATGAGTTTATGTTGTATATGTATGTGTTTGATTTCATCTGTATGGAGATACATAACAAAGGAATCATAAATTCAATGGAGGAGCCTCAGAGTTACTGAAGACTTTGAAGGACAGACTGTGCAAAGGAAGGCACAGAAAAAAAACAAAATTGTTGATGATTTTGTAGAGCTCTGTTAGGAGGGTAGAAAGCAGGTACAACCGTGATCAAAGAGGACTCTGTTTTGAGTTCTGTAAGAATAAGAAGTTTTGAAGGAGAAAACATTTATTATTTTTTGAATACTCTGGAGAAAGTTCTCTGCAAGGGGTGCTCCAGGCCAACACTAGGATGAAGTGTTGAAAGAAAACCATTTGAAGGTTAGTCGAGCGTAGGCAGTGAGCACAGAGAGAACTTGTGTCAAGTTTGTAAGCCTAGAAGGTTGAGCATTAAACATGCTAGGATACCACCAAGAAGTCCTTTGAAAGACGTAGAAGGGCCAAGGTCAAATTTCATTGATGAAACCTCAGGAGGGACAGTTCTTTCATAAATATAGACGAGACCCAAAGTTATAGGGCTCGCAGGAGAATTTCGAAGGCCATAGCATTTGAAACATTTGAAATATTCCAAGTCGAGGATTAAAGCGAAACCCAATCTCAGGAGGAGTAGTGGTTATACGCTTTGATAGGAAATACTTAGAAAGTTTTCTAAGTCTTGAAGAGTTAGAGCATTCAAAGGTGGAGCACAGAGATTCAAAGCAATCGAAGGAATATCAAGGGTTAATATACATCCATGAGGAGCCGAATCATTTCAGGCCGTTAGATCTCGGAGAATTATCTCACTGATTAATCACGAGAATCCTTCAGAATTTCACAAATTGGAAGATTTGTAAAGCGAGAAGTGAGAACTTGCGAAGAGAAAATTCATGATTCGATCACAGTCGTTGGACCGTGGAAGGTCATGGACCATAGATCTGAAGCAAGAAGACTCCCAATGAGCTCACAAGTTTGGGTATTGGAATAAGGGGAGACAAGCGGTCTTTCGATAGCCAAAACGTGAAATCCCAAGATGTGAAGTCCCGAAACGTGAAATCTGGAGATGCGAAGTCCAGATTCGCGAAGGGGATATCGATTGTCGATTGTGGGAGAGATAAGTACCATCGATCTGAGGTAGATTTTGGGGGTTCGGATTTCAAAGAAAGGAAGGTGAGATAATTTTTGGGTTCACGAAGCACGAAATTTTGAAGTGCCTAGAAGTGGACTCCAGGTTCTAGCCAGAGGTCATGTTGACGATGGATAAAGGGGAGAGATAGAATTCACTAGACCCTAATTCGAAGTTCAGGAGTTCAGGAGTCGGGAGAGTCAAGGTTGGCTCCTATGAAAATCCTTGACATACGAATTCACAAAGCACCTTTTGGTTAAGCGTGTGGTGACAAGCCGTGATCACATGGAGAAGACATGCGCCTAATGATTGTTCGCATGGGAGAAGTTTCGGAAAGGCCTGTGGATTTATTTCATTAAGGTCCCATCAGTGAATTGAGGAGCTGCTTTAGCTCATGAATTGAAGATCTTAGATCGAGAGGTTAGTAGCCCCAAGGGGAGAAGGGGGGTTTGCACCAAGTGGTATTAGAGATGATGTTTTTTTTGCATACAACAGGAAAAGAAGTGAGGAGTTGAACAAGATAATATCATAACGTTGAATGATATTAGAAGCTAAATTTTTTTTGTAGACAACAGGGGGGAAGGAGACACAGTACTGATGCTCTGTGTATGATTTCTTGTAAGGTGTGAACTAAATGGGAGGAATCTAGATGATTTGAAAAAAAAGGGTGGAAAATGTCTACTAAAGCCCATATGGGTGGCCAAGACAAGGACCACCAACAGAAAAACAAAGTTGAGATAGATAAGGAGCTCACAGAAATAAGAGAAAAGATGTAGAGGCTAGCATTGAAGATGCAACAGGATGCAAAGGTACATTGGATATATGAATGGCCTTTGAAGAGGAAAGTAAAATGGTCTGTCTAGAAGCTGATGTCCAGAAGGAAGCAACAAATGTTGAAAAGGTGGCTAAGGCATGCTAAAAACCCCAGTGAAACCGAAGAGGAAGTGGTTCACATATGTGAGCCAGAAACTGGGAAGAGTCTCAGTGATGATGAGGATAAGAGATCAGTGGATGATATCAAAGAATGCTAGAAGGGAAATAGTGAGCTATCATATTTCTAGGTGGGAAATGTATGAGAATAGCAGAGGATTTCATAAACTTCCAAGAGGGCAGAAATGGACTTTCAAGTTGCCATGTGGGAAATGGAAAGAGATCAGTGGGAGGTCTCATATATTTCCATAGGAGAAGTAATGAAAGTTCAGATTGTTAGGTGGTTAATGAGATGGGATCATTGGAGGATATCATATACTGCCAAGAGAGAAGAACAAAAATCCCAAGTTTCCAAGTGGGCAAAAGAAGTGAGAGGAGATTGTTTGAAAGTCTCATGAGCTCAGCTGAGAGTTGATATCAACAAGGAGAGCTGATGGAGGTGGATCAGAGCAGTATTTTGATCATTGGAGGAATTGATATATTCCTACCAAGTAGCCCAGTTGGGGCTAGAGCATGTGTTGCAGGAGCAACAACAGAAGGACATCCAACAAAGACTAACAAAGAGGAGAAAGAACATACATTGATGTCTACCCCAACAGAAAAAGAGGAAAATTCAGTGGAATTTCTCACTCGATCGGAGAAAGAGATGAATATGTTGGAAGATTGGTTGGACAATCCAAAACCAAAAGATCGATGTCATAAGATAGTCACGAAGATTGCAAGAGAAGAGAATTCGACAGAATTTCTCAGAAATTTCAATCGGGAAGTTGAATAGATGATGAGTGTAGCACTGAAGCATGCAATAGAAGAGGGAGAAGAATTCCAACCAGAGGAACAACTGGAAGAATATGGATATGTACTAGTAGAGGAGTTGACAGAAATTGATATGTCAGAGGAGGAAGCTGAACAAAAATTTAGTAAAGAGACCGGAGAATTGAATTCTGCAACAGAGTGGAAAACTAGTGCCACAAGAGGAGATGAAGACAACATCAGAGATCAAGTAGATCTTCCCATTGATATTTATGGAGAGGAGGAAGTGTAGCATAGAAGACTGCATAAGAAGAGCCAACCACTGGAGCTGTTGGACAAGGTGATAGAAGATATCAAAAAGCTGATGTTGAGGTCAGCAGAGGAGACTGTCAACAACGAGAAATTGAGCATAAGAGATCATCCCATAGCAATAGGGAAGCAACAAAAGTAACAACAACAAAGTAGAGGAGTAGGTAAATAGCTCCAAGAAAATTTTTGGGATCCAGGTGGATTTCAACAGAGTTGGAGAACTCATGAGCAGGAGCTCATGAAATTTTCACATTAGTGGAGTATCATGTAGGTGAATCTTTCCACCTCAACGGATGTGTCAAAAAAACAACACATCATCATGCATTTGGAGATAAGGAGAGGCGCAGACCCTCCCATTTTAAAAATTTGAATTATAAAATTATGTAAATTTATGTGTAAGAGTGATAAAACGCCAAAGCCATGCCCTTGGATGGGTGTGGATCAGTTCATTGAAATGACCGAGTGTAAGCAGGTCCATATCTGTGTCAGTTCTGGATATTTGTTCGATGTAATGAGTCATAGGTTAAGGTGTCTTAAGGAAACAGTGATATCACTAAGGTGGTGGAGAGGATAAGATCGATAGAGCCCTCTTTTGTAAAAACAAAGAGGGATCTTTGTATCTATATTTTAGATGAGATTAGATAAGAGAAGAGATAGGAAGTAGAGAGGAGCCAAGACTTTGTTACCGTCAGAGCTTTTGTACACAGTTGTAGACAGACATTTATATTAATACAAGAGAAATCATCTTTTCCTGCATATGATTTGTCAGTGTATGTTTATGTATTTGCGCATTCGAATGATATCTATCCATGTTCATGAGTTTATGTTGTATATGTATGTGTTTGATAACATTTGTAGGGAGAGACAGAATAGAGGAATCATAAATTCAAGGGAGGAGCCTCAGAGTTACTGAACACTCTGAAGGAGAGACTGTGCAAAGGAAGGAACATAAGAAAATAGAATTGTTGAGGATTATGTAGAGCTCTTCTATGATGGTAGCAAGAAGGTAAAACTGTGATCAAAGAGGAATCTATTTCACATTTTGTAATAAGAAGAAGTGTCGGAGGAGAAAACATTTACAGAGTTATTGAATACTCTGGAGAAATGTAACGACCCTAATTGAATAAATGATTAAAGATTAAAAAGAAAAATTAATTAAAGAAAATAAGAGTGATTGATTAAGTAATAATCAAACTGAAGAATTCATTTAATGAACTGTGACATAAATGTACTAGATAAATAAATAAAAAATAAAATAACAGAGGGATGGCGTATGCTGCCAAGGGTGGCGTATGTAGGGAAAGAAGCCCAGAAATCCCGAGAAGATNGGTTGGTGAGGTAAATGCTTGAGGCGGTCGGGAGGAATAAGGGAGGTAAGAGGGGGATGTGCACATTCATTCGGCGGGGATGGATGCTGCGGAGTTGCGAGCTCGGGACCACGATGTTTGCTGGAATCAGAGAGATTCTGCGTGCTGTGATTTTGGCTGTGAACTATTGTGCTGGATGAGCAGAGGGCCTCTGGACTCTGTGTTTTGCGATGATCCATTGTATTCTGTTGTGAGCAGAGAATTCTGCACCACGGTATCTACCGTGAGTAGCGATTTTCTATACACCAGCGTTATGGCGGTGAGCCTGTGGTATTTTCTGGACTGTGGCTTATGATCAGGGGAGGCACTGGGTTGCTGGAGGTTTTGGGCTCGGGGGCCAGGATATCCGTAGATATCCTGGAGCTAGGTCGTTTTCCTAGTTGGCAGGGTGGACAATAGTTTTGGG
>JASDQU010101596.1:409944-420120 GCA_032191745.1 Picea mariana | reverse complement strand
GCCTGTGGTATTTTCTGGACTGTGGCTTATGATCAGGGGAGGCACTGGGTTGCTGGAGGTTTTGGGCTCGGGGGCCAGGATATCCGTAGATATCCTGGAGCTAGGTCGTTTTCCTAGTTGGCAGGGTGGACAATAGTTTTGGGCAATTATTTTCCTGTTGTGGCAGGGTTGATCTATGTAGCAGGGAGCAAAAAGGCAGCAGTAAGAAAAAGGGGCAATAGAAATTAGCATCAGATCCAGGTACTTGGTTAAGTTTGTATTTATTTCTTTCTGTTATCATTTCAATATTTATTGAGAATTCTACGTTGATGTAGTTGCTGTTATAAAAATCAATATTATGCTATGATGTTATTGTCTCAGTTAGGAAATAATTTTGCATATGAATTTGAATGATGTTTAGAAATATATTAGGCTGTTACAAGAAAGACCTGTGCAAGGGGTGCACCAGGCCAACACTTGGATGAAGTGTTGAAAGACAACCATCTAAAGGTTAGTCGAGCATAGGGAGTGAGCATAGAGAGAACTTGTGTCAAGTTTGTAAGCCTAGAAGGTTGAGCATATAACGTGCTAGGTGAGCACCAAGAAGTCCTTTGAAAGATGCAGAAGGGACAAGGTAAAATTTCATTGACGAAATCTCATGAGGGACATTGCTTTCAAAAACACGGATGAGACCCAAAGTTACATGGCTCGCAGGAGAAAGTTTGAATGCCGTAGCCTTTGAAACATTTGAATTATTCCAATTCCGGGAAGAAAGCAAAACCAAACCTCAGGAGGAGTAGTGGTTCTAAGCTTCGAGAGGAAACACTTAGAAAATTTTCTAAGTATTGAAGAGTTGGAGTGTTCAAAGGTGGAGTGTAGAGATTTGAAGCAACTGAAGGAAGATCAAGGGTTAAGATCCATCTAGGAGGAGCCGAACAATTTAAGGTTGTTAGATCTCAGATAATTAGCTCAGTGGTTAATCACGAGAATAATTTGGAATTTCACAAATCAAAATATTTGCAAAGGTAGAAGTGAGAACTCGCGAAGAGAAAATTTGCAATTCAATCACAGTTGTTGGACCGTGGAAAGTTGTGGACCTTAGATCTGACACAAGCGGAGTCCCAACAAACTCTCAAGTCCAGGTATTGGAATAAGGGGAGACAAGCGGTCTTTCAATAGCCAAAATGCGAAATCTCGAGACGTGAAGTCCCAAAACGCGAAATTCAGAGACACGAAGTCCAGATTTGCAAAGGGGATCTTGACCATCGGTTGCGGGAGAGATGAGGACCATCGATCTAAGGAAAAGTTTGGGGGTTCATATTTCAAAGAAAGGAAGGTGAGTTAATTTTCAGGTTCGCAAAGCGCGAAATCTAGAAGCACCCAGAAGTGGACTCTAGGTTCTACCCAGAGGTCACGTTGATGGTGGATAAAGGGGAGATCTAGAATTCACTAGACCCTAATTTGGAGTTCAAGAGTTGGGGAGTTGGGAGAGTCAAGGTTGGCTCCTATGAAAATCCCCCACATGCGAAGTCACGAAGTGCCTTTTGGTTAAGCATGTGGTCACATGCAGGGATGATTTTAAGAATGGAAATTTATTTTAAAATGTAGAAATCTTGGCGAATCTTACTAATCCTTCATATGCCAATTATAAATGATTGGCGATATTTTTGTAAAAATATTCAAATTTCTAAGGATTTTATATAGTTTTTATAAATTTTTGGTGATTTTTAAGGTAAAATAATTTTATCCTATAGAATTTGGGCAAATTATTTTTAAAATAGCGAATCTCGTTTTTGGAAAAACCATAGAAAATTAGCCCATGAGTGAAATTTAGCCCCTAAAATCATCCCTGGTCACATGGAGAAGACTTGTGACTAACAATTGTTCACGTGGTAGAAGTTTCAGAAAGACCTATGGATTTATTTTGTGAAGGTCCCAACAATGAATCGAGGTGCTGCTTCAACTCACGAATTGAAGATCCTAGACCGGGAGGTCATAAACCCCAAGGGGAGAAGGCGGTTTTTCACCACTGATGCATCTACATGTATGTTGAATGTCTTCTCCCAGTCCAGAAATACTAGTATTGGTGCGGTGACCATTTTTTTCTTCAGGGTATCCATACCATGTTGACACTCATCGTTCCACTGAAACATTTTATCTTTTTGTAACAGTTTTTCCATTGGCATGGTAATCTGCGCATATCCTTTGATGAAATTTCTATAGTATCCTGTGTGTCCCAATGTCGCTCTTAGTTGATGGACTATTTTTGGTGGTGGTAAGTTAAGAATTATTGTGATTGTTGTGGGATCTACTAGTAAACCTTGTTTGCATACTATATGGCCTAATAGTATCCCAAACAATGTTCTGAATATGCATTTCTTGATGTTTAATGATATCTGGCACTGTCTGCATCTTTCTAACATCAAACATAAGACCTCTACATGTTATTTCAACAAACTATAGACTGTCCAATCATCCAAGTATACCTCTAGAAAATGGTGGATGAATTGTTTAAATGCAACAATGACTACTATGGAAAATATTGTTGGTGCATTCTTCAGTCCAAATGACATGACTGTGTACTAGTAGGATCCCCATTCTTTCACAAACGTGGTCTTGTATATGTCTTCCTGTGTTATCTTGATCTGATGGTAGCCTGAGAATCCATCAGTGAATGAGTAAGCTTCATGTCCTCCTACATTCTCTAACACCTCATTCGTAAAAGGTGTAGGGAATGGGTCATGTAGGCATGCATCATTCAACTTCCTCAAGTCGATGCATATCCTTATCCCTCATTGGTTTTTGTCCTGAACTACCATCGGGCTTATCCATCCTGATTCTTCCACTGGCTCTATGATTCTGGCTTCAAGCATTCTGTCGATCTGAGCTTTGACTTTCTACTTGTATATTGGGTTCAACCTATATGGTCATTGTCTGATTGATATCTCTTCAGGTCTGAGTGGTATCTTCATTTCTCCTAGCTCTCCAGCTGTACCCTTCATCTCTGTAAATGTTGTGGGAAACAGGTCATTGTACTTGCGCAATACCTCTATTATTCTTTCTACCATTTTCTCATCCCAGTAATATCCGATGTTGGCCATTTTGGGAATCTCGGTTGTCCCAATGTTGACTTTATTTATCTTGACCAACATGGCAATGACTTTTAATTTTATAGGTGGACCTTCCACTTCCTCGATCTAAATATCACGCGGATTGTCTTCCTCTGGTGCATCTTCGTGCACATGGTAACATTACAACAATTCCTTGACTGTCTGTCTATTCTGTTGTTTCTCTTTTGTTATGAGATCGACTTCTGGTTCCTTGATAAATATCACCCCTCTTATATTTTTAAGGGTTGCATCTATGTTGGGGTTCTCATGCTCAAATGAGAAAGTGACTGTAAATTTTTGTTGCAATGTCCTCCAGGTCGCAGTTCCTCTGTGCAGTTCTTGGTTTGTATACCAATTCACTAGTATTCCCTCTAGAGTGTGTACAAAATAATGAGGCCACTCCTATGGGGGTTTCAATTTCCACAGTGTTCTACACTTCTCCAAGTGTTCTGTAGTTTCCCCTTGTCCATCATACTTCTTCTTCTTGTTGTCTTTCTACTCTACGCCTAAACCTTATGCGCAGTAACCACTTGCATTGGTACCAATCTGTGATTGTCTCTTTGTGTGTGCCCCACCATCTTATTGGTGTGGACCTGAGTTCTATATCAAGTGATAAGAGTCTCTGATTATCTGAAACTTCATCTTGGTATTGTGTGAAGAATATTTCTAGATCAATTATTCCATGGAAACTGGATGGTTCCCTTATCTTCGTACTTAGCCATCTTACTGCGCGGTCTATTTGTATGCATCTTCTTGTGGAAACTTTGTGTATCCTTTGCTTCCAATTCTCTAAAATGGTATCTGAGTCTATTGCACATGAAGTAATGCTCTGCCAACTAAGTGTTCCATCTGCAGTTGGGTTTACATACTCCTCATCCCATGAAGTTTTTCTATACAACTGGTTGATTTCCTCTAACTCTAGGCAAGTAGGTTCTACAAACCTCTCCCCTTAGGATGTGTCTAATGGTGCAATGACCCTGTATTCACCTGACTTGAATGACATTTTTCATGTCTTTATATTGATTATGGCTTGGTTGTGAAACGCCCAATCCAAACCAAGCAATGTTGGGTATGGTATTGTGTCATCCACTATTTTGATTACTTCAAAAGTTTCTTTAGTGTGCACCCCATCCAGGTCTATTCTCACTCCTTTTAGTCTACCAATTGGTAGGAGGCTATGCTGGTTTACTAGTTTTAGTTGAACTGGTGAATATCCTAATATGGGATATCCCATACATTGCCATGTCTTCTTTGGTAATACATTGTCCTCAGATCCTCGATCTAGGATGATATCTCCCATGTTGAAGTCTCAAATCTTTGCATTCATTATAAAGTCCCTACTTGTTCTTCTCTTGGTATGTAGGGGATTGACTTTCTTTTGTTCTAGTTTTCCTTCTATCTCCATACTACATCTTTCTAATATGTTTTGGAGTATTTTCAAAGATGATGGATCATTTAATACTTTGACACATGATTGAAAGAAACCATTGATTGTACTTACTTGTCCCATGGAATGTATCTCGTTGGTATGATCCAATAATAGAGGCATCTCGTATTCTGGTGATTCCTTGCTTTGCTTCACAGTTGAAGTCTTCGCAATGTCCTCCTTCTGAATTTCTCATCGGAACTGCTTAAATATCACCTTATCCTTCTACATGTCGAATTGCATCCTTGTTTTGGTGTTATTCTTCACCCATTGGTGTTGTAGTTGCTCTTGTTGAACTGCGTCATCTCCCATTTTAGCTCTTCCATGGGTAACTATGTTAATGTTTCGTCCTTCGTCCCTTGCTTCAGATGAAATCCACTGAACATTTTGGTTGTTCTGGTTCCTCTTTTCCTGAATATTTACTAGTAGTATCAAACATTCTTCTGTATAATGTCCACTTCCACCATGATACAGAAGAATGTCATGGATGCTGGTGGAAGTGGACATTCCCTTGCATAATGTCCTAGTTTTTGACAGTTGTGACATACCAGTCATCGTCTACCTCATCCAAAACCTCCTCTTGCTCATCCTCTACCTATGTAGTTTGCTCGATCTCCTCTCAGCGCATTATACTGAGGTGCTTGATTGTAGTGCACGATATTGTACTGAGGTTGTGTTATGTTATACTATGGTTGCGTGGTATTATATGGTTGTTGTGCAGTGTTATACTATTGTTGCGTAGTGTTGTATGGAGCTAGAACTTGATTAAAATGTGGTGTGGATTTCCCTGTCATCATTTCTTCCTGCACTTTATATGCATATGATGTCCTTTCTCTCATTAACTCCATAGTTCTACAATGTTTGTCGTCGTGGCCCACTGACTTGCAAAAATTGCAATACAAACTCTTTGGGACTGTCTGGTATTTTTGCATCATAGGGTAGTGATATGGATTGTGGCTTGGTTTCTTACAGACTTTGCACCATAGTCCTCCTATTGGTAATGGATTTGGCATTCCGGCTACCATATACTGCGTGAATGTTGGACATTTGTTCTTGTGGTGTCCTTCCGTCTTGCATATATAACACTAAACGACTTCTTGTTTATCCTTATTCTTATTCTAGTTGAGTTGGAACGTTAAGTTATTCAAATCCTCCTTTAGTTCTCCGATAGATGGATCTGTCTGCTAATACTAGTCTTCTTCCAGTTAAAGGGCTTCCTGGAGAGCCTCTGCTTGCGTCTAAAACTTTTGTTGTCGCAGTGGATATTTTAAGTGTGGGAGCAGTGAATTGACAAACAAGTGACGATGTTGCATATCAGTCATGAGATATTTCAACTTCCCCTTCAGTCGCTTGAATCTCTGGTCAATCTCCCATACATATTCTCCCAGTTTTTGTCTAATTTCGATCATCTCATTCATGTACTGATCCTCTGAACTCTACTTATGGAACTCATTAATCAGTAACTTCTTAATGTCTTTCAGTGTCCTTGTCGTCCCAGGTGCATTGTTTTCATCTAGGCTCACGTACCAGTCTAGTGTGTGGTCTCTTAGTGCAATAGCTAACTGCGCATGTTCAGTATCTTCATCAATGATCTATTTTTCTTCCCATATCTTTGCACAAATGAACAAGTGTTTCTAAGGGTCTTCTATTACATCTCCTTGAAATTCTGGTAACCTGATGGTGGGATCGTGTCCTGCCATTCTGAATGCTGAACTACTACCTCTACGTGGTGTAGATACCTGACTAGTGATTCCTAAACTGGATCCTCTGGTTGTTGATCCTTGTGTAGATGTACTTCCTGCTATCGGACTTCTTCCGAAATTCGGTTTTCTAAATGGTGGTATTCTCTTTGTTGTATTGGTCATGCATGGGTTTATGGGTTCCACACTGACACTAATATGGATAGGATTTCTACCTTCTCTGCTCGTTCTTGGACCTCTTCTCTTCCTTTCATATTTTGCGCATAGGATTTTCTCAATCTACTCCACAGCTCGAAGATCCTCTACCACTTCTTCGTCACTTGCCAAGCCTTCCCTCGTGGCTATGACTCTCTTCTTGGTATTCACCTTGTATTGGTAGGGTACTCCGCTATGCATATTTCCTGTTGTAGCCAAGATCCACTTGATCTAGTTGTCATCCATCATGATTGGGTCCAAGGGTTCCTCCTTATTTCCCTTACCCTTTCCTCCTTCCATTTCTCCTCTTTCTGTCAGTTCTTCCCCCCTTCCCCCATGCACTCAGGGAAATTTAGTTGTCTGACTCCATTGTTTACACCTTTGTTGTATAACATTATCTTAATTGAAGTATACAACGATCTAATGTACCTTCCTTGGGGTCCTCATAGAAACTCTTGATCCGTTGCATTGTACAACTTCGGTGTATCTATTGCAAATTATGTTATAAATCCTGCCACAATATCTTCGAGCTAAAAATCTACTTCGCAGGTGAATTTGTTGTTCATGTGTTGTAATTGCTCACTCTGTACTGGGGTCCACTCTACCTATCGGATCCGGTTTGTTGCATGGTTTTCCTTCAACCTTAGTGTCCACTCCTGCAATAAATGTGGAAAATCATAGAAAAAGACTTCGTGTAAATCAGTAAACACATATTTCTCAAGATATTTGCGGGTTGTTATTCTAGGGGTTTTCTTATCTTTCTGTGAAAACTCCAACTCTTTTGTCCTTACCCAGATTTCGATCTCTACTTTTGTGGGATTCCATGGTCTCAACATTGTCTTTTCCTTTCTTGAAAATGATCTCATAATCATATCCAAAGAGCTTAGTCACCATTTTTGTTGTTCTGGGGAGGAAATGTGTTGTTCTAGAAAATACTTGAGTCTTTGATGGTTTGTCTTAATTTGGAAATGTTTCCCCAATAGATAAGGGTGCTACAGATCAACGACATGCAAAATAGCCAACATTTCCTTTTCATAGATGGATTTTCCCATATTTATTTCAGATAGTTGCTTGTTGGTAAAGGCCAAAGGTCGACCCTCTTGGATAAGGACAACACCAATTCCTTTCCCTGAGGCATCACATTCCAACAAAAAGGTCTTTGCGAAATCGGGAAGGGCAAGGACTGGAGTGGTGCACATGGCCATCTTCAAGGTTTGAAAATATCGGGCAGCGGCTGGAGTCCAAGTGAAAGAGTTCTTTTTTAGGAGAGCGGTGAGAGGTGCTGCAATATTCCCATAATTCTTAACAAACTTGCGATAATACTCTGTTAAGCCCAGAAATCCACACAATCTCTTAAGATTCTTTGGGTGAGGCCATTCTTGCTTAACTTCAATCTTTTTAGGATCCACCCTGACGCCATCCTTGCTAACCAGATGACCCAAGTATTTGACTTATGAGGCACCAAAAGCACATTTAGACTGTTTCAGGAAAAGTTGGTACTGAGAGAGTAGATGGAGAACTCGATCCACATGAGAAACATGGTCTGTCCAAGTTTTTCTATAGATGAGGATATCATCAAAGAAAACTAAGACAAAATGGTGGAGAAAAGGATAGAAGACATGATTTATGAGGCTTTGGAAGGTGGAGGGGGCATTACACAAGCCAAAGGGCATGACAAAAAACTCATAGTGGCCCTCATGAGTTCTAAAGGAAGTCTTGGGAATGTCTGCCTCTTTCATATGTATCTAGTGGTATCCTGAACGAACATCTAGTTTAGTGAATAATTGAGCGCCACTCAATTCATCCAGGAGGTCATCAATGACAGGAATGGGGAATTTGTCTTTGATGGTAAGTTTGTTGAGGGCATAGAAGTCAGGACACATTCGCCAAGAACCTTCTTTCTTTAGGACCATGAGCACAGGAGAAGAGTAGGGTCTCATACTATGGCGGATAACACCTGCATTAAGGAGTTCCTGGACCATTTTCTCAATTTCATTTTTTTGGGAAAAGGGGTGATGATACGAACGGATATTGGGAGGAAGGCTTTTGGGTACAAGGGGAATGGAATGATCATGAACACCATGGGAAGTAGGGAGCCCTTGGGGAGTGTAAAAGATCAATTGATGTCTAGAAAGGATGGATTGGAGGTCTTGTGGAACCGAGAGTGTCTTTGTTGCATGTATGGCATGGAGTTGGGCGATCACACCAGAATGACATTTTTTCAGCATCTTTTCCATGCGATGGGAACTAATGATCTCAGGTGAACTGAAAGTGATGCCTTGGAACTTATATTGGTGGCTCTCCTGGTCGAATTGCATGGTTAAGTCTTTAAAATCCATGAGAATGGGACCCAAAGTCCTTAGCCAGTCTGCACCCAACACAATGTCACAACCTCCCATGTCGATAGCAAACATATGGGATTTCAGGTGGTAGTCACCAATTTGGAGACGCACATTTTCACAACGCCCTCCACATTTCATGGAACCACCATTGGCAATCATGATTTGGAAATTATTGATGGCATGGATGTAGCAATGAGCTTCTTGGGCAATGCGACGATGAATAAAATTATGGGTGTTGCCACTATCAAATAGAATGATGAGCTTTCGATGCTTGATGTAGCCTATTAACTTGAGGGTTTAGGGAGCGGAGAATCCAGTGAGATCATTGGGGGAAATGACCGGTTCTACTTTGGGAGGGTCTGAGGGAGGGTTTATGTCAGCGGATTCAGGTGACTCAGACACAAGGGGAGTTTCTACATCCTCTTCCGAAATATCCTCAGAGATGGACATAAAAAGATTTTTTTATTTACACTTGTGGCCCAGGAAATATTTTTCATCACAGTTATAACAAAGGCCTTTGAGTTGGCATTCATCCATTTCATCCCTGGTCAATTTTTTGGATCTTGAGTGGAGCAGAGGGAGTAGTGGGATTTACTGGTTTAGGGCGAGGGATAAAGGAGGGTTTTTTATTTTGAGAAGATACAACCTGTTGTGCTTCGTTATCTCTTTTAGTAGCCTCCACCCAACTCTGAGGCCGAGCTATGAGGACATGGGCCCAAATCTCATCCTTGAGGCTGCTAATAAAACACTCTCGGAAAAAGACATCAGACATGCCCTTTGTTCTAAAAGCCAGGCACTCAAAGGAAACTATAAAGTCTTCCACTATTCCTAATTGTTTCAACTTTGTCAAATGGACCAAATGGTTGGTGTCAGTGTCAAAGCATTCATAAAGCTCCACCACAAAGTGTGTCCAAGAAATATACCCTTGACGAGAAGTTTTTCTCCATTGCCACCATTGCCAACGTTCTTGATCTAGATGGAGAACACCATACCGGAGTTTGGCCAAGTCATCTGTAATGTCATATAAAGAGAAATAATGTTCCATTTTGGTTACCCAACCAGTGGGGTCCGAGCCATCAAATTTAGTCACATCTACCGATGGAAGGCGTAGGTCACATTGAAAGTGATGGTTCTGAAAGTTATGGGAATGAGAGGAATTGTCACCTTTAGTTTGTGGAGGTGCGGAAGAGGAAGGGTTATCTATAGGGATGTGCAGTTTGGTGTAGAGTGTCGAAAAGACTGATTCAAGATGGGTGGTGAGGTATTTTTTGATTTCCTCCATTGAGGACTGCATGGTTGTATTGATGGCGACAACATTGGCACTGAGTTGTTTCACTTCTTGTTGGGTCTTGATGAGACCAGATTGCAAGGTGTTGAAGTGAGCTTCCAAGTCTTGGGTACGGGTATGGGCCATGAGGATGGGG
>JASDQU010101596.1:398438-409894 GCA_032191745.1 Picea mariana | reverse complement strand
GGGTGGTGAGGTATTTTTTGATTTCCTCCATTGAGGACTGCATGGTTGTATTGATGGCGACAACATTGGCACTGAGTTGTTTCACTTCTTGTTGGGTCTTGATGAGACCAGATTGCAAGGTGTTGAAGTGAGCTTCCAAGTCTTGGGTACGGGTATGGGCCATGAGGATGGGGGAACTGAAAAGGGGCGGGTAGGATCAAAACATTTTCCAAAAAATGATATGGATGAATGTGATAAGGGCAAAGAGATTAATCCAATGGAATAGGTCTCAAATAATGGTGAAAAAATTTCTAGACTTTTTTTTTACACCTCCGGAGTTATACTCTGGCCTGAAGAATACTGTAGAGAGGAAATTCCCAAATTCTTAACTAGAAAGAAATGTGTATTTACTTGGAAACCCGAACGCAGTTGCACGACAATAGATCTTGTCTGTTTTAATTTGTTTATGTTTCTATCCCCAAGGGTTAGGTACTCAAGGGTTCTACAAACAAGGGTTTTCCCTGTGCTATAGCTCTCTGATATATGTGCAGGGTCCAACAGTAGTACTCAGCCCAATATCTCAGGGCACTAACTAAGGAGGATAGACTGTACCCTTAGCCGTACTACCCGACTACCTAAGTACTAGAGAGTATCTCCCCGATTGTTGTTCTCGGTGACATTATAGTAGTCAGGTGACTGATCGATTTATCTAAAGAGGGCTTCAAGTAATCTAGGTCAATCCGTACACAGGTGTTGTCTGATGCGCTACCACTCGAAGGGGTACCAACAGGGGTTACAAGGGTGGCCAACAAATGTGCGCTTAAGTACCACTTGTATTTCCTGCATGTATGAATCCCTCAACTATGGGTTTATGCACGTAACAAAAGATCTTTGTGGCTTAAAGATGCCAGAATATGTCTCTACCTTGAAAAAAAATTTAACCCACACTTTCTGCCGAGGAAAGTGCTTTGATACCACTTGTAATATGCCAAATATAAAATGTATGCAAAAAATAAATAAAATGATAGAAATGGAAGAATAACAATAATATAACTAGAACATTCACCACAATAGCACTGAAATGATATGAGAATAATAACAGAAATAACACTTTGAATCTGAAAGCAATGTTCACGAGCCTCTTCGAGTGGGAAACCTCTACTTGAGCAGAGCTCTGTTACAATAATATCCAAAATAGGGTTCTCATACCCTTGACTCCTATTTATACTAAAAAGAAGCATCTAGAGGAAGATCTTTCTAGAAGAGGAAGCTTCTATTAGGTATTCTTACATCCGTCTTATTCTATTTTATTGAAAGGCCTTATTAATATTGACCTTTATTACATCTGAATATATTGTTCTACCTATGTGCGGGTTAGGACCCTAACAATGCCCTAATATTTTCTTGCTCTGCCTCCGATAGACCTTCAACTTATCTAATCTACTCAATACTCTTCTGTTCCTACCAACGACAACAGAACCATTTGTTCGTTACTCTCTCTCTTATACTGTATTCTATCTGATTTTATTGACCCAGGGTCCATGTCTATTCGGTTTCCAACAAAGCCTCTAAAACTATCAGCCCTCCTGGTAAACCAGAAGGAAACACAGCGCACAGGGTGCACCGCACCATCTCGCCCGAGATAATATTAATGGGTGGTTACAATACTCATGTGTTTACAGCCTAGGATTGAGCGAGAGATATGATAACTGTGTACATGGAGTGCTATTGTAACTTATCAACACAATATACCATTATTCATGATTAATGCAACAAATATAATAACTCATTCATTTAGCCCATCTATATATACTGAGACAATAAATAAATACATGAATTCAATCACATAACATAGATGTTACCTTGGCTCACCCCCTCCTGGGCTACGTCCACAAAGATTTGGCTCTTGGCTTTTTTATTATCGTTGTTCTGTCATTACAGTGCCACACGCTTTACAATTCCCTTCAACTAGGTTGGGATCTATTATGAGGCGGACTAGATCGCACCAGGATCCTTAGCCTACGATCTAACCCTCAATATCTACCCTCTTACGTCCTCTCTAGCTCAATAGCTTATAAAGATAGGTCATAGAAAAAAACATTACATATCGACTCGTTACAAAAACTCTC
This sequence comes from Picea mariana, assembly GCA_032191745.1. Lineage (NCBI taxonomy): Eukaryota > Viridiplantae > Streptophyta > Pinopsida > Pinales > Pinaceae > Picea > Picea mariana. Next base: position 407,786 of record JASDQU010101596.1, on the reverse strand, counting down.
TACAATAACGACTAGTCTTCATGATAATCTGCAGAGCCCTTATGATACTTAATTATCTATATTTATACGTTTCTGGCTCTTCATCCATTACAATACATTACAAAAAGCCTAACCCTATCGTCGTTAGGTATTCCATGCATGCACACGTGTTGTTCTCCCTCTAGTTGTCGCTTTCCTTGTGTATGCCTTCTTTCCCAAAATCGTCTTTCTTTCCTCTTTGGTCCGCCGCCAACAAGACCTTAGTGCATTTAATTTTTTTTCCATTTCAGAATCATTTTATTGATAAGACCCTTACTAATATCTATGTCAACACAGATATGGGAATATGTGCACAATCATGCTATAGCTCTCCCAATATCTAATTTTATTTGAATACCCAAAGTATTTCCAATATCCTCGAAAATTGATAAATGCTTGAAATGTAATAAAAAATTGGGGAGATGAACCCAAATTGAAATTCTATTAACTAATATAGAGCTAGGAACACATTTTGGGAACCAAGGGGCTATAAAAAGTCTCATGCTTCGCCAAAACCAAGGACCCTCCTCAAACACTTTTTGATAATCAACATGACCGTAGAGATGAACAATATAAAACGCCTTTGAATAAAAGTGAAATATCACAATTCTTTGTCCATGTCAAGTGTATCCACTGGTAAAAATAGATGTAGGAGGACAATACCCACTAAGTCTACAAATAACCACATCTTTTTCAAATATTGAATATAGATGGGCTACCTCCAACATTGTGATCTCCACCAATGGCACCTCTTCAACATGCTTGGAACTATATAGGCACTAGGAATAGGACAAGAATTTAAAGTATTTGAAATGGTAAATTTGTTTTTTATTTCATCCCTTAAAGACATGTAGGTTTTGAAATGAGGGTTGAATATTTACGTATATCTTTATCTATGCAATAGAAATACAACATATTTTGATCCTCAAGTTTTGTTCCTTGATATATTTAACATTGATGAGCCATAGGGGTCCCTTGTGATAGATCCAATTTCTACTTTAGAACCATTATAGGATCTATGGAGTGCACCCAAGCATAAGGTTTTCCCTGAAAAAGACCTAACCACAATTACAAATGTTTCCTTAGAATTAGAGTATACATAAAAAAATCGGTGTATATGAATTACTTCAAACACTTGATAGGAAAGTATTTCAATAAACACTTAATAGAGAGAGCACACTTCATCAAATAATCAGTTAACATCCTTGGAGGAAGAACCCCTAGTCTCCAATTTGGTAATAACACCTTCATTTTCCTTGCAATAGTTAGACCATAATGTTGTTTAGGCATATATCCTAAGACATGGAAAACAAAGATGAGAATAGTTGATAAAATAAAATTTCTTCAAATTTTTTACATATAACCACCTTTAATGTAAGATAATGAATGATATTTGAACTTCATAATTGTCCTAAATAAAAGAAAAACATGTTTTATAATTCTTTAAAAGATATAAATAATTTGTCCAATATATTTATCGATAACATACACATAATATTACATTCAGTCCATACTATAGAATAGTTCCAAAGGAAGATGACCTATAGTGATAATAAAATAATGGATATTTTCTATGTTTTGTCTCGTCCCATTTAGGAACTTAACAAAGTACTACTAATTCAAAAAATGAATATATCTAACAAGTTTCAGACTAGGATTTCCTACATTTCATAACAACATCACTATCGTAACAAAATTTAAAACAAGACTCAACAATATAAGTTGGATTGGAAAAGGTTAATCCTCAGATTTAGAGGTGGAATCAACATTTATGTACATAGGGGAGAGTTTCCCCTCATATATTGGCCCCAATAGCTTTTTTTTTTTTTTCTCTACCTCTTTCATTGTCTTTCCCTAATCCTCTTGTATTTCCATTGGAACCCTTCCCTACTATTTTGGCTCCTCACTTCCTCCCTCAGACACCCATATAGAATTCATTAAATTTTCATATTTGTTTTCAAGTTGATCTAGGTTGTTGAGGATTTCAATGTACTCGATGCATTTTACATCCATAGTCAGAGTAATGAAAATCTTCATGTGCAATACAAATCCATTTCCTTCATATATTTAGTGTCTCTGCTTCTTAAAAATAATGTAATAGGAATCCATGGAATCATTTCCTCACCTGTTATGTCATCATACGTCAAGCCTCTTCTCTCCGTGACCACGTTTTCAATTTCTTCCACTTCTTGCTTGACCTCTATAGAAAACCTATGGTTATAGGTTTACAACTACCACTATAGAGGACATCTTAGAACTATTCTTCAATATCTCATTCCAAGGTCTGAGGCTTCCCTACTTTTACTCGACCTCGCCCTACACAATCCCCAATTGGTTTCCCCCTACCCATTATCGATGTTACTCACAATCTTGGGTCACCTCTCTTCAGATTTCACATACCAAAGCTCAACATAAGATTCCAAAGAAGCATACCAAGATTGACCATGAATCTTTTTAAGAGAATAATCATCGAATGGATAGGAAGCCAACCTTAGAAAATAAGCATACATCTGCTAAGTTGACCAAACCCAACTCCACCATTGAATTCCCATTCTTTGATCAAAATCCATCATCAATACCTTCATAAAAGGTCCCCTACCAACCATTATGCTATAGGCCTTTGATGGGATGATGAATATCAAAGTTTGAGCATGGAGATCAAACCATGATGGTTCAAAGCCTCTTCTTACTCCCAACTTGTTTCCTCACCACTTGTATCCAAGACAAACATAACCTCTACATATCCTTACTCATATGCTACCCTATTATCTCTTCTCGCTAACACCTCCCTCATTTGGAGAAAAATACCTTTAGTACTTCATTAAGGGGGTGATCCCTTCAAAATAATGAAAATTTTATAACTATCAAAACCAAAAATTTAACTTATTATGAACTATTTTGAAAAAATAACTATAAGAGATATTAATTTTAAAATAACATATTCTCAATTGATTAGTTTATAATTTTTTCATATACAAACCAGAAGCTTTGTACGTTTAAAAATTTAATCCTTTCCCATTTTCCAAGATGTCCTTTTCTTTCCTTTCTCCACCAATATTGTCATGGTGAACCAACATCTCTAAATCAATAAAAACTGAGTGGAAACGCATTTACATCACCCCACAAATAGTTATTTATCATATTTAACGTTCAAAGTTGAATGCATGTCATATGATTTGTGAACATGCTTTTTGTAGTTTAACCTATATGGCATTTGTCAGAGATACTCCAAGTATCTAGGAGTACCACTCTAGAATATTCCTCACGTGGTTAGAAATGGATCAAGCCATTAGAAAAATGAATAAGACATTTATTAATTTCCTGAACTCATTTATGCATTGAAAATGCATCATATATATCAAACACGCACTGAATTTAATTTTATATCTATCCATATTACATCCTGCAAAACCTTTTTCTGCCGACTGATCCATCTACCACTAAATGACAATCAACAAATACATAAGTGGAGCGTGGTTCAATCAATGAATTCATAAGTGGAGCGTGGTTCATTGGATGTCCTTTTTAAACATATCACGTCGGCTGACTACCTCACACGCCCAACAGTAACGATGAAAGAAGCAGGATATTATGTGTCACTCTGTTGGCCGTCTCTGTTCACTATTCCCTGCATTTTCAAAAAAGCAACTGATCCATCCACCACTTAATGGGAATCTACAAATATATATTTTGACAGTGCCGTGTAATTGCTTAATCACAGCGAGTCGAATGGAGAATCCTCTGAGAAGGGATGGATTAATTAGTGAGAGTCGTCATCGCTAGTTTTTAGGTTTAATTCTCAATGTATATATACTATCACAATCGTTGTTGGTGAATGCAGAAAGAAAGGCTTACAGCTGGTAAGATGAAACTAAGAATCTGAAACAACTGAAGCATATGAAATTATTGATTATAATTATGCTGTTGTCATAAGTGAACTTGATACAAATGTAAATCTAATACTGTAAAATGATAAAAAGTTAATAGTGGAGTAAATTTGTTATTTCAGTTAAGTTTGTTAATCATTTGAACGTGGCAGTTAGATGGTCACACGGTAATTTCTTAATTATATTAAGTAAATGTTAAAAAGTTATGAACATCAGATCTCGTTCATTGATTTGGAAGGACAACTAAGAATATGCTAGCATCTTCAATTGATAACCATACGATTGAAATTTAGGGTTAAAAGATCATTAAATGTGCCCATTGTCAGTAGGTGTACGTCTTTGGGCGTAAGCTGGTAAGATGAAAATGCTAAATTGTTGTTGGTGAACTCCGAAAGGCTTAAGGCTGGTAAGATGAAACTAAGAATATGAAAGAATGAAAGAATATGAAACTAGATTGTAATTATGTTGTTGCCATAAGTAAAAGTGGCACAAATGTAAATATAATATTGTAAATTAAGTTTGTTAATCATTAGAACGTGACAATTAGATGGTCACATAGTGACTTCTTAGTGATATTAAGTAAATGCTAAAAAGTAAACAGTTTAACTGGCAGTCTGTAGTCTATAAATGATTTTTTTGGGTAATATTTTGGGGGGAATTTTGTTAGAAATTTGGAGAAATTGATTTTTTTTTTTTGTAATATTTTTAGGAGAATTTCCAAAATTTAGAAAAAAATTGTTAGATCCCCAAATTTGAATGAATATTTCTGGACAATCTGAGTGAAAATTTTCAGCTTTCATATGAAAAAAAAACATTTCTTATAACCCTTAGAGAACGCCCTAATCTTAGGATTGAGAAGGGTAGACATGACTTGAGTTCATATGGTGGTGAGAAAAACCATTTCTTATAACCGTTAGAAAATGCCCTAATACTAGCACAACCACTCGAAACCGTGGACAGAAAATGAAAGAGAAAATGAAACGCATAACCAGAAAATGAGCATCTACAACCAACACAGCTAGCATGCTAAATCCAAAGTTTAATCATTTAAACGTGGCAATCATATAGTGATACAGTAATTTCTTAATCTTATTAGGTAAATGTTAAAAGGTAAACAGGTTAAAGGATGCATTAAAAAATACAAGGAAGTTATGAAGAGGAAATCACATTCATTGATTTGGGAGGACGACTAAGAATATACCATCATCTTCAATTGTTAGCCATCATACTAGAATTTTAGATTAAAAGGTGATTAATTGTGCTCATTGTCAATAGGTATATGCCTTTCGGTGTAATTAGGATTGAAAAGGGTAGACGTTACTTGAGTTCAGATGGTTGTGAAAAAAACTATTTCTTATAACCGTTAGAAAACGCCCTAATCTTAGGATTGAGAAGGGTAGACGTTACTTGAGTTCAGATGGTTGTATGGTTGGACATCTGATTCTGTATTTGTTTTATTGAATATCAGATTAAACTAGCACAGCCACTCAAAACCGTGGCTGATGAATGCCGAAAGGCACGGAAAGAAAATGAAATGCATAACCAGAAAATGAGCGTCTACAGTCAGGACAGTCAGCGTGCAAAATCCAAAGTTTAATCATTTAAACGTGGCAATCATATAGTGCTACAGTAATTTCTTAATATGATTAGGTAAATGTTAAAAGGTAAATAGGTTAATGGATGCATTCAAAAATACAAGGAAGTTATAAAGAGGAAATCACATTCATTGATTTGGGAGGACGACTAAGAATATGCCAGAGTCTTCAATTGTTAGCCATCAAATTATAATTTTAAATTAAAAGGTGATTAATTGTGCTCATTATCAATAGGTATACGCCTTTTGGCGTAATTAGAAGCAATGACGACCAAGGCCAACGATTGTGCCTAGTATCATTTATACATTTATAATACACTAGCACAACCACAATTACGTGGTTGATTAACGCCGAAAGGCTGGCGACCGCTGGTGATGCCAGCACAGAAACGCAGCCACCAAACTTCAGCCAGCAGATATGAAACGAAACGCGGCCAGCAGAAATGAAACGAAACGCGGCCAGCACAGAAACGAAACGAAACGCGGCCAGCACAGAAACGAAACGAAACGTGGCTAGCACAGAAATGAAACAAAACATGGTCAACACAGGGCCACCACTCTGTGCGAATATCTTAATATTTTTTAATCAGGTAGACGTGGCAATAAGTTAGTGAACACAGTAATTTTTAAACACGATTAGGTAAATGTAAAAAAGTAAACATATAAACGAATGTCTTTATAACAGCTCGGAAGATAATGGATGAAATCAGAGCCATTAATTTATTGTGACGACTAAGAATATTCTAGGCATATTTAGTCTCGTCCATAGAAAACTTATTAAGAACTAAAAACCTATTAAATGTGCCCATTGTCAATAGGTATACGCCTTTCGACGTAATTAGATACTAAGGCATAAACCAAAGAATATCCAAGAAGCAACAATAAAAACGTATAATAGAACAGGTTGACAGAATAACTGCATGAAATGGGTCGGAAGAATCGGAGTTCTATAGACTCTTGGTCTAACCAAGACGTTTATCTGTGCCCCAGCTATTCTCCAGCTTACTAACCGCCCATGCGCTGGTCCAGTTCTTCTTCCATCAAAGTAGGTAGTTATTTATTCCAAGCCCTTCCAGACTTTCACAGAAGCTTCTCCTCTACCTTGTCGTGTGTTTAAAGTGGGCGCGTCCGCAGCGCCTTTACCTTGGGAATATCTCCTCCCCCTCCCCCTCATCTATTTAGGAATAAGCGTCCTCTCACTTCCGTCACAAGCACATAATCTTCCTTCATTCTGCAACATTTTTCTGGCTTTTACTATCAATCAGTGTCCAACCTAATTGCCATTGTGCCTTGACCCACTTCGAGGTTCGATACCATTGGAGCCTTTTTCCAGCAAAATGCAGAGCATTTCGTGTTTGCCATCGTCTATTCATGACAGGAGATTGTTCAAAGATCGGAAGATATTGCAGTCTTCCACTCTCATCAGCCCGTCAATGGCGATTGCAGAGGGATCAACAGCGGTTAACTACGTAGCGAAAGCTAGTTTCGACTCAGGCATAGTCATCATCCTCGCGGCGTTGCTCTGTTCCGTCCTGTGCGCGTTGAGCGTGAGTGCCGTGGTACGCTGTAGACTGCGCTGTAGACGGTGGCGAGTGGTGTCCGAGCCAGAAATCGATGTTGGTGTCGAAGAAATTAAAGGTGACACCTGCAAGCAAATCGATATAAAAGCACTGTCGACCACAGTGTACGGCACAGGGTCGCCCCTCGCAGGCATGGATTGCCCCATTTGCTTAACAGAGTTCGCAGAAGGAGAAAAGGTGAGAGTATTGCCAGAATGCTCTCACACTTTCCACATAGATTGCATCGATGCATGGGTAGTTTCCAATCCTTCTTGTCCTTCATGTCGACATTCTCTACTTTATGTGGTGGGGAAGAAATCATCAGAGGTAGTTCAGCCAGCTGCTGAGCCCACCCAAGGCGCCCAAATTAATGGTAACGAAAGTAGCGAGAGTGTTAGAGAAAATCATGTCGTTCAGTCTTCCAATAGTTCTGTGGATGACACGACAATGGCAGCTTCATCATCTTTGGATTGCATCAGATCAAACGACTTGGAAGGAGGCAATGTGGGAGAGGCTTGAAGACCATGATTGGAAAAATTGCATAGGCGTGGAAAGGCGCATTACAGGAATCAGTAGAAATGTGATCGCCAGAGCTGTACAGATTTAGAGAGAAAATTTGAAGGGTTAAATTTGGTTATATATTGTATATGAGATAAAAATATTTTATTTGAAAATTTGAAAATTGTTCATGGCAAAATTTTGTAGACAAAATTATAGACTGAGTTTTTTTTTGAGATTTTAGAGGAATTCTACTGTCAGGAATATGCAGTAAATTTAAAAGGACCATTCATTTCCAGAAAATTTGGCAATTTGATTTAAGTTTATAAATTCTTTTAATTATGAAATATATTTCTGAGATTTTAAACTATTTTGTTTTATTGAATTTATGAATGCACATATGATAAACCAGTTAAAAGTGATTGACTATACTATACAGAAAATTTACCAGTTAAAAGTGATTGACTATACTGTACAGAAAATTTGAGTCTTCCTACTGTTAAATTTCCACAACAAAAATCAATATGCCAAAATATTTGTAATATGATAAAACCCTGAAAAATGTAAATGGTTTATTGAAGCTTGACAATTGGCACCCTGTATACTGTAAAATTGAAATAAGAAGATACCAAAATATGGTGTATATAAAAATTTTAAAGCAGTTTTGTAAACGTTCTGTTTTTTTTTTAATTTTTTTTTTTGATTTTGCTTAAAATTGATGAATAGTTGGATCTGCAAATTTAATAGCTAAATTTATATAATCAAATTGCTTGAGTTTTTCAGCAAGCTAAATCTATTTATACATTCAGAAAATACAATTTAAACAACATGAAATATCCGATCCTAATAGTATTAAATTATTATGAGTTACATTCAGTTATTCAGATGGTTTCAGCTGAATTGTCAAGCTAATTTCGCACCGAATCTGACTATTAGCTTGAACTACTCATATGGTCTTCAATTTCAGCGGTTATTCCTGACCCATCTTCGAGCAATATCTACTTGAACACCTGCAAAAGTTGTCCAGAACAGTGTTGTAAATACCACTGGTGTTATTTGTTGATAATGTGTATTTCAAACATATTCAGAACAATATGGGGCTTCTGGAATAGGAGCAGGCTCTTCTCACAACACCGAATGAACCTTTTCAATTAATTCTTACAGGAGATTTCCTGTTAAGCACAGACAGACTTGCCGTGGAATTTTGATATTCTGCATGGTTCCCGGTAAAAACGCTTTACATCAAACTTCCGGCCCAGTATATTGGTGTATTCCAAAGCATCCGAAATTTATTATTTTTGTCGGAATCTGGCCTAGCAAAAAGTTCAAAAAAAACATTCTTCCAAGTCGGATCTAAAACTTTTACTAGAACATGATGCATTTTAAATAATTTTTTCCGGACGCTAAATCGGCATGACATGCGCTGAAGGTTTACCCGCTGGACATGGTCACCATTAAGTGTTCAAAGTAATTTCATACCAGCAGAATCGTATTTATTTTTCAAAGTATTACATTATTTGATTTTGCAGGGTAAAGTGCCTGATTTCTTCCTTTTTAATTTAACTTCCGACCATTCGTAACAGCATTCATGTTAGTGTAGAGAGCATAACCATTAAGCTCGTGAAGCTAGCAAATATACTTAGAATCATAAACAGCGCATCTTTATAGTCTAGTAACCATTACAGTTCACCAAACGAAAAACACAAAGTTCACTCCAGTGGAATTGCAACTTTTTTTTTCATCGGTTAAAAAGAAAATAATTAATTATGCATAATTATATTGTGAATATAAC
>JASDQU010101596.1:382070-392771 GCA_032191745.1 Picea mariana | reverse complement strand
AATCAGGCCCTTGGCCTCCAACCCTTAGGCTCTCTGGCCTAACAATCACATAAGCCCACCGGCTTATACAAACTTGGCTCACTAGCCTATAACACATATTTACAATTCATTTCATACATCAGATTTACAACTGGGCTCGGCCTTGGGGACATTACACTGGTTTTCTTCCAGTTGCAGGGCTTCCTGCAGAGCCTCTGCCTGTGTCTAAAACTTTTGTTGTTGCAGTGGATATTTTTAGTGTGGGAGAAATGAATTGACAAACAAGTGACGATGTTGCATATCGGTCATGAGATATTTCAACTTCCCCTTCAATCACTTGAATCTCTGGTCAATCTCCCATACAGATTCTCCCGATTTTTGTTTAATTTTGATCATCTCATTCATGTACTAATCCTCTGAACTCGGCTATGGAACTCATTAATCAGTAACTTATTAATGTTTTTTAGTGTCCTCGTCATCCCAGGTGCATTGTTTTCATTTAGGCTCATGTACCAGTCTAGTGTGCGGTCTCTTAGTGTAATAGCTAACTGCGCAAGTTTAGTATCTTCACCACTGAGCTATTTTTCTTCCTAGATCTTTGCACAAATGAACAAGTGTTTCCCAGGGTCTTTTGTTGCATCTCCTCAAAATTTTGGTAACCTAATGGTGGGATCATGTCCTTCCATTCTGAATGTTGAACTACTACCTTTGCGTGGTGTATATACCTAGCTAGTGATTCCTGAACTGGCTCCTCTAGTTGTTGATCCTTTTGTAGATGTACTTCCTTCTATCAGACTTCTTTCGAACTTCGGTTTTCTAAATGGTGGTGTTCTCTTTGGTGTATTGGTCGTACATGGGTTTATGGGTTCCACACTGACATTAATATGGATAGGATTGCTACCTTCTCTGCCTGTTCTTGGACCTCTTGTCTTCATTTCATATTTTGCGTGCAAGATTACCTCAATCTTCTCAACATCTCAGAGATCCTCTACCTCTTCTTTGTCACTTTCCAAGCCTTCCCTCACGGCTACGACTCTCTTCTTGGTATTCACCTTGTATTGGTAGGGTATTTCGCTACGCATCTTTCCAGTTGTCGCCAAGATCCACTTGATCTGGTCATCATCCATCATGATTAGGTCCAAGGGTTCCTCCTTATTTCCCTTACCCTTTCCTCCTTCCATTTCTCCTCTTTCTGTCAATGCTTCCCCACTTCCCCATGCATTCAGGGAAATTTAGCTGTCTGACTCCATTGTTTACACCTTTGTTGTATAACATTCTCTTAATCGAAGTATACAACGATCTAATGTACCTTCCTTGGGGTCCTCGTAGAAACTCTTTCTCTGTTGCATTGTACGACTTCGTTGTATCTATTGCAAATTCTGTTATAAAGATTGCCACAATACCGTCGAGCTAAAAATCTACTTCGCAGGTGAATTTGTTGTTCACGTGTTGTAATTTCTCAATCTGTACTGGGGTCCACTCTACCTTTCAGATCTGGTTCGTTGCGTGGTTTTCCTTCAACCTTAGTGTCCACTCCTACAATAAATGTGGAAAATCATAGAAAAAGACTTTGTGTAAATCAATAAACACACATTTCGGAAGATATGTGTGGATTGTTATTCTAGGGTTTCTATTATCTTTCTCTGCAAACTCCAACTCTTTTGTCCTTAGTCAGCTTTTGATCTCTATTTTTGTGGGATTCCATGGTCTCAACATCCCCTTCTAGTGGCTCATTGATCTCTGCCCTAATATTTTCTTCATCTGCCTCCGATAGACCTTCAACTTATCTCATCTACTCAATCCTCTTTTGTTCCTACCAACGACAACACAACCATTTGTTTGTTATTCTCTCTCTTATCTTGTATTCTATCTGAGTTTATTGACCCAGGGTCCATGTCTATTTGGTTTCCAACAAAGCTTCTAAAACTATTGGCCCTCTTGGTAAACTAGAAGGTAACACAGTGCACAGGGTGCATCGTGCTGTCTCACCCGAGATAGTCTTAATGGGTGGTTTCAATACTCATGCGTTTACAGCCTAGGATTGAATGAGAGATCTGATAACTGTGTACATGGATTTCTATTGTAACTTATCAATGCAGTATACCATTATTCATGATTAATGCAACAAATATAATAACTCATTCATTTAGCCAATCTATATATACTGAGACAATAAATAAATACAGGAATTCAATGACATAACATAGATCTTACCTTGGCTCACCCCCTCCTGGGCTACATCCACAAAGATTTGGCTCTTGTCTTTTTTATTATCATCGTTCTTTCATTACAGTGTCACGTGATTTACAATTCCCTTCAACTGAGTCGGGATCTATTACGAGGTGGACTAGATCGCACCAGGATCCTTAGCCTGCAATCTAACCCTCAATATCTACCCTCTTCCATCCTCTTTAGATCAAAATCTTACAAACATAGGTCATACAACAAAATGTTACATATCGGCTGGTTACAAAAACTCTCTACAATAATGACTAGTCTTCATAATAATCTGTAGATTCCTTATGATACATAATTATCTATATTTATACATTTCTGGCTCTTCAGCCATTACAATACATTACAAAAACCCTAACCCTACTGTCATTAGGTCTTCCATGCATGCACGCGTGTTGTTCTCCCTCTAGCTATCGCTTTCCTTGTGCATGCCTTCTTTCCCAAAATCACCTTTCTTTCCACTTTGGTCTGCCTCCAACAAGACCTTAGCGCATTTAATTTTGTTTCCATTTGAGCATCATTTTATCGATAAGACCCTTACTAATATCTATGTCAAAGCAGATATGGGAATATGTGCACAATCATGCTATAGCTCTCCCAAGATATAATTTTATTTGAATACCCAAAGTATTTCCAATATCCTCGAAAATTGATAAATACTTGAAATGTAATAAAAAATTGGGGAGATGAACCCAAATTTAAATTCTATTAACTAATATAGAGGTAGGAACACATTTTGGGAACCAAGGGGCGATAAAAAGTCTCATGCTTGGCCAAAACCAAGGACCCTCCTCAAACACTTTTTGATACTCAACATGACCATAGAGATGAACAATATAAAACACCTTTGAATAAAAGTGAAATATCACACTTCTTTGTCCATGTCAAGTAGATCCAATGGTAAAAATAGATGTAGGAGGACAATACCCACTAAGTCTACAAATAACCATGTCTTTTTCAAATATTGAATATAGATGGGCTACCTCCAACATTGTGATCTCCACCAATGGCACCTCTTCAACATGCTTGGAACTATATAGGCACTAGGAATAGGACAAGAATTTAAAGCATTTGAAATGGTAAATTTGTTTTTTATTTGATCCCTTAAAGACATGTAGGTTTTGAAATGAGGGTTGAATGTTTACGTATATCTTTATCTATGCAATAAAAATACAACATATTTTGATCCTGAGGTTTTGTTCCTTGATATATTTAACATTGATGAGCCATAGGGGTCCCTTGTGAGAGATCCAATTTCTACTTTAGAACCATTATAGGATATATGGAGTGCACCCAAGAATAAGGTTTTCCCTGAAAAAGACCTAACCACAATTACAAATGTTTCCTTAGAATTAGAGTATACATAAAAAAATATGTGTATATAAATTACTTCAAACACTTGATAGGAAAGTATTTCATTAAACACTTAATAAAGAGAGCACACTTCATCAAATAATCAGTTAACATCCTTGGAGGAAGAACCCCTGGTCTCCAACTTAGTAATAACACCTTCATTTTCCTTGCAATAGTTAGACCATAATGTTGTTTAGGCATATATCCTAAGACATGGAAAACAAAGATGAGAATAGTTGATAAAATAAAATTTCTTTAAACATTTTACATATAACCACCTTTAATGTAAGATAATGAATGATATTTAAACTTCATAATTCTCCTAAACAAAAAAGACACACACATATAACCACCTTTAATGTAAGATAATGAATGATATTTAAACTTCATAATTCTCCTAAACAAAAAAGACACACGTTTAGTAATTCTTTAAAAGATATAAATAATTTGTCCAATATATTTATCGATAACATACATATAATATTACATTCAATCCATACTATAGAATAGTTCCAAAGGAAGATGAGCTGTAGTGGTAATAAAATAATGGATATTTTCTATGTTTTGTCTCATCCCATTTAGGAACTTAACAAAGTACTACTAATTCAAAAAATGAATATATCTAACAAGTTTCAGACTAGGATTTCCTACATTTCATAACATCTAAAACAAGACTCAATAATATAAGTTGGAATGGAAAAGGTTAATCCTCAGATTTAGAGGTGGAATCAACATTTATGTAGATAGGGGAGAGTTTCCCCTCATATATTGGTTTCGGTAGCTTTTTTTTTTCTCTACCTCTTTCATTGTCTTTCCCTAATCCTCTTCCATTTCCATTGGAATCCTTCCCTACTATTTTGTCTCCTCACTTCCTCCCCTAGACACCCATATAGAATTCATTAAATTTTCATAGTTGTTGTCAAGTTGATCTAGTTTGTTGAGGATTTCAATGTACTCAATGCATTTTACATCCATAGTCAAAGTAATGAAAATCTTCATGTGCCAATACAAATCCATTTCCTTCATATATTTAGTGTCTTTGCTTCTTAAAAATAATGTAATAGGAACCTATGGAATCATTTCCTCACCTGTTATGTCATCATACGTCAAGCCTCTTCTCTCCGTGACCACGTTTTCAATTTCTTCCACTTCTTGCTTGACCTCTATAGAAAACCTATGGTTATAGGTTTACAACTACCACTATAGAGGACATCTTAGAACTATTCTTTAATATCTCATTCCAAGGTCTGAGGCTTCCCTACTTTTACTTGACCTCCCCCTACACAACCCCCAACTAGTTTCCCCCTACCCATTATCGATGTTACTCACAATCATGGGTCACCTCTCTTTAGATTTCACATACCAAAGTTCAACATAGGATTCCAAAGAAGCATACCAAAATTGACCATGAACCTTCTTAAGAGAATAATCATCAAATAGATAGGAAGCCAACCTTACAAAATAAGCATGCATTTGCTAAGTTGACCAAACCCAACTCCATCATTGAATTCCCATTCTTTGATCAAAATCCATCATCAATACCTTCATAAAAGGTCCCCTACCTACCATTATACTATAGGCCTTTGATGAGATGATGAATATCAAAGTTTGAGCATGGAGGTCAAGCCATGATGGTTCGAAGCCTCTTCTTACTCCCAACTTGTTTCCTCGCCACTTGCATCCAAGACAAACATAGCCTCTACATACCCTTACTCATATGCTACCATATTATCTCTTCTCGCTAACACCTCCCTCATTTGGAGAAAAATACTTTTAGTACTTCATTAAGGGGGTGATCCCTTCAAAATAATGAAAATTTTATAACTATCAAAACCAAAAATTTAACTTATTATGAACTATTTTGAAAAAATAACTAATATTAATTTAAAAATAACATATTCTCAGCTGATTAGTTTATAATTTTTTCATATACAAACCAGAAGCTTTGTACGTTTAAAAATTTAATCCTTTCCCATTTTCCAAGATGTCCTTTTCTTTCCTTTCTCCCCCAATATTGTCATGGTGAACCAACATGTCTAAATCAATAAAAACCGAGTGGAAACGCATTTACATCACCCCACAAATAGTTATTTATCATATTTAACGTTCAAAGTTGAATGCATGTCATATCATTTGTGAACATGCTTTTTGTAGTTTAACATATATGGCATCTGTCAAAGATACTCCAAGTGTCTTGGAATACCACTCTAGAATATTCCTCACGTGGTTAGAAATGGATCAAGCCATTAAAAAAAATGAATATGACAGTTATTAATTTCCTGAACTCATTTATGCATTGAAAATCCACCATATATATCAAGCACGCACTGAGTTTAATTTTATATCTATCCATATTACATCTGCAAAACCTTTTGCTGCTGGCTGATCCATCTACCACTAAATGACAATCAACAAATACATAAGTGGAGCGTGGTTCAATCAGCGAATACATAAGTGGAGCGTGGTTCAATGGATGTCCTTATTAAACATATCACGTCGCCTGACTACCTCACATGCCCAACAGTAACGATGAAAGAAGCAGGATATTATGTGTGACTCTGTTGCCTGTCTCTGTTCACTATTCCCTGCATTTTCAAAAAAGCAACTGATCTATCCACCACTTAATGGGAATCTACAAATATATATTTTGACAGTGCCGTGTAATTGCTTAATCACAGCGAGTCGAATGGAGAATCCGCTGAGAAGGGATGGATTAATTAGTGAGAGTTGTCATCGCTAACTTTTAGGTTTAATTCTCAATGCATATATACTAGCACAACAGTTAAATGGTTGTTGGTGAATGTCAAAAGGATATGCTAGTATCTTTAATTGATAACTATATGATTGAAATTTAGGGTTAAAAGATCATTAAATGTGTCCAGCTTTTGCTGCTGCCATAAGTAAAAGTGGCACAAATATAAATATAATACTATAAATTAAGTTTCTTAATCATTTGAACGTGACAATTAGATGGTCACACAGTAATTTCTTAATTATATTAAGTAAATGTTAAAAAGTAAACAGGTTAACAGAAGTTTTTAAAAATGCTGTAAAATTATGAACATGAGATCTAGTTCATTGATTTGGAAGGACTACTAAGAATATCCTAACCTAATTATTACTTAGTGACTTATCATAACTAGCTTTTAGATTAAATTTTCTGGCATTCTGTAGTTTATAAATGATTTTTTTGTAATATTTTTGGGGAAATTTTGTTAGAAATTTGGAGAAATTGAATTTTTTTTAATATTTTTAAAAAAGAAAAATTATTATATCCCCAAATCTGAATGAATATTCCTGGATAATCTGAGTGAAGTTTTTCAGCGTTCATATGAAAAAAACAATTTCTTATAACCCTGAGAGAACGCCCCAATCTTAAGATTGAGAAGGGTAGACGTTACTTGAGTTCAGATGGTGGTGAGAAAAACCATTTCTTATAACCGTTAGAAAACGCCCTAATCTTAGGATTGAGAAGGGTAGACGTTACTTGAGTTCAGATGGTTGTGAAAAAAACCGTTTCTTATAACCGTTAGAAAACGCCCTAATCTTAGGATTGAGAGGAGTAGACGTTACTTGAGTTCAGATGGTTGGACGGTTGGACGTCTGATTCTGTATTTGTTTTATTGAATATTCGATTAAATTAGAAGCAGCCATGACCAAGGTTAATGATTGTGGTCAGTATTATTAAGTCGAAAGCTGTACACTTATTGATAATGGGCAGATTTAATAAGGGTTTAGTGCTTAATAAGTTTTTTATGGACATGATTAAATATGGCTGGAATATTTTTAGTAGTCATACAAAATAAATGGCTGTGATTTCAATCATTAACTTCCTAGCTATTATAAAGACATTCGTTTATTTGTTTACTTTTTTACATTTACCTAATCATATTTAAAAATTACTTTGATAGCTAACTGATTGCCACTTAAGTGATTAACAGAAATTAAAATATTAACACCACATAAATGAAGCCCAACAGTTTATTTGTTAATCAATAATAAAATTTAATATATTCTTTTAAAGATTGGTTTTATCTTATCAACCTTTTGGCATTCACCAGCAGCTAATATTTAACTGCTGTGCTAGTTTATACACTTATAATACATTAGATACTAAGGCATAAACCAAAGAATATCCAAGAAGCAAACAATAGAAACGTATAATAGAACAGGTTGACAGAATAACTGCATGAAATGGGTCGGAAGAATCGGAGTTCTATAGAGTCCTGGTCTAACCAAGACGTTTATCTGTGCCCCAGCTATTCTCCAGCTTACTAACCGCCCATGCCCTGGTCCAGTTCTTCTTCCATCAAAGTAGGTAGTTATTTATTCCAAGCCCTTCCAGACTTTCACAGAAGCTTCTCCTCTACCTTGTCGTGTGTTTACAGTGGGCGCGTCCGCAGCGCCTTTACCTTCGGAATATCTCCTCCCTCTCCTGCTCATCTATTTAGGAATAAGCGTCCTCTCACTTCCGTCACAAGCACATAATCTTCCTTCATTCTGCAACATTTTTATGGCTTTTACTATCAATCAGTGTCCAACCTAATTGCCATTGTGCCTTGACCCACTTCGAGGTTCGATACCATTGGAGCCTTTTTCCAGCAAAATGCAGAGCATTTCGTGTTTGCCATCGTCTATTCATGACAGGAGATTGTTCAAAGATCGGAAGATATTGCAGTCTTCCACTCTCATCAGCCCGTCAATGGCGATTGCAGAGGGATCAACAGCGGTTAACTACGTAGCGAAAGCTAGTTTCGACTCAGGCATAGTCATCATCCTCGCGGCGTTGCTCTGTTCCGTCCTGTGCGCGTTGAGCGTGAGTGCCGTGGTACGCTGTAGACTGCGCTGTAGACGGTGGCGAGTGGTGTCCGAGCCAGAAATCGATGTTGGTGTCGAAGAAATTAAAGGTGACACCTGCAAGCAAATCGATATAAAAGCACTGTCGACCACAGTGTACGGCACAGGGTCGCCCCTCGCAGGCATGGATTGCCCCATTTGCTTAACAGAGTTCGCAGAAGGAGAAAAGGTGAGAGTATTGCCAGAATGCTCTCACACTTTCCACATAGATTGCATCGATGCATGGGTAGTTTCCAATCCTTCTTGTCCTTCATGTCGACATTCTCTACTTTATGTGGTGGGGAAGAAATCATCAGAGGTAGTTCAGCCAGCTGCTGAGCCCACCCAAGGCGCCCAAATTAATGGTAACGAAAGTAGCGAGAGTGTTAGAGAAAATCATGTCGTTCAGTCTTCCAATAGTTCTGTGGATGACACGACAATGGCAGCTTCATCATCTTTGGATTGCATCAGATCAAACGACTTGGAAGGAGGCAATGTGGGAGAGGCTTGAAGACCATGATTGGAAAAATTGCATAGGCGTGGAAAGGCGCATTACAGGAATCAGTAGAAATGTGATCGCCAGAGCTGTACAGATTTAGAGAGAAAATTTGAAGGGTTAAATTTGGTTATATATTGTATATGAGATAAAAATATTTTATTTGAAAATTTGAAAATTGTTCATGGCAAAATTTTGTAGACAAAATTATAGACTGAGTTTTTTTTTGAGATTTTAGAGGAATTCTACTGTCAGGAATATGCAGTAAATTTAAAAGGACCATTCATTTCCAGAAAATTTGGCAATTTGATTTAAGTTTATAAATTCTTTTAATTATGAAATATATTTCTGAGATTTTAAACTATTTTGTTTTATTGAATTTATGAATGCACATATGATAAACCAGTTAAAAGTGATTGACTATACTATACAGAAAATTTACCAGTTAAAAGTGATTGACTATACTGTACAGAAAATTTGAGTCTTCCTACTGTTAAATTTCCACAACAAAAATCAATATGCCAAAATATTTGTAATATGATAAAACCCTGAAAAATGTAAATGGTTTATTGAAGCTTGACAATTGGCACCCTGTATACTGTAAAATTGAAATAAGAAGATACCAAAATATGGTGTATATAAAAATTTTAAAGCAGTTTTGTAAACGTTCTGTTTTTTTTTTAATTTTTTTTTTTGATTTTGCTTAAAATTGATGAATAGTTGGATCTGCAAATTTAATAGCTAAATTTATATAATCAAATTGCTTGAGTTTTTCAGCAAGCTAAATCTATTTATACATTCAGAAAATACAATTTAAACAACATGAAATATCCGATCCTAATAGTATTAAATTATTATGAGTTACATTCAGTTATTCAGATGGTTTCAGCTGAATTGTCAAGCTAATTTCGCACCGAATCTGACTATTAGCTTGAACTACTCATATGGTCTTCAATTTCAGCGGTTATTCCTGACCCATCTTCGAGCAATATCTACTTGAACACCTGCAAAAGTTGTCCAGAACAGTGTTGTAAATACCACTGGTGTTATTTGTTGATAATGTGTATTTCAAACATATTCAGAACAATATGGGGCTTCTGGAATAGGAGCAGGCTCTTCTCACAACACCGAATGAACCTTTTCAATTAATTCTTACAGGAGATTTCCTGTTAAGCACAGACAGACTTGCCGTGGAATTTTGATATTCTGCATGGTTCCCGGTAAAAACGCTTTACATCAAACTTCCGGCCCAGTATATTGGTGTATTCCAAAGCATCCGAAATTTATTATTTTTGTCGGAATCTGGCCTAGCAAAAAGTTCAAAAAAAACATTCTTCCAAGTCGGATCTAAAACTTTTACTAGAACATGATGCATTTTAAATAATTTTTTCCGGACGCTAAATCGGCATGACATGCGCTGAAGGTTTACCCGCTGGACATGGTCACCATTAAGTGTTCAAAGTAATTTCATACCAGCAGAATCGTATTTATTTTTCAAAGTATTACATTATTTGATTTTGCAGGGTAAAGTGCCTGATTTCTTCCTTTTTAATTTAACTTCCGACCATTCGTAACAGCATTCATGTTAGTGTAGAGAGCATAACCATTAAGCTCGTGAAGCTAGCAAATATACTTAGAATCATAAACAGCGCATCTTTATAGTCTAGTAACCATTACAGTTCACCAAACGAAAAACACAAAGTTCACTCCAGTGGAATTGCAACTTTTTTTTTCATCGGTTAAAAAGAAAATAATTAATTATGCATAATTATATTGTGAATATAACGAAGGTGTATTCAATA
>JASDQU010101596.1:312218-376522 GCA_032191745.1 Picea mariana | reverse complement strand
AGTGTATTATAATTCAAAGTGAATACAAAATAAATTATTTCAATAATAAATTTAATGGAGAAATTAGAAGTGGACCCAACCCTAAAATAAGGAAAGTGGGCCAAGTGACCTAGAAGATGTTTTTAAGGAAGCTACTTGGAGAGTATAAATAAGAGGCAAGGCTCTCTCCTTTGAAACACACTTGAGCATATTGAATATCTATATGTGTCTGAGGTAACCAAGGATATCTAAACCGAAATTCTGAGTGAAGGTAAAGAAAAGAAGGCCGAAATGCAAGGAAGGATAAATTATTTTGATGGTGCTTTCTAAGGTATGTTATTTACAGGTCATCTCACCATTTTCGCGATAATGTTTTTTCTATAATGATTCAGACAGTGAAATTTCTATGCAAGTGAGAAAACATATTGAAGTA
This sequence comes from Picea mariana, assembly GCA_032191745.1. NCBI lineage: Eukaryota > Viridiplantae > Streptophyta > Pinopsida > Pinales > Pinaceae > Picea > Picea mariana. Next base: position 376,110 of record JASDQU010101596.1, on the reverse strand, counting down.
TCTGTGGTAAAAAATTCATCTTGTGGGTCGTTGTATTTTGGGAGTTACACTCCATGGAAAATAGGGTTTGTGGCCAGTCCTGAAACTAGTCAAAATCAGGTGTTTCAGGTAAAAACGTCATAAATTCTTCATAACAAATCCAAATTTAGTGAGACTAAATGTGTTAGTTAGGGTACAATCTGTAGTATGTTGTGTAATAGTTTCAGATGAATTCATCAAATATTTTGTGTGGGGCACACTCTACAAGGTCGCTCTCTAGAATAAGCCAGAATTCAGTAAGGTATGCCATTGTTGTTATAACTCCTTTTCTGAGAGGTTCCAAGTAGTGACACTTGGAGGAATTGCATAAAACACACTAAAGAACATTGTGTATCAGTTTCAGATCTTTATACATTGCAGGTTCAAATTTATGATTACTTCAAGTTAGGGTTGTTGACTAATCCAAAACTAGGCATGTGAGACTAAATAAAAGTTTGATGAAAATGCTTGATCCGGATTATTTTCGGCATGAAATGAGAGTGGAGATATAATAAAGAAATGCACAGAGATATCGCGTATATCCAGTAACATAACTGAAATATATCAGAGATGCAACCATAAACACAGAGATACAGTAATACACGATTTCTATTAATGAAAGAAATGTACAGAGACTGTAAAAATACAGAGTGAAAGACTCGCTAGAATGGTGGCAGCTTATCTCTGAGAAGAGATGTGACGGCTACTTGCATTCGCAAGAAGATGATTACAATGAGGCTCTGGAGGCGTTTTTACAATAAGCAGGAATGCCAAAAACCCTAGACATCCAAAAACCTAACCCTGGGAGATGAAGCGCCAAAAGTCATGTGGGCCCCGTTTGGGTATGTGAGTACATCAACTTCCCGGGGTCGTAACTTTTTCATACGATCTCCGTTTTAAGCGTGTGATAGCTCGTTGGAAAGGTATCATAGAGGAGATTCATTTTGGGGGCTCAATCATGCCTTTGGCTATCATTGAGAACCTTGATCTCAAAAAACCTTCATTTGGGTCGTCAAAATGGCCCCAGAAGTTAAAACCTGCTAAAAATAGTAAATTGCCAAAATTGTTAGAAAGCCGTTTGAGCCATTTGGAAAAGGTGGGTGGCCACTGATATCCACCTGGATCAATCCTCCTTCCTTAGGAAGCAATGGTCTCCATTTCATTGAGTTCCCAAGGGAGAGGGAAAATCATTTGTTGAATCTGCATCTTGGTGAGTTGCTTGTCTTGCTAGAGACGTCGTGTTGCTCAGTTTGTGGAAATCTGTCATGACCCTATTACGGTTGAGGCTGCTCAACAAGTCGAGATACATGAGAGGATGATGTGCAGAAGGAATCTTTACACTTTGCTGTAGCCTTGTCGACCTGCTTCTGTTGGATAGAAGGTGCTTGGGGTAAGGCTGTAGTGGTTGCAGTGTCCTTTTGTTCTCCTTTTGAATAGATTGTGAAGAAGCTGAATTTTTCAGTATGAGATACTACCTTGCGACACTTTTTAGGTGGAACAGTAGTCAGAACTACCTCTAGTATTCTGTAGAAATGACCCCCCAAAGTAACAATGACACTACGGGGTCGAGACTCATAAACATCATGGCGTCTCCACATATATGGTTGGCCCAAGAGAACATCACAGACATCCAGTGGGGCAACATCACATAATACCTCATCCTTGAAGGGTTGGATGTCGTATGACAATCGACACTGTTGGTTGACACGGAGATCTCATCCTTGCCGAAGCCACACGATGTTGTATGGCTGCGGGTGTGGTGTTGTCGACAATCCCAACTCTTTGACGACCTCTTCTGAGATGATTTTCTTCTGGCTTCCACTATCAACAATAAAATGCAGCGGGGTCCCCTTCACCCACATCTGTGAATGAAAAAGGTGCTCCCCCTCTTCAGGATCTGTTGGTTCTTATGGTTGAATTATTGCGGTCGTGACAATAGAAGTGGGGTCTGCGTCAATGATCTGTCCTTTACCATTATTTTTAGAATCAGATTCTGAATTAGGGTTCATCTCTTTGTCTTTGATCTCAACCACCAATGATTGTTTTGAGCGACATTCATCGGTGTTGTGCCAGGGGCTTTTGTGGAACTTGCACCATTTTTCGGTGTCCTTCTTTGTCTTCCCATGACCCTTCTTTTCTTATGTCTTAGACTGGTTTTTGGGAGACTGCTTGTTAGGGCCGTCTTTGTCATACTTTGGTTGTTGCAGATTTGCAGACCCAAATTCCCATTTGTTATGGTGCTTAAATTTCTGCTCAATTTTAACAGCATATCGATAATCAGCACCGAGTGATGAGATGTCCAAAAAATCCATTTCAGTTTGGATGTATCTGTGTAGAGCCCCATGGTATTTCAGAACCAAATGTCACTCAGAGTCTTTGATACCCAGCTTGGTGTGCAAGGTATGGAAGGTATTGGTGAATTCAAGAACTGCTTGGCCCCTCTCTTGCCGTAGTGTGGTCCATCTCATGTACTGGTCCTCATAGTTTCCAACAGGGTAATACTGTTCTTTTACCACATCCACAAAAAAATCCCAANACCCAAATTCCCATTTGTTATGGTGCTTAAATTTCTGCTCAATTTTAACAGCATATCGATAATCAGCATCGAGTGATGAGATGTCCAAAAAATCCATTTCAGTTTGGATGTATCTGTGTAGAGCCCCATGGTATTTCAGAACCAAATGTCACTCAGAGTCTTTGATACCCAGCTTGGTGTGCAAGGTATGGAAGGTATTGGTGAATTCAATAACTGCTTGGCCCCTCTCTTGCCGTAGTGTGGTCCATCTCATGTACTGGTCCTCATAGTTTCCAACAGGGTAATACTGTTCTTTTACCACATCCACAAAAAAATCCCAAGTGGGATCAACCCCATATATTTCAAACTGCTCTGTGGAACTTTGCTCACCAATGTTTGACATGAGGGAGAGCTTTAAGGAGTGCAAAGGTGATCTTTTCTTTGTCAAAAAAATTGTGAACAGAGAAATAACCTTCCAGCAGAGTTAACCATTTTTCTAGGGCTTCTGCATCTATCTGTCCTTCAAATATAGGAATATCAAAATCAACTTGTACCGTGAAAGGCGAGGTGCCTCCAAAGTGGCCGGTTGATGAAGATGCGCCTGATGCTATCGGCAGGCATTGAAGGATGTGGGCAAAATTCTCTATCATTTCATCCCTCTGTCGCATGAGAGCTTGCTCAAGTAACAGATTTATAGGATCGTCTACTCTGTCATTTTTCTTTTCTTCCACCATTGAGGGTTTCTTGGGTGTGCAAGAGCGATTGTCTTCAAGAGAGACAAGATCAACTTGCTATACTCGGACCTCGTCGGGGACATGCACTGAAAAAAAATGATCAAGAGAAGCCTGCTCTGATACCACTAATCTAGATTATTTTCAGCAAAAAATGAGAGCAGAGATATAATAAAGAAATGCACAGAGATATCGCGTATATCCAGTAACATAACATAAATATATTAGAGATGCAACCATAAACACAGAGATACAATAATACACAATTTCTATTAATGAAAGAAATGTACAGATACTGTAAAAATACAGAGTGAAAGACTCGCTATAATGGTGGCAGCTTATCTCTGAGAAGAGATGTGACGGCTACTCACATTCGCAAGAAGATGATTACAATGAGGATATGAAGGCCTTTTTACAATAAGAAGGAATGAAAAAAACCCTAGCCATCCAAAAACCTAACCTTGGGAGATGAAGCGCCAAAAGTCATGTGGGCCCCGTTTGGGTAAGTGAGTACATCAACTTCCCGGGGTCGTAACTTTTGCATACAATCTCTGTTTTAGGCGTGTGATAGCTCTTTGGAAAGGTATCGTCGAGGAGATTCATTTTGGGGGCTCAATCATGCCTTTGGATATCATTGAGAACCTCAATCTCAAAAAACCTTCATTTGGGCCCCCAAAATGGCCCCGAAAGTTAAAACCTGCTAAAAATAGTAAATTGCCAAAATTGCCAGAAAACCGTTTTGAGCCATTTGGAAAAGGTGGGTGGCCACCGATATCCACCTAGATCAATGCTAGTCTCTTGTTTTTAAAGTTAAGGAAGGTTTGTAGGAATGTTATCATAGACACCATGTCTATTACAGAGCTACAAATCAGATTTGGATGATGAAATTGATGAGGGATTTTGGTTGAGGTACATGTTGAGTACATGGTTGAGACAAGTAGTTGATGAGTTGGCACATACATGAGGTGTATAGTTGATGATGTTGGTACATATTGATGATTCATATTTGATAAGTAGTTGACACATGATTGGTACATACTTGGTACATGGTTGGATGCACTTGCTTATGGTATAGGTTGATTACAGGTTGGTGCATGGTTGATGCACTTTTTTATGGTACAAGTTGATTACAGGTTGAGGTACAGGTTGATGCATGGTTTATGCATGTTTCAGATTTATTGGTACAGGTTTACAACGATATATCTCATAGTGATAGTGTGACAGTGGTTCCTTCATTCTACTTCTACTTCAGGGTGGCAAGACAGGGTAAGGACATGTGGTTGTAGCTACCTTCTGGTTGTAGCCGGAGAACATTGGGGGTTGTAGCCTCCTTCTGGTTGTAGCGAGAGAATTGGAGAGTTAGAACTTCCCTCAGGTTGTAGCCTAAGAAACTAGGGGGTTGGAGCCTCCTTCCAGTTGCAGCTGGAAAACAAAGGAAGTTGGTGCTTCCAATGAATGTAATTCTTTAAGACATATAAGGAAAAACATTCCATGGTTTTCTCCCAATTTGGGTTTCCACGTAAAACACTGGTGTACTGTGTATGTGTGTGATTGTTTATTTCTTACTGCTCATTATTGGATAATAATTTTACATTGATATAACATTTGAAGAAAAAGGATTATAATTACGCTATTACTGATTCACCCCCCCTCTCAGTAATCCAACAATTGGTATCAGAGCAGGTTCCTTTAGAAATTAGTTTAACCACTGAAAGGTAGATCATGGAGAGTACCAACTCGCATAAAAATGGAATACCACAGTTTGATGGACAAAAGTATGCTTTTTGGAGCATAAGGATGAAGACATATATACAGGCATAGGGATTTCAAGTTTTGCAATCAATTGTAGATGGCTACACAGCACCAACAGTTCCACCAACAAATGACAAAGCAATGAAAATCAATGAGAATAATTTCAAATCCATAAATGCACTTTTGAATGGTCTCAGTGATATGTTATTCACCAAAGTTGCACATTGTAAATCTTCTAAAAATATTTGGGACAAGCTTCGAAATATTGATGAAGGAGATTCAAAAGTCAAAGCAGCAAAGCTTCAAACTTACAGAGGTTAGTTCAAACAACTAAAAATGAAGGAAGATGAAGATATCACAGCCTACTTCTTACGAGTCGATGAAACAGTGAACGCAATCATAGGATTGGGAGAAGAAATCGAAGAATTTGTAATTGTTCAAAAGGTACTAACATCTCTTCCTATGAGATTCAACCCTAACATATAAACACTAGAAGAAAGATCGCATCTAAACTCAATAAGCATGGATAAACTGCATGGAATCTTCACAGCATATGAGATGAGAATTGAATAGGAAAATCCAGATGTAAAAGAAGTAGCCTTCAAAGCATCCAAAAGATCAAAGAAAAAGAAAAAGGAACAAGAAGAATATAGCAGCAGGAGCGATGTCTCAGAAGATGATGAAGAAGTGGCCAACTTCGTCAAAAGACTGAACAAGGGAACCAACGATAAGTACAGAGGTAAGCTTTCTTTAATTTTTTTTAATTGTGATGGTATTGGTCATTTTGCTAACAAATGTCCTCATAAGAAAAAAAGAAATGATGAAGGTTACTCAAAAGGAAGACAAACATATAAAGGTAAAAGAACTACAAAGAAAGTTTTCAAGAAAAAATTTTGCACCAAAGAAGACATCTCATCATCATATGAAGATGAAGTCAGTGACAGTGAAACAGGGAGAGTTCTATTCATGGCAGTAGAAGACTCTGATAAAGAAGACTCCGAAGAAGAATATGAAGAAGCATATGAAGAAGAAATTGAAGAGGAAGAAGTTGACCTCCGAGAAGAATTAATGAGTGCCATAGAAGTTATCAGAAGAGAAAAGAAGAAAAAAAAGAAACTACAAGCAGAACTAGACAAGAAAAAAGACACTCAAGAACTAGAACAAATGATCACAAAATTGAAGGTTCAAATAGAAGAAGATAAAAGAATTGAAGAAGCACTCAAAGAACAACTAGAAGAAAAGGACAGGATCATTGGAAACCTGGAAGCAGAGATTGTCACACTAAGAAACGATATTCAAAAGAAAAATATGCAGAATAGCTCAAAAGTTTTGGATGGCATTATCAGCAGTCAAAAATCTTATCTTGACAAGTCTAGACTTGGATACAATTAGATAGAAAAGGGATCAAGCTCCAAAACAACAGAGCAAGAAACAAATCCAAAAATTTATGCAGAAACAATCAAAGGGGATAAAAAGATATACAAGGCATATTACAGGGACACTCCTCCACCGAGAAAATTTAGATTTCAGAATCAATAATATATAGACAGGCCTCAATAAGAAGAAGGATTCATAAGAGCGCCTCCATTCATAAGATCTTCAACTACTAGGTATCAAACTATATGTTTTGGTTTATGTTATGCATGTAATAATTTTGGACATAAAGTTGTAAATTGCAGAGCTAACACCATGAACAATAACTACTTTGATAGCCATACACAAAGGGGTTATTCAAGAAGACCTAGTGAAACACAGAGAAGAAGTTACAATAGGTTTGAATCTTTGAGCACTGAAGTGGAATTTTACAAATGTAACAATTTCTGACACATGGCCAAAAATTGCAGAATGACAGTCCCTCCTAAATAACCTCAATAGAGTCACAAACAAGAACCTCAGAAAATGGCATGGATAAGAAAGCAAGATTAGTATAGCAATGAAGAATGCACAGTCGCTCTACAAGCTAAACAGAAGAAGCGTGGTTGGTTTGTTGACAGTGGATGTTCAAAACACATGACAGGTGATAGAGACAAGTTTCTTACATTACGAAAGAAAAGAGATGGATCAGTCTCCTTTGGAAATGATGATTCATCCAAAATCATTGGAAAAGGCACAGTCCGAATTGGGAACAAGAATGAAAAGGCAGAAAATGTTCTACTAGTAGAAGATATGAAACATAATCTTTTAAGTGTGAGTCAAATGTGTGACCAGGGTCATAAAGTTACTTTCGATTCACAAAAGTGTGAGATAAGAAAATAAAGTTCAGGGAAATTGGTCGCTACAGCTGCAAGAACTTCAAGCAAAATATATTTGTTAAATGAAGTTGGAAATGAGAAGTGTTTTCTAAGAAAGGAAGATGAAAGTTGGCTATGTCACAGAAGAATGGGTCACATGCATTTTGATAACCTTGTCAAAGTCAGCAAAAGAGAAGCAGTCACAGAAATGCCCCAGATCATGAAACTAACCAACACTTTGTGCAAGCATTGCCAACAAGGAAAGAAAACAAAGACCGGGTTCAAATCAAAAGAATATTTAAAAACAAAACCACTGGAAATTGTGTATACTGATCTAGTTGGACCAACTACAACAAAAGGTTTAAAAGGTGAGAGATATTTTATGTTATTAGTTGATGATTATACAAGAATGACTACAGTTTGTTTTCTCAAGAAAAAATCAGAAGCTTTTGAAAATTTCAAGATCTACAAGGAAATGGTTGAAAATGAGATGGATTCAAGAATCAAATGCTTAAGATCAGATAATGGAGGAGAATTAACCTCAAATGAATTTATGGACTACTGTAGCAATCATGGAATAAAAAGGCAATTCTTTGTTGCTATGACATCTCAACAAAATGGAGTTGTTGAAAGAAAGAACAGGACAGTACAAGAAATGGCTCGAACAATGATAATGGATTCAAAGTTGACAGATATTTTTTGGACACAGGCAGTGCATACAGCAGTTCACATTCAAAACAGAGTAATGGTCAGAAACAATACTGACAAAACTCCCTACGAGCTATGGAAAGGAAGACCAACAAATGTGAAGCACTTCAAAGTTTTTGGAAGCAAATGTTACATCAAAAGAGAAGATGGTAGAATGAGAAAGTTTGACTCTCGTGTAGACAAATGAATACTTGTTGGTTACTCAAGTACAGGGAAAGAATACAAGTGTTACAATCTAAGATTAAACAAAGTTGTGGAAAGCATCAACGTAACAATTGATGAAACATGCAGACCAGAATGAAAGAAAGAAGAAAACAAATCAATGGAACAAATTTTTGAAGAAGAAGATGAAAAAGAAGATGAAGAGAATCTGACAGAAGTAGAAGAGGAAGTTCAGCAAGTATCTCCTAAGACACCTAGCAAACGAGTACAGAAGAATCATCCTTCAGATCAGATTATTGGAAATAAAGATGTAGGAGTTGAGACTAGAAGAAAAATCTGTTCACCAAAACAAACACACCTAGCACTATTATTTACAATTGAACCAAACTGTTTTGAAGAATCTAGCAAGGATGAATTTTGGAATAAGGCCATGAATGAAGAATTGGATCAAATAGAGAGAAATGACACTTGGGAATTGGTTCCAATACCAAAGAATAAGAATGTGATCGGCACAAAATGGGTTTTCATTAATAAATTAAATGAAGATGGACAGGTTACAAGGAACAAAGCTAGATTGGTATATAAAGGATATGCACAGATTGAAGGAATCGACTTTGAAGAGACATTTTCCCCAGTAGCTAGAATGGAAGTAATCCATTTGCTTTTAGCTTATGCATGCTCCAAAAATTTTAAAGTATATCAGATGGATGTAAAATCAGCTTTTCTGAATGGGGAACTTGAAGAAGAAGTCTACATTGAACAACCAGAAGAATTTCAGTTGTCAGAGAACACAAACTATGTGTGTAAATTAAAGAAGGCCTTGTATGGTATAAAATAGGCTCCTAGAGCATGGTACTCCAGACTGAATAAGTATATGCAACAAGCAGGGTTCAGAAAAGGAAGTGCATACAACAACCTCTACATCAAGGTAAGTCAAGGTAATATTTTATTAATTGAAGTTTATGTTGATGATATTATTTTTGGTAGTGATGATGAAAGGTTCAACCAGAAATTTGCAAAAGACGTGCAGAATGAATTTGAAATGTCGTTACTTGGAGAACTATCATTCTTTCTGGGACTTCAGATATGTCAAAGAAACCAAAGAATTTTTATTTCTCAAACCAAGTATATCAGAGAAATGCTAAAGAGGTTTGGAATGGAAGATTGCAAACCAATTATCACTCACATGCAAACCAGTTGTAAGTTGAGCAAAGATGATGATTCGAAGTCTACAGATCAGAGGCAATATAGGTCAATGATTGGCAGCCTACTATATGTGACAGCATCCAGACCAGATGTAATGCAGGCAGTTGGACAGGTGGCATGATTTCAAGAAACACCAAAGGAATCACATGTATTAGCAGTAAAGAGGATCTTCAAATATCTCAAAGAAACAAAAAAGTTTGGATTATGGTATCCAAAAGGAAAAGATCTATCACTTATTGCCTACACAGATGCAGATTGGGCACGTTGTATTGATGACCAATGAAGCACCAATGGAGCAGCGTTCTACTTAGGTGAGTGTTTGGTATCATGGCTAAGAAAGAAACAATAATTGGTATCTCTATCTAGAGGCGAGGTAGAGTATATTGCAGCAACAACATGTTGTACACAGGTTCTTTGGATGAAACAAACTTTGACAGATATACAGGTTGAGTATGATGAGCCCATTCCAATATTTTGTGATAATACAAGTGCCATCAATATCTCAAAAAACCTGGTGATGCACTCCAAGACAAAGCACATTCCAATCAAGTATCACTTTCTACAGGAACAGATTGCAGAAAAGAACATCCGAGTTGAGTATGTGGGCACAAAAGAACAAGTGGAAGACATCTTTACAAAATCACTTCTACGGGAAGCCTTTGAATATCTTCGCCAAAGACTTGGAGTTATTTCTACTCCAAAAATGAATTCTTTTTGAATGCTTATCTTATATGTCTTAGATGTACACGAGGAAGCACCATACGAGGACAGTCTGTCAGGGGGAGTAGCCCCAGATGGAAAGATACCTTTGCCATTGATGACAAAGGGGGAGAGATTTATTAGATGCAGAGGACAGAGGCATGGTTCCAGGGGGAGCAGATTTATCAGATGCAGAGGAGAGAGGCATGGTTCCAGGGGGAGCAGATTTATCAGATGCAGAGGACAAAGGCATGGTTCGAGAGGGAGCAGATTTATCAGATACAGTGGACAAAGGCATGGTTCCAAGGGGAGCATCAGTGATATGATTTCAGTATTGCATCAGAGTGTTTCCATCGATGCCAAAGGGAGAGATTGTTGATTAAGGTTGGTTGTCATTGATGTCAACCCTTGAAGAAAGCCCTATAGCACAAAGGTTTGGGTTTATTGTTTTTTCATGGTTGATAAGAGGTAAATATGGATGAACTCCAAAGTGGTCCCCTTATGGTGAAATCCCTCATGGGAAGACGCTTTGTGGAGTAAGAGAACCCATGCTTAATTGTGGAATAATGAGATGAAGAAAAGTGAATTTGTCAAGGAAAATATCCTAGATGGATAGTGTTTTTCATGTCATTTCCGATGGTATGTGGAACGTCACTGAATTCCTCACGGTTAGAGAGTTATGACCATGAGAATTTGGAGACCCCAGGTTTGGGTAATAGACCCAAGTTTGTTTGATGGGTAACGATATGAGTTATGATATATTTTCAGATAATACTATTCTATATGGATAGTACATTTCATGCCATTTCTATTGGTATGTAGAACATCACATAACTCCTCACGGTTTGAGAGTTATGGCCTTACCAAGTTGGAGGACCCTCATATGTCATCTAGAAGCCCTGAAAGTTCAAAGTAGTCAAAGTGGTTTAAGAGATTTTAAAAGGTAAATAATAAAGGGAAGTGATGAGTGTATTATAATTCAAAGTGAATAAAAAATAAATTATTTCAATAATAAATTTAATGGAGAAATTAGAAGTGGACCCAACCCTAAAATAAGGAAAGTGGGCTAACTGACTTAGAAGATGTTTTTAAGGAAGTTACTTGGAGAGTATAAATAAGAGGCAAGGCTCTCTCATTTGAAACACACTTTAACATATTGAATATCTATATGTGTCTGAGGTAACCAAGGATATCTAAACTGGAATTCTGAGTGAAGGTCAAGAAAAGAAGGCTGAAATGCAAGGAAGGATAAATTCTTTTGATGGTGCTTTCTAAGGTATGTTATTTACAGGTCATCTCACCATTTTCGCTATAACATTTTTTCTATAATGATTCAGACCATGAAATTTCTATGAAAGTGAGAAAATATATTCAAGTATATGTGGTAAAAAATTCAGCTTGTGGGTCATTGTATTTTGGGATTTATACTCCGTGGAAAATAGGGTTTGTGGTCAGTCCTGAAACTAGTCAAAATCTAGTGTTTCGGGTAAAAATGTCATAACTTCTTCATAATAGATCCAAATTCAGTGAGACCAAATTTTTTTGGTTAAGGTACAGTATATAGTATGTTTTGTAATAGTTGTAGATCAATTCATCAAATATTTTGCGCGGGGCACGCTCTACAAAGTCGCTCTCTAGAATAAGCCAGAATTCAGCAAGGTATGTCATTTTTCCTATAACTCATTTTCTGAGAGGTTCCAAGTAGTGAAACTTGGAGGAATTGCATAAAAAACAATGAAGAAAATTGTGTATAAGTTTTAGATCTTTATACATTACAGGTTCAAAGTTATGATTACTTCAAGTTAGGGTTGTTGACTAATCCAAAACTAGGCATGAAGAAAAGTTTGATGAAAATGATAGTCTCTTGTTTTTAAAGTTAAGGAAGGTTTGTAGGAATGTGATCATATACACTAGGTCTATTATAGAGCTACAAATCAGATTTAGATGATGAAATTGACGAGGGATTTTGGTGGAGGCACATGTTGAGTACATGGTTGAGACAAGTAGTTGATGAGTTGGCACATACATGAGGTGTATAGTTGATGATGTTGGTACATATTGATGAGTAGTTGAAACATGATTGGTACATACTTGGTACATAGTTGGATGCAATTGTTTATGGTACAGGTTGATTACAGGTTGATGCATGGTTCAAATTTATTGGTACAGGTTTACAACGGTATATCTCACAGTGATAGTTTGATAATGGTTCCATCATTCTACTTTTACTTCAGGGTGGTAGGACAGGGCAAGGACAGGTGGTTTTAGCCATCTTCTGGTTGTAGCTAGAGAACATTGGGGGTTGTAGCCTCATTCTAGTTGTAGCCAGAGAATTGGGGAGCTGGAGCTTCTCTCAGGTTGTAGCCTGAGAAACTAGGGGGTTGGAGCCTCCTTCCAGTTTCAGCTGGAAAACAAAGGAAGTTGGTGCTTCCAATGAATGTAATTCTTCAAGACATATAAGAAAAAAACATTCTGTGGTTTTCTACCAATTTGGGTTTCCACGTAAAACACTAGTGTACTATGTATGTGTGTGATTGTTTATTTCTTACTGCTCATTATTGGATAATAATTCTACATGGATATAACATTTGAAGAAAAATGATTATAATTATGCTATCACTGATTCACCGCCCCTCTCAGTAATCCAACAATCGGTATCAGAGCAGGTTCCTTCAGAAATCAGTTTAACCACTAAAAGGTAGATCATGGAGAGTACCAACTCGTATAAAAATGGAATACCACAGTTTGATGGACAAAAGTATGCTTTTTGGAGCATAAGGATGAAGACATATATACAGGCACAGGGATTTCAAGTTTGGCAATCAATTTTAGATGGATACATAGCACCAATAGTTCCACCAACAAATGACAAGGCAGTGAAACTCAGTGAGAATATTTCCAAAGCCATAAATGCACTTTTGAATGGTCTCAGTGATACGGTATTCACCAAAGTTGCACATTGTAAATCTGCTAAAGAGATTTGGGACAAGCTTCGAAATATTTATGAAGGAGATTCAAAAGTCAAAGCAGCAAAGCTTCAAACTTACAGAGGTTAGTTCGAACAACTAAAAATGAAGGAAGATGAAGATATCGCAGCCTACTTCTTACGAGTCGATGAAACAGTGAATGCAATCATACGATTGAGAGAAGAAATCAAAGAATCTGTAATTGTTCAAAAGGTACTAAGATCTCTTCCTATGAGATTCAACCCTAAGATATCAACACTATAAGAAATATCGGATCTAAACTCAATAAACATGGATGAACTTCATGGAATCATCACAGCATATGAGATGAGAATTGAACAGGAAAATCCAGATGTAAAAGAATCAGCCTTCAAAGCATCCAAAATATCAAAGAAAAAGAAAAAGTAACAAGAAGAATATAGCAGCAGGAGCGACGTCTCGGAAGATGATGAAGAAGTGGCCAACTTCATCAAAAGACTGAACAAGGGAACCAATGGTAAGTACAGAGGTAAGCTTTCTTTAATTTGTTTTAATTGTGATGGTATTGGTCATTTTGCTAACAAATGTCCTCATAAGAAAAAAAGAAATGATGAAGGTTACTCAAAAGGAAGACAAATATATAAAGGTAAAAGAACTACAAAGAAAGTTTTAAAGGAAAACTTTTGCACCAAAGAAGACATCTCATCATCAGATGAAGATGAAGTCAGTGATAGTGAAACAGGGAGAGTTCTATTCATGGCAGTAAAAGACTCTGATAAAGAAGACTCCGAAGAAGAATATGAAGAAGCATATGAAGAAGAAATTGAAGAGGCAGAAGTTGACTTCCAAGAATAATTAGTGAGTGCCATAGAAGTTATCAGAAGAGAATAGAAGAAAAACAAGAAATTACAAGAAGAACTAGATAAGAAAAAAGACACTCAAGAACTAGAACAAATGACCACAAAAATTGAAGGTTCAAATAGAAGAAGATAAAAGAATTGAAGAAGGACTCAAATAACAACTAGAAGGAAAGGACATGATCATTGGAAACCTGGAAGCAGGGATTGTCACACTAAGAAAGGATATTCAAAAGAAAAATATGCAGAATAGCTCAAAATTTCTGGATGACATTATCAGCAGTCAAAAATCTTATCTTAACAAGTCCAGACTTGGATACAATTAGACAGAAAAGGGATCAGGCTCCAAAACAATAGAGCAAGAAACAAATCCAAAAAGTTATGTAGAAACAATCAAAGGGGATAAAAATATATACAAGGAAGATTACAGGGACACTCCTCCACCGAGAAGATTTAGATTTCAAAATCAACAACAAATAGATAGGCCTCAAGAAGAAGAATGATTCATAAGAGCACCTCCTTTCATAAGATCTTCAACTACAAGGTATCAAACTATATTTTTTGGTTTATGTTATGCATGTAATAATTTTGGACATAAAACTATAAATTGCAGAGCTAACAACAGGAATAATAACTACTTTGATAGCCATACACAAAGGGGTTATTCAAGAAGACCTAGTGAAACACAGAGAAGAAGTTACGATAGGTTTGAATCTTTGAGCACTGAAGTGGAATGTTACAAATGTAACAATTTTGGATATATGGAGAAAAATTACAGAATGATAGTCCCTCCTAAAGAACCTCAACAGAGTCACAAACAAGAACCTCATAAAATGACATGGATAAGAAAGCAAGATCAGTATAGCAATGAAGAATGCACAGTCACTCTACAAGCTGAACAGAAGAAACCTGGTTGGTATGTTGATAATGGATGTTCAACACACATGACAGGTGATGGAGATAAGTTTCTTACATTATGGAAGGAAAGAGATGGATCAGTCTCCTTTGGAAATGATGATTCATCCAAAATCATTGGAAAAGGCACAGTCTGAATTGGGAACAAGAATGAAAAGGCAAAAAATGTTCTACTAGTAGAAGATATGAAACATAATCTTTTAAGTGTGAGCCAAATTTGTGACCAAGGTCATAAAGTTACTTTTGATTCACAAAAGTGTGAGATAAGAAAAGAAGGTTCAGGGAAATTGGTCGCTACAGCTGCAAGAACTTCAAGCAACATTTATGTGTTAAGCGAAATTGGAAATGAAAAGTGTTGTCTAGGAAAGGAAGATAAAAGTTGGCTATGGCACAAAAGAATGAGTCACATGTATTTTGATAACCTTGTCAAAGTCAGCAAAAGAGAAGCAGTCAGAGAAATGCCCTAAATCACGAAACCAACCAACACTTTGTGCAAGCATTGCCAACAAGGAAAGCAAACAAAGACCAGGTTCAAATCAAAGGAATATTCAACAAGAAAACCACTGGAAATTGTGCATACTAATCTAGTTGGACCAACTACAACAAAAGGCTTAAAAGGTGAGAGATACTTTATGTTATTAGTTGATGATTATACAAGAATGACTGTAGTTTGCTTTCTCAAGAACAAATCAAAATATTTTGAAAACTTCAAGATCTACAAGGAAATGGTTGAAAATGACATGGATTCAAGAATCAAATGCTTAAGATCGGATAATGGAGGAGAATTCACCTCAAAGAAATTTATGGACTGCTACAGCAATCATGGAATAAAAGGACAACTCTCTGTTGCTAGGACACATCAACATAATGGAGTTGTTGAAAGAAAGAACATGATAGTACAAGAAATGGCTCGAACAATGATAATGGATTCAAAGTTGATAGATATTTTTTGGACACAGGCAGTGCATACAACAATTCACATTCAAAATAGAGTAATGCTAAGAAACAACACTGATAAAACTCCCTACGAGTTATGGAAAGGAAGACCAAAAAATGTGAAGCACTTCAGAGTTTTTGGAAGAAAATGCTACATCAAAAGAGAAGATGGCAGAATGAGAAAGTTTGACTCTCGTGTGGACAAAGGAATACTTGTTGGTTACTCAAGTACAAGGAAAGAATACAAGTGTTACAATCTAAGATTAGAGAAAGTTGTGGAAAACATCAATGTAACAATTGATGAAACAGGAAGATCAGAATGAAAGAAAGAAGAAAACAAATCAATGGAACAACCTTTTGAAGAAGAAGATGAAAAAGAAGATGAAGATAATCCGACAGAAGTAGAAGAGCAAGTACAACAAGTATCTCCAAAGACACCTAGCAAACAAGTACAGAAGAATCATCCTTCAGATCAGATTATTGGAAACAAAGATGCAGGATTTGAGACTAGAAGAAAAATCCGTTCACCAGAACAAGCACACCTACCACTCTTATCTACAATTGAACCAAACTATTTTGAAGAATCCTGAAAGGATGAATTTTGGAACAAGGCCATGGATGAAGAATAGGAACAAATAGAGAAAAATGACTCTTGGGAATTGGTTTCAAGACCAAAGAATAAGAATGTGATCGACAAAAAATGGGTTTTCAGGAATAAATTAAATGAAGATGGACAGGTTATAAAGAACAAAGCTAGATTGATATGTAAAGGATATGCACAGATTGAAGGAATCTACTTTGAAGAGACATTTTCCCCAGTTTCCAGAGTGGAAGCAATCCATTTGCTTTTATCTTATAAATGCTCCAAAAATATTAAAGTATATCAGATGGACGTAGAATCATCTTTTCTGAATGGGGAACTTGAAGAAGAAGTCTACATTGAACAACTAGAAGGATTTCAGTTGTCAGAGAACACAAACTATGTGTGTAAATTAAAGAAGGCCTTGTATGGTCTAAAACAGGCTCCTAGAGCATGGTACTTCAGACTGAATAAGTATCTGCAACAAGCAGGGTTCATAAAAGGAAGTACATACAACAACCTCTACAACAAGGTAAGTCAAGGTAATATTTTATTAATTGAAGTTTATGTTGATGATATTATTTTTGGTAGTGATGATGACAGGTTAAGCCAGAAATTTGCAAAAGACATGCAGAATGAATTTGAAATGTCGTTACTTGGAGAACTATCATTCTTTTTGGGACTTCAAATACGTCAAAGAACCAAAGAATTTTTATTTCTCAAACCAAGTATATCAGAGAAATGCTAAAGAGGTTCAGAATGCAAGATTGCAAACCAATTGTCACTCCCATGCAAACCAGTTGTAAGTTGAGCAAAGATGATGATTCAAAGTCTACATATCAGAGGCAGTATAGGTCAATGATTGATAGTCTACTATATGTGACAACATCCATACTAGATGTAATGCAGGCAGTTGGACAGGTGGCATGATTTCAAGCAACACCAAAGGAATCACATGTATTAGTAGTAAAGAGGATCTTCAGATATCTTAAAGGAACATAAGAGTTTGGATTATGGTATCCAAAAGGAAAATATCTATCACTTATTGCCTACACAGATGAGGATTGGGAAGGTTGTATTGATTATCGACAAAGCACCAATGGAGAAGCGTTCTACTTAGGTGAGTGTTTGGTATCATGGCTAAGCAAGAAACAATCATAGGTATCTCTATCTACAGGCGAGGCAGAGTATATTGCAACAACATCATGTTGTACACAGGTTCTTTGGATGAAACAAACTTTGATAGATATACAGGTTGAGTATGATGAGCCTATTCCAATATATTGTGATAATACAAGTGCCATCAATATCTCAAAAAACCCGGTGATGCACTCCAAGACGAAGCACATTCCAATCAAGTATCACTTTCTACGCGAATAGGTTGCAGAAAATAACATCAGAGTTTAGTATGCGGGCACAAAATAACAAGTGGCAGACATCTTTACAAAACCACTTCCACGGGAAGCCTTTGAATATCTTCACCAAATACTTGGAGTTATTTCTACTCCAAAAATGAATATTTTTTGAATGCTTATCTTATATGTATTAGATGTACATGAGGAAGCACCATAAAAGGATAGTTTGTCAGGGGGAGCAGCCCTGTATGGAAAGATACCTTTGCCATTGATGACAAAGGGGGAGAGATTTATCAGATGTAGAGGACAGAGGCATGGTTCTGGGGGGAACAGATTTATCAGATGCAGAGGACCGAGGCATGGTTCCAGGGGGAGCAGATTTATCATATGTAGAGGACAAAGGCATGGTTCCAGGGGGAGCATGGGTGATATGATTTCAGTATTGCATCAGAGTGTTGCCATCAATGCCAAAGGGGGATATTGTTGATTAAGGTTGGTTGTCATTGATGTCAACCGTTGAAGAAAGCCCCGTAGCACAAAGGTTTGGGTAATGGACCCAATATTGCTTGATGTAAATATGACTCATTATTTTTTTTCCATTCTTGATAAGAATTAAATATGGATGAACTCCAAAGTGTTCCCCTTATGGTGAAATCCCTCATGGGAAGACGCTTTGTGGAGTAAGAGAAACCATGCTTAATTGTGTAATAATGAGATGAAGGAAAGTGAATTTGTTAGGGAAAATATCCTATATGGATAGTGCTTGTCATGTCATTTTTCGTGGTATGTGGAACATCACATAATTCCTCACGGTTAGAGAGTTATGGCCATGAGAAGTTGGAGACCCCAGGTTTGGTTAATGGACCCAAGTTTGTTTGATGGGTAACAATATGAGTTATGATATATTTTTAGATAATACTATTTTATATGGATAGTACATGTCATTCCATTTCTGTTGGTATGTATAACATCACATAACTCCTCATGGTTTGAGAGTTATGGCCATACGAATTTGGAGGACCCTCATATGTCATCTAGAAGCCCCAAAATGTCAAAGTAGTCAAAGTGGTTTAAGAGATTTTAGAAGGTAAATAATAATGTGAAGTGATGAGTTTATTATAATTCAAAGTGAATACAAAATAAATTATTTCAATAATAAATTTAATGGAGAAGTTAGAAGTGGACCCAACCCTAAAATAAGGAAAGTGCGCCAAGTGACCTAAAAGATGTTTTTAAGGAAGATACTTGGAGAGTATAAATAAGAGGCAAGGCTCTCTCATTTGAAACACACTTGAACATATTGAATATCTATATGTGTCTGAGGTAACCAAGGATATCTAAACCATAATTCTGAGAGAAGGTGAAAAAAAGAAGGCCGAAATGCAAGGAGAGATAAATTCTTTTGATGGTGTTTTCTAAGGTATGTTATTTACAGGTCATCTCACCATTTTCACTATAAATTGTTTTCTATAATGATTCAGACCATGAAATTGCTATGAAAGTGAGAAAACATATCCAAGTAAATGTTCTAAAAAATTAATCTTTTGGGTCATTGTATTTTGGGAGTTACACTCCGTGGAAAATAGAGTTTGTGGTTGGTCCCGAAACTAGTCAAAATCAAGTGTTTCGGGTAAAAACATCATAACTTATTCATAACATATCCAAATTTAGTGAGATCAAATGTGTTGGTTATGGTACAGGCTATAGTATTTTGTGTAATATTTTCAGATCAATTCATCAAATATTTTGTGTGGGGAACGCTCTACAAGGTCTCTCTCTAGAATAAGCCATAATTCAGAAAGGTATGCCATTTTTGCTATAACTCCTTTTTTGAGAGGTTCCAAGTAGTGACACTTGGAGGAATTGCATAAAACACATTGAAGAACATTGTATATAAGTTTCAAATATTTATACATTACAAGTTGAAAGTTATGATTACTTCAAGTTAGGGTTGTTGACTAATCCAAAACTAGGCATGTGAGACTAAAGAAAAGTTTGATGAAAATGATAGTCTCTTATTTTTAAAGTTAAGGAAGGTTTACAGGAATGTGATCATATACACCAGTTCTATTACAGAGCTACAAATTAGATTTGGATGATGAAATTGATTAGGGCTTTTGGTTGAGGTACATGTTGAGTACATGGTTGAGACAAGTAGTTGATGAGTTGGCACATACATCAGGTGTATAGTTGATGATGTTGGTACATATTGATGAGTCATAGTTGATGAGTAGTTGACACATGATTGATACATACTTGGTACATGGTTGGATGCACTTGTTTATGGTACAGGTTGAGGTACAGGTTGATGCATGGTTTATGCATGGTTCAGATTTATTGGTACAGGTTTACAGTGGTATATCTCACAGTGATAGTGTGATAGTGGTTCTATCATTCTACTTCTACTTTATGGTGGCAAGACGGGGAAAGGACAGGTGGTTCTAGCCACCTTCCGGTTGTAATCGGAGAACATTGGGGGTTGTAGCCTCCTTCTGGTTGTATCCAAAGAATTGGGGAGTTGGAGCTTCCCTCAGGTTGTAGCTTGAGAAACTAGGGTGTTGGAGCCTCCTTCCAGTTGTAGATGGAAAACAAAGGAAGTTGGTGCTTCCAATGAATGTTATTCTTCAAGACATATAAGAAAAAAAATTTAGTGGTTTTCTACCAATTTGGGTTTCGACGTAAAACACTGGTGTACTGTGTATGCGTGTGATTGTTTATTTCTTACTGCTCATTATTGGATAATAATTCTACATTGATATAACATTTGAAGAAAAAAGATTATAATTACGCTATTAGTGATTCACCCCCCCCTTTCAATAATCCAACAGGAACTTCTCCAAGGATATGTTTGATAACCTTCAGGTTAAAGGTGAGTTACTCCTTCTTACTTTGTTTTCATAATATGCTTCTATGAATTAGATATAGGAGAAAAAACACAGTGAGGTATCATTCAAATTGTCTCTAATTGGGATAAGGTTAGTGAGGTGACTTGTTTATTTGTAAATAATTTCTCTACAACAAGATTGGAAACTCCATTGGGGAAGAACTTTGATTTCTTCCTTGGTTTTTAAGGAGTTTTCCTTGATATTTTTCATCATTGAGACTTGGTGTATATTATGTGTTGTGTACAATCTATTCCTAAATGCATCCAAGTTCATTTCCTTCATATTCGGGTATTCTTTTTCATGATTTTTTCCTCAATTTCCCCAACACTTGTGACTATCTTTGAGAATAGTCATGGATGGTCATGACATTTCTTTATACAAGTCATATCTCACTCACAATAGGATGAGTACAATGAAACTTTGAAATCCTTTTTACAATAAGCATCAAAGCCAAAAACCTATAAATCCAAAAAAATAACCGTAGGAGATGAAACACCAAAATTCATTTGGGCCCCATTGGGGTAAGTTAGTACATCAACTTCTGAGGTCGTAACTTTTGCATACGATCTTTGTTTAGGGTGCATGATAGCTCATTGGAAAGGTATTGATGAGGATATTCATTTACGGGGATCATTCAAATACTTTGAATTTCTATGAGTTGCTCAATCGTGAAAAAGCATCGTTTAGGCCCTCAAAATGGCCCTAGAAGTTTGGGACCTGAAAGACTACTAAAAATAATAAGTTGCCAAAAAACTATTTTGAGCTAGTTGGAGAAGGTGGGCGACCACTAAGATCCTTCTGGTTCAATCCCCCCCACCCACCCTTAGGAAGAAATGGTCTCCATTACATTAAGTTCCCCCATTAGATGAGGAAATTTCTATTGAATTTGGCGCCAGGTGAGCCACTTGCCTTGTTGCAGAAGCTTCACTGCTTTGACAACCTGATAAAGTTGGATCCACTACTGGTGAGTGCCATTTGCCTACATGTCCATGATTTGATTAGTGGATTCTTGTTCCATGTAGTTAAGGTTGAGCTATGTTGGTGTCAATTGTTCTGCTATCTCCAAAGTGTCCAATAATGGTGGAAAATAATGTCGAAGGAGGTCTGCATTGAACACTGGGTGCAAGCCAAGGAAGGGGAGAAGGTTGAGCTCAAAAGAATTGTCACCCACAACCTTTTTTATGGTGTAAGTTCCATAATGGAGTGGACGAAGCTTTCTATAAGGTCCTGTAAGGCATTATTTCTGCAACTGAAACCAAAATTTATCTCCCTCTTTAAACTAGTGTGGCACCCGGTGTTGATCATGGAACTGATTGTAATTGGCATTGGACTTATGTGAAATATCCTAAACCTATTGGCGGATCTACTGGATTTGATCAATGAACTGAGTGGCTTTGTCAGCTCCATTTGGAGCATGTGCTGAGTCTGTCTGGGTGGCCGCAAGGGGTAGTGCAACATCCATGGGACACAATGGTTGAAATCCCAACCCCATCTGAAAGGGGTTGTGGTTGGTTGAGCTATGTATGGCTCTTTTGTAGTTGTACTGAACATAGGGAAGCCTCTCATCCTAGGTGCAGGGTTTCTTGGAATTGTACATGCGTAGTATGTGCATGATCATCCGGTCGACGACCTTGGTTTGGTCATCCATTTGAGGGTGGAAGGAAGTGAACTTGGTGATCTTGGTGTCGAGCATTGAACAAAGGATCGACTAGAATGTGTTGAGGAACTGACTATTCTGATATGAGATAATGGTTTGTGGGATCCCAAGGTGTACCCACACTCATTCAAAGAAGATCTTGGTAGTGGCCTCTACTGTGATGCTCTTCTTGTAGGCAGACATAATGACCATCTTGGAAAAGAAATCAACAACCAAAAAAACATAGTCATTTCCCCGCTTGGTTGAAAGAAGGCCTGACATGTAGTCCATTATGATGGATTCCCATGGCTTGTTAGGATTAGGAAGAGGAGTATATAGGCCTTGTTTCTTAGTGGTCAGTTTGGCAATAGTGCATGAAGTTTAGGAATGATATACTTGCTGACATCATGTCGAAGTTTCAACTAGTTCAAATGTCGCTACAACACCGCCACTGTCTTTTCCATGCCCAAGTATCCTACCACCTGACTGTAGTGGGATTCCTAAATTAGCTTCGATTGTTCACTTGATGGAACACAGAGATGGCCCAGATGGCACAACAACCCATTATAAAGATGGAAATTAGCGATAGTTGTTTTTGAGCCAAACATCTGGTAGGTGTTGGCAAAGTAGGGATCTCTCCCATAGAGGTTGGGCCATTTGGAGGTCTCATGGACACAAGATTCGAGCACTCTTGTGAGTGTTGCAATTGGAGGTTTTCTTAGGAAATCAATGACTAGGTTGGTACTTATTGTTTTATACTTGATGTTGAGGTGGAACTGCTGCAAATATGTGGACCACTTTTGAAGGTAGTTTTCAATACATATGTCTTTTCTATTGCGACCTAATTGTAGTGATACCTCAAATCAATCTTACTGAAGTATTTACCCCCCTTAAGTTTATCAAGGAGATCGTCGATTCAGGGAATCGGGTGTCAATTCCTGATTGAAATTTTAGTTAGGACCTGGTAATCAATGCAGAGTCGTCGTGTTCCATATTTCTTTTGCACCAGAACGATTAGGCTTCCAAAAGGTGATGAAATGGGTTGGATGTGCTCCATTGTGGAGAAAGTCTTTGTGTTTGATACATAATGGGGATCCTACCAGTATACAGTCATGTCGTTTGGACTAAAGAATGCAGCAACAATATTTTCTAGAGTAGTCATCGTTGCATTTAAGGGGTTTATGCATCAATTTCTAGAGGTATACTTGGATGATTGGATAGTCTATAGTCTATTGAAAGACCATGTAGAGGTCTTACGGATGATGTTAGAAAGATGAAGGAAATGCCAGATATCATTAAACATCAAGACGTGCATCTTCAAAACATCGTTTGGGATATTATTGGGCCATATAGTATGCAAGCACAGTTTAATAGTAGATCCTGCAAATATTGCAGTAATTGTTAACTTGCCACCACCATAAACAATCCGTCAATTAAGAGCGACATTGGGACACACAGGATACTATAGAAAATTTATCAAATGGTACGCACAAATAATTGTGCCAATGGAGAAACTGTTAAGGAAAGATACAAAGTTTCARTGGAATGAAGATTGTCAACACGGTTTGGATACGCTAAAAGAAAAAGTGGTCACCACACCAATACTAGTATTTCTAGACTGGGAGAAGACATTCCATGTGCATGTAGATGCATCAACCATAGCACTGCGAGCTATTTTGGCATAGCCAGGAGTAGGAKATTTGGATCATCCTATAACATTCGTGAGCATAAAATTATCAAAATCAGAGAAGAACTATAACACTATAGAGAGGGAAGGCCTAACTATGGTCTACGCATTGCAGAAGTTTAGACATTACTTACTAGGAAATAATTTTAAGATGTTCACAAATCACTCATCCCTTAAATACCTAGTCAACAAGATAGTGTTGGGGGTCAGAATATGTCAATGGTTACTACTGTTTCAAGAGTTTTATTTTGAAGTAATAGTCAAGCCAGGGAAGTTGAATACATGACCCGACCACTTATCAATGGTCACGAATGGAGAAAAACCTACAATTTTAGAGGACAAATTTTCAGACGCACAATTATTTTCAGTCCAGATCACTGATAAATACTTTGCACATATCATCCAATACTTGAGTACAAGTACCGTGCCACAAGAATATAACACCACGTAGAAGAAAAACCTGGTATTCCAGGCTGTAGACTATCAGTTGATTGTAGAAAACTTATAAAAAATGGGCGCATATAGCATCTTGCAAAGATATGTGATAGAACATGAAATACCAAGGGTTTTATCAGAATCCTATGAGGGAATAGATTACGTAGGAAAATCTACCGCACAAAAGGTATTGTGTGCAGGACTATGGTGTCCGACCATTTACAGAGATTCGAAAGAGTATTTCTAGTGATGCAACATCTATAAAAGGGTTGGTAAACCCAATAGAAGGGACAAGATGTCATTATGACCACATGTAACTTTGCAGGTATTCGAAAAAAGGGCAATAGACTTTGTGGGACCAGTTAACCCACCAACAAAGAGGACATGAGCAATATACATTATCACTATGTCAAAATATCTAACAAGATGGGTAGAAGCAACACCAATCAAACATTGTAGTACAGAAACAACAGAAACAACAACACACTTCTTATTTGAGAAAGTAATCACTAGATTTGGTTGCCCAAGGATTTTGATGAGCGAACAAGGAACTCATTTCATTAAAAACACTATTAAGGATATGACTGAAGAATTTGAAGTCCATCATCAAAAGAGCACTCCATATCATCCATACGAAAACAGAACAATAGAAGCATTTAACAAAATCCTAGAAAATACTCTGACGAAGATATGTAATGTCAACAGGGACAATTGGGACCAAAAAATACCAGTAGTATTGTGGGCATATAGGACTATATGCAAGAAGTCGACAGGGCACATGCCATTCAGACTGGTATATGGACAAGAAGCAGTGGTGGCATTAGAATTTTTGGTACCCAGTCTGTGCATAGCAGCGATTACACACATGACAGAATGAGGCACAGTATAGGATAGGCTAAATCAATTGATGATCATGGAGGAAGATAGGATCCTAGCATGGTTCCACCAACAAGTTCAGAAAGAAAGGGGCAACGCTTGGCATGATATACATATCAAGAAGAAAAATTTCAAGGAAGGAGACTTAGTGTTGATGTATGACAACAAATCCATTCAGCATCCAGGAAAAATTAGAATGCACTGGTTAGGATCGTATGAAGTAAAAACTGTCACATAGAGGGGAGTTGTAATTTTAAAGGACTTAGGAGGCACATAAATTAGAGGGATGATCAATGACATCCGACTAAAGTTGTAAAAGGATAGTCGACCACCCACAAATTGAAAGTCACCACGCAGTTTAAAAAAAGAAGGGTATCGAACAACACCAACAAAGGTACAGTGCGTCGAAAGGAGAAGGAGCATGCACACTGAGGAATATGAACCTGATGAAGGCAAGGCCAATGGTCAGTTCAAAAATAAAACAAGTGGGAAAGGCGAAGATGAAAAAAGAAGTATTAATTGACGAAGGCAAGCATAATTGAATGCCGAAAATGAGTGATGGGACGTCACATTAATTGCACCAACTAGAGATAATGAAGGGAAGTAATGGAAAGTAAAAAGGAACCTGAGGTTCATTGAATCTGTAATAAAGGTAACGTCTTCGACAAGCTTCACATGACACCCATACAAAGCAAGGACGTGGAAAAAAAAAGATTATTGCGGAATTGGAAGAGGCAAAGAGCGATAGAGCATATGAAGCCCATAGAGAAGTTTACATAGGTTATAGAGGCTACTGAGCTTAGTGGATGATCTAATTTTACCACCATTGCACCACCAAAACAAGCAGAACTGAGCCAGACTACCAGACAACCCATAATTAGGACCAGAGCACAAATGCAATCGCATGGAAGTGAACAACAACCAATGTCGTTTCCATAAGTCGTCAATGTAGATGAAATCCCATGATCGGATACAACACGAGGAAGCCCGACACTCATGGTAGAATAAACCTAGAAGAAAAAAACTATAGGCATGAACATCGATAGGCCAGAAGAGGGGCAAGGCCAACAGAATAAGCACACGAGTAGTCAAGGGAAACCAGAAAACCCTATAGAAGTTTGGAGATTCAATGGGACAACCCCAAATCATGAAGCAGTGGTCGAGCCAGAGGAATTAAATACAATCATGTGGGAAAACCCACAGGAGGGAGCAATGGAAGATGTCACAAGCTAGCCAGAACAATATGTCGAAGAACAACCAATGGAGGTTGGAACCTCGAGCTAGCCACCACTAGGAAAGGACAACCAGACATTACCTAGGTCACCGCGCAGACAAACCGCCACAACAATTGTTTTTCTGTGCATACCAGAAGGGGTACGTGTAAAAGAAGATTTGTTAGGATATGTAGAAAATGTGAAGTACTCAGATCATGATATAACAGACACAGATAAGTTCCTAGAGTTTGCAAAGAAAGTCTACCTATAGACTGTGGGTGTAGATCCCTTTGGGGAACTGATTCATCAACCACTCCAGTGGGCAACATGATTGGAAAAAACTAGGATTTTATGTCTGTTGGACCTACCACACTTTGGCGGAGGAAAGTATGCCAATAGTTGCATGAAAAAGTTGATGGAAGTCACACATGGCAGAGATTTGTGGCTAGACAAGTTCGTCTCAATAGACGTAGAGCTCATTGCACACATCAGATGGCTGCCATCATGAGGCATGGATCCCTCACAATTTCTTGAGGAAAAAACAAAGGAGAAAGCACTCGCTGAGGAAATGAAAGAGAAATACGGCACTGTAATGGGGACACATAGAATCATCATCAAACGGATCAGTGATAGCGCCACAAAAATGGCCAAAAAAATCATGGCTTGCAAGTTGCTCAGAAAATGCCGCAAGATAGAAGTCTCGGCTAGGGTTGTCGAAGTTGCAACACAATGTGTTGAGGGCACCACAATCAGTTGGGCCCCTTATCTTTTGAATATGTTTCTAGATGACTGCAAGGATGTGCAGGATCTGAGGAGAAAATTTCAATATTCATGGTTGATCATGCTGATAGCCATTATGGGATGGAAGGAACCAAACTATGTATTGTTCGCCACTAGACCCAAACCTAATGATGGAGCGAGATACTTATTGCTTGAATCCGCTTTAGATGCTAAGAATAGAAGAATCAATGTATCCATATTCGAAGGGTACCTTCACGATCTAGAGGACACCATCGCCAACATTTGGAGGATAACATCGCAGCCTCTTGCATACCATCAAGGCATAGCTACTTCAATTCCACTCAAGATGTGATGTGGATCCATGCACGAAAGGACCCGAACAAGCAATGACTACAACTGCGCTATTGCATCATGGAGGGGGACATAGAAATGGTCATCAATAATTGGGAAGACGAATGGAGGATTCCAGTCCTCACTCGAGACATACCTGCAAGGGTAGAGGAGGAGGAGGCAAGGCAGGAACATACACATGATGAGGAGGTAGGGCGGGAACAAATAGAGCCCCAAGAAGACACAGTGCCCAAGAAACCAAAAACTGACCAGACCAAACCAAAGTAGAAGAAAGGGGGGACATCCAAGACATGAGTTTACATAGAGAAGAAGAACAATACACAGGTGCCCCAAGTACAACAGAAACAGGCTGAGGCAGTGCAGGTTACCACACCAAGTCCTAATACACAAGAGACAAGACAGCCTAAGCGATCAACTACTCATACGAGGGGTGCGCACAAGAAAATGAAGGTGCATAGAACACCTCCAGAGTACACGATCACGGAGGATGATACATAAATGGTAGCCCAAATGGTCCAGGATCACACATTCAAGGATTTTGAGAATGTTGCGAGCCACAGGGACATAATTGAAGAAGAGATGGAAAACATGCGACAACTCCTCAAGAATATCAAGGAAGCACATGGAGCTAGAAGCAACACCGAAACGGGCTCGTCATCATCACAGACAGGAGGAGAACCTAAAGCAAGAGAGTGGGATACAGTTCAGACAATACCACATCCGACTGCCATGTTTCATATTACACCCAACATGTTGCGCATGGACGATATTGTGGGGAAGACATCCCTAAAGGACTTGTCTCAATTGTAGTTGGTATTGTCACAGATACCAACCAAGGCCTTATATAAGCTACATGTTAGTGTTACCTAGGAGGTGCAGTCTCTTGCATGCACAGATACACCCAAATTGCAGTAGGTAAAGGATAAATGGGATGAGCTGGAATTGGTATTCGAGCAGGTCAAGCTCGAGACCACAGAAGAAAGGGAACATGTGAAGGGACTGAAGCAGAAAGTGGCCAGATATTACGAGAACATTCCAAAGACCACACAAAGGTTTGAACTCACGACAACAGAGAAGATTGACCTGATTGTGTAGATAATTGACCAATATCAGCAGGATATCAAGAATCTCTGTGAGTAGCTCACACCGACCACTCCACCAAAGTTTACGGAGGAAAGGAAGCAGGAAGAAACAAAGTAGATACAGGAGATAGAACGACAGGTCTACGAAGTGGCCGACTTGTTCAACAAAGCAGCACAACGCTACACAAAGCTGGAAGAGGATCAACAGGTCCAACAATGGGACCAGGAAGAAGAAAGGATAAGCGTAGCTATCCAAGACCTCAAGTAGAGGCAGAAGACAATGTCCATCATAGAGCGCGTCAAAGGGGCACAAGATATGAAGAGACTGCAGGCACAACTCACCACTACGCAGACACAGAAAAAGGAACTCCATGCTCAAATGGAACCACTCCAAGAGCGAGTAGAAAAGTTCATTGCACATACATAGGAAGCCAAGAAATATATGGCATAGACCTAGGCAGAGTGTAAAAGGCTGGTCAATGATGAAATTTCAGTATAGACATTGGACACACTCAAGGAAAAGACCACACAGACTCAAACACAAGCAACAGAGCTCAGCGAGAAGTTCCAAACATTCACCAGGGAGATCGATGAAGAACATAAAGGTTAGGTGGCTCGGGATGAGCCCCATGTCAGTGTTGGGGGCTAGTTGGAAGCAGTCCAAAGAGGAAAGAAAGGATATTTCGGAAAGGAAGGCATGCATGAGAAAAGCGATAGCTGGAAGGAAGAGCAGCACGTGCACATGCATGGAAGACCTAATGATGTTAGGGTTAGGGATTTTTCATTACACTGGAATGGCTGGTGAGCCAAAAATGTATAAATATAGATACCTAGGTCTCATAGAGGGGGCTAGAAGGACCTAGAGTTGAATATATAGGGTATTGAGGATGAGGCATGTTTAATAGCTAGTTGTAATATTTTTCTATATGACCTAATTTTGTAAGTTGTTGAGCTGGAGAGGAGTAAGGAGGGTATATCTCAAGAGTTACATCATAGGATGAGGAGCCTGGTGTGATCTAGGTTGCTTCATAAAAGATCTCAACCCGACTGAGAGGATTTGTAAAGCGTGCAACGTTGTAGTTTTGGAACTGCTATAATAGAAGAGCTTAAAGAGCTAGATCTTTTTGGACGTAGCCCAGGACGGGGTGAACCATGGTAAAAATTGTGTTATTTGATTGAATGCATGTGTTTCCCTATTTTTTTATACTTAGATATTAGTATGATGAATGAATGAGTTGATTATATTCCATGCGTAATCGTGATTGACAATTTATTCCTTTAATAAGTTAAATAGAACTCCCAACACACTCTTCTCAGATCTCCACTCAATCCCAGATTGTAAACACTTGACTATTGCAGTCACCCATTAAGACTATCTCGGGTGATACTACGAAGTGCGCTTGGTGCGCTATGTTGCCTTCTGGTTTACCAAGAGGGCTGATAGTGTAGAGGATTTTTTGGAACCCCAGTAGACATGAACCTTGGGTCAAGCATATTGAAGATATAAACTCAGACATATAAACTTAAACCAACACCATCCATCTTATAGCTTATGAGTTCAACTGCCGTGTTGAACTCTCTTCCTATGTTCTTCTGCTTGCTCACTTGGCACACATATTGTTCTCGAAATGGGGAAGAAATAACTATAGAGGTATATTCTTCCCCATACATCTTGTCAACATATTTTTTAAATTCATTTCAACCTTATGGTCCCTTAAAAGATTAAGGAAACATTGAAAGAAGTTATTTACTTGGTCCTATAATTCCTCCTCATGACAAGTGTTGCATTGTGTTTCTTCTTGTGTCATGCATCATATATTTTCACGCATGTGTTCCTCCTCTGTTTCCTTTTTTTCCTCCCAGTACACCTACTCACATATACAAGATACTTACAACGACATCTATGTCATATGTTGTATCTCCTTGTACACATGAGCTTTCTCTAATAATTTTTATGTTGCGTAGTGTAACTATTCACGTACATGGGATTCCTCCAATGATATTTGTGTTGTTCATTATACCTCATTTTTCACCCAGGATTCCTCCATTGATATTTGTGTTGCATGTTATAACTCTTCACACACTCTATCCTCCTCTAGAGACCTTTTTTCATCACGTAAGAATTATTTGTGTTGTGCAATGTCACACTTGGGAGGTGCCTACATAACTTTTTTGATCTTTATTTCAATGTTCTAGCATGAAATTTATCCATGTTATAAGTCCATTCCCATTCAAATTCCTCCTCAGGTTACCACACAAACATCATCTTCTTCTTTTTTGTATGATCCCTGCACAACTCTGCAATCACCATATTATAATTCACTTTCTTTTAGGAAATCTTATGTGACATGCTCAGTATTCTGGAAGAACCCATAAAGAGCACACAGTTTGGTAAATAATCATGATACACAACCCACTACACCACAATTAAATCAAATAGGTGGTCTTCCTCTACCACCATTGTGTCCTCTTTATATTACTTGCTGATATCCTCCACTGAGACCTCCTTGATATCCTCTATCAATGTCTTCATGGTTCCAACTTTTTTTCCTATTGGACCAAGAAGGAATATAAAATGTGCTCCTACATCGATTGAAGAGATCACAAGTTGTTCACATCATTCGCCATGGACTCGTATAACTTGAAAAATAGAATATTTGTAGTCTTCTGATACTTATGTACTATCAGGAAATGGGGAGGTACATGTTCCCATTGTCTGCAAATCTCATACCACTCTGTATGAGGTTCTCCTAGAAATGGATTTGGCATGCCCGTTACCATATCGATTCCTAGTGGAGGAAATTCATTCCTATGGAGAACTTTTGTGTGGCATATAGTGTTGAAAGATTAATTATTTAAAGATTAATTGTTTATATTACTTATTGAAATATTAGTTGTTGAAAGATTGGTTCTCATTGAATTGTTGAAAGATTGGTTGCAATTAATGTCAACCCTTGAAAAAAAAGTTAACAAGTTGCATGTCGGTTGCATGTTAAAGTAATTGTAAACATAAGTTAACAATTTTCATCAAAATTTACCAAGTTTCATGTCAGTTGCATGTGCATGTCAGTTTCATGAGATCCTCATTAAAACATAGAGAAGATTCAATTGAAGATCACTTTTGCGAATACGATTTGGTTGATTTGAGGTGGTGAGTTGAAGTCAACAAATTCCAGTGAAGGAAGAACTTTGTAGGAGTCGAGCATACAAAGAGGAAGTTACATACATAGGTTCTTTAAGTAAATGTTTGTGTTTCAGGAGGAAAAGCGTGGATATCCATGAGAAAATAGTGTATAGGGTCATGGACCTACGAGGAACAATTATTGAAGATCAAGGATCTAAAACTCAGATCAACTACAAGTTGAAGGTATGTCTTCCTGTGTGTTAGGGTGTGTATTATGAAGAAATCATGAACATGTATGTCTTAGTGATTCATAAGAATTTTATTTGGATAAATCTCTTGTGAATCCTGTTATGAGGTATGTGTGGTTGCAGTATTAATGAGATATCGATATTAGTAGCAACAGTAGAGGTATCATACAAAACAACAACAATTGGTTATCGTTTACAGTGATAGCAGTAGTGACACATTGGTCTACATTTATATTCCAGGGTGGTTGGATGGGACAACGAAAGGGGGTTGTAGCCTCCTTCTGGTTGGATCCAGTAAATTAGCGAGGTGGAGCTCCCTTTAGGTTGCAGCCTGTAAATAGGGCATTGGATCCTCCTTCCATTTGTAGATGGAGAAATAGGAAGTTGATTCTTTGAATAAATGTACTGTTTGATAAATAAGAAATTAATTATGTGGTTTTCTCCCGCATTGGGTTTCCACATAAAATTATGGTGTAGAGTGTTTATGTGATGTTTATACATTTAATTATGGTGTTGATGATATATTAAATGCTAATGATAAAATATTGAAAATTATTGGATGTTTTATATTGTTATTAAAAGTAACAATTGTTCTTATACTGATTCACCCCCCTCTAAGTATTCCAATAATTTCCATCAGAGTAGGTCCCTTAAGAAGCAGTATAACCACTAGAAGGAGATCATGGAATACAGTAATATTGGAGCACCAATGTTTGATGGTGAGAACTATAACTTCTGGAATAAAAGGATGAAAAAAAAATTGCAGGCATAGGGGACTTGACGTTTGGAAATTAATATTAGATGGGTATACAACACCAACCACTCCCCCAACCAACAGAGATCGAAAGAAACTCAGTGAAAAAAACTCAAAGGCTAAATGTATTATTCTAAGCAGTCTATTTGATTCAGTATCCGTCAAGGTTATACATCGTGGAAGTACAAAGGATATTTGGGATAAACTCCAAAATATTTATGAAGGAGATGCCAAGGTTAAGGGAGCTAAGATTTAAATTTTCAGAGCTAATTTTGAACAGTTGAAGATCAAGGAAGATGAAGACATTGCATCCTACCTTATGTGAGTTGACGAAATAGTTAATGCTATTAAGGGATTGGGAATAGAGATTGATGAATCAATGGTTGTTCAAAAGGTATTGAGGTCTCTTCCTATGATATTTGATCCTAAAATATCCACCCTAAAAGAAAGATAATATCTCAGTACATTGAGCATGGATGAGCTATATGGAATATTTACAGCCTATGAAATGAGAACAAAACATGAGAACCTAGTCATGAAGGAAGCAAATTTCAAGGCATCCAAGAAGACAAAGAAGAAGATCAAGAAAAATTTAAAACTAGGTTGCAGTTGTAGTGATGATTTAGATGAAGATGAAGAGATGGCTAAATTCGTAATGAAATTATAGAAAGGAACTGAAAAGTATAAAGGTATGATTCCATTGAATTGTTTTAATTGTGGTGGTATTGGTCATTTTTCTTCTAAATTTCCTCATAAGAATAAAGATAGGGATGAAGAATAAGCTTCAAAAAGGGAAAAAAAATATCAAAAGGGAAACAAGAGAAGAAACAAAAGGGATTTCTTCAAGAAAATTTCGACTTAAAGGAGGACAGTTCCTCATTAGACATGGAGGATAATGAAAGTGACATTTATTTAGAAAGATTACTCTTCATGGAAGTAGATGATGATTTTAAAGAAGAAGGAAAAGTCGATCTCAGAGAAGAGATAATTAGTGCATTAGAAGAAATTAGGAAGGGAAGAAAGAAAAACAAGTCACTCAAGGTAGAGTTAAAAATGAAAGAGGGATATCATAATTCCAACTATGAAGAAATCCAACAGATGATCATGAGTCTAAAAATTCAAATAGAAGAAGAGAGAATAATTTAGGAAATACATAGAAGTTACTTACAAGAATAGGAGAAAATGATTGGAAGCTTGGAAGAAGAAATAGTCTCTTTAAGGAAATATCTTCAGAAGAAAGATATGCAACATAAGAGAAAAATAATATTGGATCAAATAATCAGTAGTCAAAGACCATCCGATGACATATCCAGACTAGGATACAATCAAGTACATAATGAGAAAGGATTGAGCTATAAGACAACAGAACTAGAAGCATGAAAAAGAAGCTATGCAGATATTGTCAAATATTTTGTCAGGAAGGAAGAATGCATTCCCCCAAAGAAGAACATTCCAGAAATAAAGAAGACTTAAGAAAACGAATTCAGAATGATTGCATCACAAAGAAGATCATATACTCTCAGGTATCAAAGGTTCTTTTATGTTCATTGTTCTAATTGCGTTAATTTTGGACATAAAGCTGTAAATTACAGAGTCTATGCCAAGAACCGAAGAAACTATGTAGGATACTTGAATAATGGTTATCCCAAAAAATATTATGAAGCATACAACATAAATAAATAAAAAAATTGGTTCATTCAGAAATGAATTAGAATGCTACAAATGCAACAATTTTGGACACATAGCAAAGAATTGTATATTGACTACTCCACCCAGGGAATCAAAGTAGAACATTTACAGTCAGATATTAGAACCACAAAAGATATGTAAAAGAAAGAAAAATCAGTGCTCGCTTTCTCTACAAGCCCAAAATAGGAAAAGTGATTGGTATGTTGATAGTGATTTTTCAAAGAATATGACAGGTGACAAGAACATGTTTCTAAATCTGAAGAAAGTAATATATGGATCAGTTTCATTTGGTAATAATCATTTGGCTAAAATTATAGGTAGAGGCACAATTAATCTTGGAAGCAAAGATGCCATGGAATTTTTTTTTCTACTAGTTGAAGATATGAAACAAAACCTATTGAGTGTAAGTCAAATGTGTGATCAAGGACACACACTTCAGTTCAACTCAGAGAAATGTGAAATTAGGAAAGAAGGATTAGGAAAGTTAGTGGCGACAATGATAAGAAATTCGAACAATATATATGTTTTGAATGAAATTGGAAAAGACATTTTCTTTTTGGGAAAGGAAAATGAAATTTGGCTCTCACACATAAGAATTGGTCACATGAACTTTGACAATCTTGTCAAAATCAACAGAAAGGAACCGGTAAAATAAATTCGTAAAATTTCAAAGCCAATGAATACTCTATGTAATCATTGTCTTCAGGAAAAACAATCCAAGACCAAGTTCAAATAAAAAGAGTACTCAATGACAAAACCATTGGATATTGTACATACTGATCTATGTGGACCAACAAGAACAAATGGATTAAATGGTGAATAATACTTCATGAGATATTGATCGATGAGCGCACAAGAATGGTTGTAGTTTTTTTTCTCAAGAAGAAGTTATAGGAATTCAAACCCTTCAAGATATACAAAGAGATGGTTGGAATAGAGACAGACTTGAAAATCAAATGTTTGAGATTAGACAATGGTGGAGATTTTACATCAAAATAATTCATGGATTTTTGTGGCGAACAAGGGATAAAAAGGAAATTCTGAGAAGCCGGTACACCTCAGCAAAATGGAGTAGTTGAAAGAAATAATATGACAATACAAGAAATGTCCAGAACCATGTTGAAAGATTCCAAGTTGGGTGACATATTTTGGGCACATGAAGTACATACAACAACTCATATCTTGAACAGAGGAATTCTCAGAAGTAATAGTGATAAGAATCCCTATGAGATATGGAAAGGAAGATGGGAAAATGTGAAGCATTTTAGAGCATTTGGAAGCAAGTGCTATATCAAAATAGACTACATCATGATTGAAAAATTTGACTCCTGATTTGACAAAAGAATATTTTTCGAGTACTTAAGCAAGAGAAAGGAATATAAGTGTTTCAATTTGAGACTCAACAAAATAGTGGAAATAATCAATGAACATATTGATGAGATAAGTGTATGAAAGCCCAAAGAAGAAAGAAAAGACTCAACAAAGAAGGAAGGAGAAGAGGATTTGAAAGAAGTAGAAGAAATAGAATCAAAAGATGAAGAAGAGCATCTAGAAGCAGATCAAGAGGAATATGACCAACAAAATGATCAAATATCTCCCAAAATGCCTAGCTAACAAGGGTAGAAAAATCATCCACCATAAAAGATCAATGGGAATAAAGATGCAGGAGTTGAAACCTAAAGAAAATTACGCTCACCAGAACAAAGACATCTAGCACTTTTGTCCATAGATGGATCCAACAATTTTGAAGAATCCAACATTGATGGACATTGGATCAAAGCCATGGAAGAAAAACTAGATTAGATAGAGAAGAATGAAACATGGGAAAATGTTCCAAGGCCTAAGAATAAGAACGTGATTGGCACAAAATGGTTATACAGAAACAAGTTGAATGCGGATGGACAGGTAACCATGAATAAAACAAGTTTAGTATGTAAGGGATATGATCATGTTGAAGGAATATATTTTGAATAAAAAATTTCCCCAATTGCCAAAATGGAAGCAGTCAAATTGATCTTGGCTTATGCATGTTCTAAGAAAATGAAAGTATATTAGATAGATGTAAAATCATCCTACCTAAATGGAGAACTAGAAGAAGAAGTCTACATCGAACATCCATAAGGGTTTCTACTATCAGAAATGGAATATTATATTTGTAGATTGAAGAAGGCATTGTATGGACTCAAACAAGCCACTAGAGCATGGTATTCAAGATTGGAAAGGTATCTACAACAATAAGGGTTCAGGAATGGAAATGCAAACAACAATCTCTACTGAAAGGTAAATCAAGGTAGTATATTGATAATCGAAGTTTATGTTGATGAAATTATTTTTGGAAGTGATGATGACAGGATGAGTAAGAAATTTTCTATAGACATGTTGAATGAATTCAAAATGTCATTAATTGGTGAGTTTTCTTTATTTTTTGGACTCTTCATATGTCACCAAGATACATGTATTTTCGTATCCTAGAACCAATATATAAATGAAATGTTAAAGACGTTTAGAATGGTATATTGCAATCCCGTAAGTACTCCCATGCAGACTAGTTTCAAATTGAGCAAAGATTGTAAATCCAAGGATGCATATCGGAGACTCTACAGATCAATTATTGGAATTTTAGTCTATGTGACAACATTGAGACTGGATGTGATGAAAGAAGTTGGACAGGATGGAAGATTTCAAGAAGAACTGAAGGAAAGACATGTTATGGAAGTAAAGAGAATATTCATATATCTCAAAGAAACAGAAGAATATGGATTATGGTATCCAAAATAGAATGATCTATCTCTAGTTGCATACACATATGTGTATTGGGAAGGAAGTGTTGATGATAGAAGAAGTACAAGTGGAGTATACTTCTACTTAGGTGATTGTATGGTATCCTGGATGAGCAAGAATCATTCTTCAGTATCGTTGTCCACAACACAAGCACAGTATATCACAACAACAACATGTTTTACACAGGTTCTATGGATGAAATAAAATTTGCAGGAAATACATGTAGAATATGATGCGCCTATTCCTATATTATTTGATAATACTAGTGCTATAAGTATCTCTAAGAATATAGTGATGCATTCCAATATGAAACACATTTCGATCAAGTTTCACTTTCTACAGAGAAGAACATCAAGGTAGAGTATGTTGGGACAAAAGAATAGATTGCAGACAACTTCACCAAACCTCTTCTAAGGGAGACTTTTGAGTATCTTCGAAAGAAACTTGGAGTAGTTTCATCCCCACAATGATCTACATGGTAGTTGGCACAGTAAGATAGGGGGGAGTAGTAGTAATCATGAAATACTTGAATGATTTTTGAATGATTTTTATCATATATTTACATGAGGAAGAACCATGAAGAGAAATACAAGTAAAGATCAGAGGCTTACAGATAGGGGGAGCAAGCCCAAGGAAAATTCATTCTTTTTCCATTGATGTCAAATGTGGAGAGAAAAAAAGAGGCATGGAAACAAAGAGAAGAGGAATGAAGACAAGGGGATCCAACATGATAATGAGAAGTGTTGTGTCTAAGTGTTTCCATCAATGACAAAGGTAGATATTGTAGAAAGATCAATTGTTTAGATTAATTGTTGAAAGATTGGTTGTCATTGAATTGTTCAAAGATTGGTTTTCATTGATATCAACCCTTGAACAAGAAGTTAACAAGTTACATGTCAAGGTAAAGGAGTTGTAAACATAAGTTAACAAGATTCATGTTGGTTGCATGTTAAAGTAACTATAAACATAAGTTAACAAGTTGCATAAAAGGTTAACAAGTTACATGTCAGCTGCATGAGATCCTCATTTAAAAAAAAAAAAAAGTCGATTGAATATCACTTTTGTGAATACAAATTGAGAGATATGAGGAAATGAGTAGACGTCACCAAAGTCCAGTGAAGGAAGAAGTTTGCAAGAGTTGAGCATATGGATAAGAACTTACAAAGAGAGGTTCTTTGAGTAAATATTTGCGTTTTAGGAGGAAATGATCCAGATTTTATGAGCAGGATGAAATGAATACAAATTATTATTATTCTTAACAAATAAACACAAGGAACAATAACATAGATACATTAAAATTAGATTTTATTCAATAAGGAAATATGTTGAAACTGTAAAATGTAGATTAATTGTTTAATTAATTATTGAAATATTTGTTGTTGAAAATTAGTTGTCATTGAATTTTTCAAAAATTGGTTCTCATTGATATCAATCTTTGAAAAAGAAGTTAACAAGTTGCATGTCAAGGTAAAGAAGTTGTAAACAAAAGTTAACAACCCACATTTCGGTTGCATGTTAAAGTAACTGTAAACATAAGTTAACAAGTTGCATCAAAGGTTAACAAGGTGTATGTCAGTTGCATGAGATTCTCATTAAGACAAAGAGAAAATTCAATTCAATATGACTTCTGTGAATACAAATTGGAATATGTAAGGCAGTGAGTTGAAGTCAAAAAAGTCCAGTGACGGAAGAAGTTTGTATTAGTCGAGCATATGGATAAGAAGTTAAAAAGAGAGGTTCTTTGAGTAAATTTGTGTGTTTTAGGAGGAAATGATCCATATTTTATGAGAAGAATGAAATGAATAAAGATTATTATTATTCTTAAAAAAGAAACAGAAGGAACAATAACAGAGATGTAGTAAAACTAGCTTCTATTCAATAAGGAAATATGTTGAAACTATAAAAGGTAGACCCAAAACAAGCTTGCTAGAATATTGGCAGCTTATCTTCGAGAAGAGATGTGAAGGTTGTGCTAATTTACAAGAAGATGGTTCTAATGAGGCTCTCCAACAATTTTTTACAGTAAAATGGAAGGTCAAAACCCTAGACATCCAAAAACCTAGCCCTAGGAGATGAAGCGCCAAAAGTCATTTGGGCCCTGTTCGTGTAAGTTAGTACATCAACTTCCTCAGGTCGTAAATTTTTCATACGATCTCCATTTTAGGCACACGATGGCCTGTTGGAAAGGTATATTCGAGAAAGAAACATTTTTTCATCACAATCTAGCTAGATCCTATAGTGTGATTGTTATGATCCCTAAAAAATTTGTTTAGGGCCTCAAAATGGTCTCGGAAGTTCGAGACATGAAAACTAGAAAAAAACTGCCAAACTGCAAAATTGCCAAAATGAGCCAGTTGGAATAGGTGGGAGGATACCAAAATATATCTGGATCAATCCTCCCCCCTTAGTAATAAATGGTATCCATTGCGTTGATTTCCCCCATCATATGATGAAATTTCTGCTGAATTTGGCCCCGAGTGAGCCACTTTCCTTGGTGTAGGAGCTTCCCTACTTTGAGAACTCGATAAACATGGATCCTTTGCTGGCGAGTTCCCTTGACCTATGTGTCCACAATATGATCAATGAATTCTTGTTCCATGCAATCAGAGTTGAGCTCTATTGGTGTCAATTTTTCTGCTATCTCTGAGGTGTCCAAAAATGGTGGGAAATATAGCCGAAGGATCTCCACGTTGAACACTAGGTGTAGGCCAAGGAAAGGGGAAGTGTTGAGATCAAAAGCATTGTCACCTACAACCTTGGTGATGGTTTAATTTCCATAGCAGAGTTGGTGAAGCTTCCGATGGATATCTATAAGGCATTCTTTCTACAAGTGCAACAAAACTTTGTCTCCCCCTGAAACTTATGTGGCACCCGATGTTGATCATGGAGATACTTGTACTTAGCATTGGAATTTTGTAAAATATCCCGAACATGTTGACAAATATGATGGATCCGTTCAATGAAATGGGTGGCTCTATCAGCTTCAGTTGGAGTGTGTGATGATTCGCTCAGGATGGACGCAAGGGGTGGTGCAACATCCATGGGACCCAATGGTTGGAATCCCAACCCTTCCTAAAAGGGGTTGTGTCCAGTTTAGCTATGTATGGCGTGGTTGTAGCTATGTTGAACATAGGGAATATTATCATCCCATGTGCGAGGGTGATTGGAATTGTACATGCGCAGGATATGTACAATCATCCGATTGAGGACCTCGGTTTGGCCATCTGTGTAGGGATGGAAGGCAATGGATTTGGTGAGCTTGGTGTCCAATAGTGACCAGAGGCTCTACCAGAATGTGTCAAGGAAATTATTGTCCCGATGTGAGATAATGGTTTGTGGGATTCCAAAATGTACCCACACTCATTCAAATAGGATCTTGGAAGTGGCCTCCATTGTGATGCTCTTCTTATAGGCAGCTAGAATCACCATCTTTGAAAAGCGATCAACAAAAAAAAAACACAGTCATTTCCCTTCTTGGTGGACAGAAGGATTGACATGTAATCCATTGAGATGGATTCCCATGGCCTGTCAGGGGTAGGAAGAGGGGTGTACATGCCCTATTTCTTAGTGGTCAGTTTAGAAATAGCATAGGCGGTGCAAGACCTAATATAATTTCTAACATCTTGTCGAAGTTTCGACCAGTAGAAATCTTGTTGCAACATTTCCACTACATTTTCAACGTTGAAGTGTCCTGCCACCTGACTTTAGTGGGCTTCCCAAATCGAATTCGCTTGCTCGCTTGATGGAATGAAGAGATGGCCAAGATGGCACAACAACCCATCCTGAAGATGGAAATTAGTGACAACTGAGTTTGCGCCCAACATTTGGTAGATTGTGGCAAAGTCAGGGTCTGTCTCATAGAGGTGGGAACATTTAGAGGTCTCATGGTTGAAACAGTCTAACACTATGGTGAGTGTCATGACTGGAGACCAGTTGAGGAAATTATTGACTCAATTAGTAGTTCTTATTTTATACTTGATGTTGAGGTGGAACTATTGCAATTATGTGGACCACTTTTGATGGTTGTCATTCTACAATTTTCCTTGTGTCTACATGAACTGTAATGGCTTATGATTAGTGTGGATGACTGTCTCTTTCCAAAGAATGTAATGTCTCCACTGGAGTTAGGATTACACAATGGAGTACATTTATTTTCCGTAAGTAGGGTACTTACAGTTGAAATATGATAGTGTCTCACTATGATAGGCCATGGGGTGGTCGTGTTAAGTGAGAACTGCACCCATAACATAGTTTGAAGCATCTGTCTCGATATCAAAGGGTTGTTGCAGGTGAGGTACTGAAAGTACTAGGGTTGAGCACAAGAACTTCTTTAAATCATCGAACGCTTGTTTTTGGGAGAGGCCCCACATAATTTTTTTATTACCACCACCCTTGGTTACTTGGGTAAGGGCCCATGTAATATGGGAGAATCCCAATGCAAACATGGGATAGAAATTGGCAAGGCCTAAGAAGATATGGACCTCGGTGAGTGCAGTTGGGGCTGGCTAGTCACAGATAACTTGGATCTTGGTTGGATCCACATGCACACCATGATGATCAATTACGTAGCCTAGGTGCTGGAGAATTTTTCCAAGTTGGCATATAGCTTGTGTTGTTGCAGGGAGTGCAGAACTTGTTGAATATGATGCAAGTGTTCCGCGCAAGTCTTGCTATAGATGAGGATGTCATCAAGATACACCACTACAAAATAATTGGTGAAAGGTCTCAAAATATTTTCCATCATCCTCATGAAAGTTGTTGGAGATTTTTCCAAACCAAAGGGTATGACCAACCATTCAAAAATACCTTCTTTTGACTTGAAGGTTGTCTTACATACATTTGTCTACTCTATTGGGACTCGGTGGTATCCAGACTTTATATCAATCATACTTAAGTATTTGGCCCCCTTGAGCTGATCAAGGACATCTTCGATTTGGGGAATCGGGTATTGGTTTCTGAATTTGATTTTATTTAGGGCCCAATAATCAATGCAGAGTTTCCAAGTCCTATATTTCTTCTACACCAGCACGATTGGGCTCCCACAAGGCAATGATATGGGATGGTTGTTCCCCTTGTGGAGAAATTCTTGGATATGTCACTTGATCTCTGCATTCTCTAATAGAGAGCGACAATAGACTGGCCCATTAGGTAGTAGTGCATCAGGGGTCAGATCGTTGGGATGCTTGAATTGGTAGTGTAGAGGTTCCCTGGTAAGTGAGGAGAATATATCTTTTTATTCTTCCACAACCTTATCCACTTGCTTTTGCTATGTGGAGAGGTCGGTCGTGAAGGCCTTGGATGTGGCTGCAATATTTTTCTCACTCTGTGAACAAATCACAAAGAAGACAAGCTTCTCGATCTGAGATTTTACCTTCCTACATTTCTCAATAGAGATCAAGGAAAGAACACTAGGTGGGACTGCCTCGGGTATCCTGTACAATTTCCTGTCCAAAGTAATAATAACATTGCGAGGCCTAGACTCATATACAACATGAAATTTCCATAA
Organism: Picea mariana; assembly: GCA_032191745.1. Lineage (NCBI taxonomy): Eukaryota > Viridiplantae > Streptophyta > Pinopsida > Pinales > Pinaceae > Picea > Picea mariana. The sequence goes on along the minus strand of JASDQU010101596.1, from coordinate 333,491 downwards.
ATAAGGTTGTCCCAAAATAACATCACACACTTCAAGAGGAGCAACATCGCACAATACCTCAACTTTGAAGGTGTTGATGTTGTCCGACATGCGACATTGTTGGCTGACGGGGAGATCGTTTCCTTGGAGGAGCCATCCAATGGTGTAGGTTTATGGGTGTGGTGTAGGTCAGAACCTTCATCTGATTAAGAGGATTTCACCTCAGCCACAAGTGACTATTTTGAGCATCAATCAACAGTGTTATTCCAGGGCTCTTATGGAAGTCACACAACTTCCTGGTATATTTCTTCATCTTTCTGGTGTCTTTCTTTACTTGTGTCTTATACTGGTTTTCATGAGATTGTCCATATTTTATCTATCCTTTTTTATGCAGGTTGTGGTTGTGTTGATGGGAGAAATTGACCATCTGTCAACTGGGAGAGTGGAACTGGTCCGGGGTTGTTTAATAACCCAAGCCGTTTGGAATGAACCACCCTGACGGGTTTAACGGCTCCATTATCCGTTCTAAGGTCCTAGGAAAACCAAAGAGAAAACTAATCTAAACTAACTAATCTAACTAAAACTAAACTAACTAAAACTAAATAAAACAAACTAATACTAACTAACAATAAAACAAACTAATACACTAATCTAATTAAAACTGATTACTAAACAAACTAACTAATCTACTATTTACAAACTACTAACTAATATTACACTAACTACTATCTGAGATATAACCTGTTTACAAAATGTACAATATCTACAAAACACAGATTTAAATAAAACCTGAGAAACTGATTTGCTTTCTACCCTAAGGCAGAGACATATATTTTTTGTTGATTTTATGATTTTATAAATAAGAAATAAACTTACTGAAATTAAACGATCTAATATACTAATTACAAATATATCTAACTAAAATAATAACAAATATACTAGACAAAGAAACAACAAACAGACCTGGAAACTCTCCAGATTTGTCCTATGTATGATGACTGCGAAGCTGGTTGGAGGAAGGAAACTCGCACTGAATAATCCAGAAGCTTCTCGTAAACGATAGGCTGCGCTGCTCTTTGAGTTGTTTACAGGACATAAAAAATCATAACAATTATATAATTTATAAATCTCTGCAATAAGGGAAACCTGTTATGAAAAAACTTATACTTAATAATTTAACTTATGAAGAAGAGAAATCTGTCATTCACAAACTGAATCAAGCAATTGTTATGTTTTTAATATACTGGAATAAATCAGATATGGATTATATTGATTAAATTATATCATTTGCAAAAGACTAAGATAGCTAAAGTAGTCATTAACCAAATGCAAATTGATACACATGAACATAAAACAAAATATTGATATTATGAAAAGATAAAGCTATAGCAGAATATCAAATTTCGTCTCAGTCTGTATTAAAATTCCATATCCTCATTCAAAACAACTTCTCCTTTCGAAGTTGTTTTTCCATCATTATCTGAACTGTGGTTATTTCTTTTGTCATTATGCCTATTTGCGCTTACCTTTTATTGATCATTACACGATTGGCAATATCCTTTGATCGGTTCTCATACTTCGATTGATTATATAACTTGGTTCTGTTGAATTTGTAAGACATTGAGCATTTCGATTTGCATTTTATGACTTGCCTAATCATTGATTCTATGAAATGCATAGGGGTATGATTTATTTTTGTTTTTATGTATATATGATCCTTATGATAATCTTTTCATAAATTTGGCTAGTCGACTATATGAAATATTGTTTTGGCACTTTGCTTAAACGTTTGATTGATACATTGGCGCATACATGATTTTGGGTTTTGATTTATATGTCGGATTGTTAAATATTATGGTATAACTTGCGCACCATGATAGACATATTGGATTTCATTGGTTGTACACATAACTCAATGGTTGAACTATTATCATGGAATGAACATCCACGAAATTTGGCGGTTGTACTTGGATAATGAATATTATGCATGGCAGTGAATAACTCCACCACCTTCGCATGCTTCCATTAATGCTTACCCTTTTGGTCGTTCATTGTTGTTAATTCGGGTAGCTCTGTTCCTTTATGCGTTGGTGAATTCGAACCCTTCCCTTACCATGTGCTCGATCCATGGCACCAGTCGTCCGAGTTGAACCCAATGGCGCTCAAGCCTTGTTAACGTTTGACAATGCCCGCCAAGATTTGACAGACAGTGAATGGCTTACCTTTGTGAAATGTTTTGAGGTTTTTAACCTTTGTGTAGCACGACAGTTTGCCATGACCTTCGATGGCTGTCGAGCCAAGGTCGGAGATATACAATTAGAGATTGATGAGAAATTTATCAGTCTTGCTACGGGTTTGCCTGCCACTGGACAACGATGGTTCAAGAATTGCAAAGTCGAGGAGGTCCCATGGACACTACTCTTCCTCTCGTGCAAGGTTACCTCATGTGACAGAGGTATGTCTATCTCTGCACTTAAACCGTGATGGCACGATTTATTGATGATAATCAAGCAGTTCGTGACCTGTGAAGGTCGATACGGACTCGTGTTCCTACACCACCTGCGTTTGCTTATGGTTTTTATGGGATATCAGCTCAATGTGCCCTATTATTTGCTTCGTAGCCTATTTAAAATGTTGAAGAAGTACAAAAGACACCAGGATGACAATAGCCTTTTTCATTATGGTCTTGTTAAGCTTATCGTGGTCTGTCATTTGAGTTTGCATGAGGATAGTTGAAGCAATTTCATTGCTCGGAATGGTTTTGAGGATTCGAACCCTACACAGGTTGATAAACCTATGGTGAGTGAGGTCAAGGTTGTACCCCAAGTGCCCTACCATACCCTTCTGCCTAAACCCTCAGCCAACCCTCCTATCGACTTACCCCACACTGTGACTAAGAGTGTTGAGACTGTTAAGCCTATGAGAAAAAATCCCAAGGCAAACCTCACTGCAAATTTTAAAAGGAAAAGGAATGCACGTTTGATTTCACGAATGGCAAGGAACAAGCCAAAACCCCCTATCGAGCCAAACCCTATCGTGTTGAGTGAGGACTCCAATTCAGAAGTGGAGCGTTTCTTGGCTAGCGAATATCCTTATTCGCAAGGTTTGTGTCACGAACCCCCTTATGATTTTGTATCAAACCTACCCCCCTGCCTTAAGGATGATCCTAACTACCCGAGTATTGAATTGCCTCGTGAAACCCTTGGTCATTTGCCCAAACCCTCGCCTGCTCTGTCTAAAACCATAGTGTCACCCTGTGATCAATGCAGTTCATGGTTAGAGCGATATTATACTGATGTTCCTATGCTCTAGTCAAGGATTCAATCTTTGGAAGACTAGATTGCAGTCCTGACTAGTCAAAAGGCCAAGCTTCAAGCGATAGATAACAAACAAAGGACAACTGGCTCCATCCTGTTTAAAAATGTGGAATCAACCATGGCTGTTGTAAACTCAAAGTTGGCATAATTGAACAGCCTTGTCGCTACACATGTATGAAAATTTTGATATCGTTTTGTAAATAATCTAGGTTGATATGATGTTTGCAATTCAGTTTTTAAACAATTATGTTCACACCATGAATAGCTCTGTTATATCGTGTGCATTCTATATTTAGCTTTGTTTTAAATAAAAACAAATTTTGATTCGATTTACGATTTGATTATTCCCAGTATAGAGATCAATAGATTGTAATTAGATTTGAGTGATCTTTGCTTGAATTTGATTGATTGGTTTGCCTCGTTAAGGTTTATAAAATTAATAGTTTGCCCCCAAATGAATTGGTTTCAATACGATTTGAAAAGGAAATTTTTCGTATCCAGTTTAGAACATAATCACGTTCGGATTTGGTTCTGTTAATATCCATATGCTATGGTTGATAAACGACTCGATCGAGTTTGATTGTTACGATTTTGCTCAGATTCGATTTCATTATCATTGATATGTTGTGATTGGTAAATAATTTCGGGAGTATAGTTGTTACGATGTGCTCAATCATACGATTTTCCAAATCTTGAATACTACTCTGTTTTTTACAAAAACGATGGTCTCATTAAACCTGTGCAACTACACCCGAAACATAAAATGATTATGGTTTGCAACGAATATGCTAAACTTAGCCGATTAATTCGTTTGTTTGGATTGTTGTTTGGTTTGATTTTAAATGTGTAAAAAAAAATTGGTCAAACCCAATTATAATTCGTTTGATTGGAAAGATTTTGGTAAAAGAAAATCAATCCTGTTTGCTTACTGTGCAATGATCAATGATCAAAATCGATAACAAGCTCTGTAGATTGATCATGTTACATTATGTGTCGGTTATGGTTTGGATTCGTTCACGGCCTAAATCACTTGTTATACAGTTATCGTGATTTGAAAATAATTGTGTTCGATTCGATTATTTCCCCTCATGATAAGACAATTGTAACGAAATGTTTGCGATTTGTTTCGTTTTCAATTGAATATTAAAATGATTTCATAACTGAGGGATTAGATTTGTTAAGAAATGATCATGATGCTATTACATATGATGACAATAATCGAAACAAAGTGTTTCTATCCTTGTATTCGATTAAATGATATGAATCTTGTTGCTATATCGTTACATCTATAACGATTAGAAATTGATTCTGTTGGATTAAATCATATCCTTGTTTAACAATCGTATACAAAATGTTTGATAATCGGTTTTAATTGGATATGAAACAATCTTATGACTATCTGATTATGACTCTGTGGACCCGATTTCGTTGGCAACAAAATAACAGAGTAGTCCTATCTCTGTGTTCATTGATCTTGTTTAATATTGAATGATAAAATCATTTTGATCTCAATGATTCGTTTTCAGATATTCCTTGGATGATGATTAAATTTAATTCTTCAAAAAGATTTGAATTAATCCCAATTCTGATTACGTATATTATTTTAGACTAGCTACAGAATCAGATGATTCTGTAGCTAGTCTATAGAATTTAATTTTTATCATTTTATTAATAAAAGAATCTTCTAACTTGTCTATTTTGGATCCTTTTAAGGTGAATTCGAAATTGTATGGGATTTGATGGACAGTTTGTAGGATATTTGAAATATTTTGGTTTCATTTTAGTTTCCTAGTTTAGTTGATCTTGGGAATATCTTCCCAGATTATGTAAACAATTTGATAACTTCCACAGGGAGGTTTTACCCTGTGGAAAAACTTATAAATACTCATTATTTTTGTAATAACTTCATCCTCATTCGTGGGAGAACAAGGATATGGAATTTTAATACAGACTGAGACATAATTTGATATTCTGCTATAGCGTTAGCTTTTCATAATATCAATATTTTGTTTTATGTTTATGTGTATCAATTTGCATTTGGTTAATGACTACTTTAGCTATCTTAGTCTTTTGCAAATGATATAATTTAATCAATATAATCCATATCTGATTTCTTCCAGTATATTAAAAACATAACAATTGCTTGATTCAGTTTGTGAATGACAGATTTCTCTTCTTCATAAGTTGAATTATTAAGTATAAGTTTTTGCATAACAGGTTTCCCTTATTGCAGAGATTTATAAATTATATAGTTGTTATGATTTTTTATGTCTTGTTTGTCCTGTAAACAACTCAAAGAGCAGCACAGCCTATCATTTACGAGAAGCTTCTGGATTATTTGGTGTGAGTTTCCTTCCTCCAACCAGCTTCACAGTCATCATACACAGGACAAATCTGGAGCGTTTCGAGGTCTGGTTGTTGTTTCTTTGTCTAGTATATTTGTTAGTATTTTAGTTAGATATATTTGTAATTAGTATATTAGATCGTTTAATTTCAGTAAGTTTATTTCTTATAATCATAAAATCAACAAAAATATCTGTCTCTGCCTTAGGGCAGAAAGCAAATTAGTTTCTCGGGTTTTATTTAAATCTGTGTTTTGTAAATATTGTACATTTTGTAAATAGGTTATATCTCAGATAGTAGTTAGTGTAATATTAGCTAGTAGTTTGTATATATGGAAATAATAGATTAGTTAGTTTATTTAGTAGTTAGTTTTAATTAGATTAGTGTATTAGTTTGTTTTGTTGTTAGTTTTAGTTAGTTTGTTTTATTTATTGTTAATTAGTTTAGTTTGTTGTATCAGTTTTAGTTAGTTTTTGTTAATTAGTTTAGTTTGTTTAGTTTTAGTTAGATTAGTTAGATTAGTTTAGTTTTCTCTTTGGTTTTCTTAGGACCTTAGAACGGCTAACGGAGCCGCTAAACCCGTTAGGGTGGTTCATTCCAAACGGCTTGAGTTATTAGACAACCCCGGACCGGTTCCACTCTCCCAGTTGACAGACGATCAATTTTGCCCATCAACAGGTTGTCCTTTCCTTACTTTTGTTGTGAGGGGTTCCCAGGCCCAAATTTCTTCATCTTTCATTTAATCTTCTACTCAATTTTGATGGCATATCAACAGGTCACGCCCAAGGAGGATATGTCCAGAAAATCCATTTCAACATGGATGTATCTATGAAGACCACCACGATACTTGAGCACCATATTTCACTTAGAATATTTGATACACATCTTTGTGTGCAAGGTATGCAAGATAATTTTGAACTCTGGCACTGCTTGGTCTCTTTCATGCCACAGTGTGGTCCATTTTGTATACAGATCATCATAACTTCCGATAGGGTAGTATTTCTCCTTAATAACACCCCTGAAGGACTGCCAAGTGAACATGAATGTAAATAATGAGGGTTCCTCTGTTTCCTTTTGCTCACATAAAGTCTCCCACCAATCTTTGACATGGGGAACAACTTTGAGGAGCGCAAAAGTAATCTATTCTCTATTTGAAAAGTTATGGATGGAAAAATACACTTCTAGCATATTCAACCATTTGTCTACAACATCTATGTCTATATTACCTTCAAATATAAGAATATCAAATTTTATTTGTACCTTGAAGGGGGCAGCACCTCTGCTCGAGGAAGATGTGTCACCTGTTGGTAGCTATCGAAGGATTTGTGCAAAACTATCCATCATCTCATTCCTCTGTTGCATGAGGGAGTCCTCAAGAAACATTTTGAAAGAATATCCTATCCCGTTGTATTTATTTTCTCTCATCATGAGAGGTCTCTTGCGTGTGAGAGAGATTTTTTCCTCAAGAGAAACAAGCTTGAGACCCAACTCTTTGTACCTTGAACTCATCGGTGACATGCATTAAGAACAACAAGGAGCAGACCTCTTTTATACCATTGATCTCTATTTTATGAGAAAAAAGAAATGAGTACAGATTATTATTATTCTTCACATAGAAACACAAGGAACAATAACATATATAAAATAAAAGGGCTTCTTTCAATAAGGAAATATGATGAAACTGTAAAATGCAGACTAAAAACAAGCTTGCTAGAATGGTGGTGTCTTATCTCTGAGAAGATATGTGACAGTTGTTCTCATTCACAATAAGATGGTTACAATGAGGATATCCAAGCCTTTTTTACAATAAAAAGGAATTCCAAAACCCTAGACATCCAAAAACCTAACCCTAGCAGATGAAGCGCTTAAATTCATGTGGGCCCCGTTGGGGTAAGTTAGTACATCAACTTCACGGGGTCATAACTTTTGCATATGATCTTCATTTTAGGCACACGATAGCCCATTGGAAAGGTATATTTGAGGAATACACATTTTTCCATCAAAATTTGGTTAAATCCTAAGTGTGTCTATGGAGAGCCCTAAAAATGTTGTTTAGGGCCTCAAAACGGCCCCAAAAGTTTAGGACCCGAAAACTAGAAAAAAAATGCCAAACTAAAAAACTCCCAAAATGAGCTAGTTGGAATAGGTGGGAGGCCAATGAAATTGATATGGATCAGTAAAAGTGTGGACATATGCAGGCTGTAGTGAGGAAAACTGTAAACATCTACGAGCGGATAGTGTATACAGTCATGAAACTATGAGGAAAATTTGTTCAAGATCTGGGATCTAAAACTCAGGTCAGCTATAGGTTAAAGGTATGTATTCCTGTGTGTTAGGGTGTGTATTATGAATAAATCAGGAACACGTATGTCTTATTGATTCATAATCATTTGATTTGGAGAACTCTCTTATGAATCCTAGTATGAGGTATGTGTGATTGTAGTATTGATGAGATGTCGATATTGGTAGTAGCAACAAAAGTATCAAAAACAACAACAATAATAGGTTATTAGTTACAATGACCAAGGTAGAGATAACTTGGTCTACATTTATATTTCAGGGCGGTTGGATGAGGAAAGGAAAGGGGGATGTATCCTCCTTCTGGTTGGAGCTAGTAAATTAGGGAGTTGGAGATTCCTTTAGGTTGTAGCCTTCAAATAGGGGGTTGGAGCCTCCTTCTAGTTGTATCTGGAGTAATAGGAAGTTGGTGGTTCCAATGAATGTACTCTTTGATAAATAAGAAAATATTTATGTGGTTTTCTCTTTGATAAATAATAAAAGAATTATGTGGTTTTCTCCCGCATTGGGTTTCCATGTAAAATTATGGTGTATAATGTTTATTTGATGTTTATGCATTGAATTATGGTTTTGATGATATATTGAATGCTAATGATAAACTATTGAACAATATTGGAGGTTTTATATTTTCATTAAAATTACTAATTGTACTCATGCTGATTCACCAACCTCTCATTATTCCAACATATATTACACAATACATGCTTGCACACCACCTTATCCTTAACTATATCTTGTAATTAGATGGTGAGATTTGCAAGTTGAGATTGTATATGTTTCATTCTTTTTTATGTCTCACCACTTCCTTGCATAGCTTCTAGTCTCGTCGCAATCTCCATGGCCTCCACCTGAGTCGTCACTTTCTATAGGGTGAAATGGACACAAATGTGGGGTAGAATTCCTACAATCAAACACTCCCATTTTTGTACGTCTTGGATATGAAATGTCAATATATTAAACAATATTTTGAACCGTTGGTCATAGTCGCATACAATGTTTCCAACTTGTTGGTTTATCTCTTTGATCTCTTTGAGACACTATGATTATGATATAGGTTTTTGAAACTCCAAAAGTAGATATCTCTTGATCTTCGTTAGGGACCTAGCTTGTTCGGACGACATAATCACTTTGTACTTCATATACCATGTCAAAGAACTTTATTTGAAGGTGGTATCCAATTGTGATATCTTATATGCTTCATATGTGACACTCTTTACATACCATATATATTCACATGTAAACCAATGTTGTTATGAATTGCTTCTTCCCATCCCATGGAACATGATTAGCCTCAAAGTTGTGTCTTGGTTCACCATACTCGATTTAGTATTGTGTCCTCCTAATTGGCCACTATATATTGGTGATATTGATACTGATACTAAAATTATTACTGGTGAAGTATTGTTGACTTCGACCTCTTCTTCACTTGTATCTTCTCCTTTCCTTTCTTCTACTCTCTCTTCTTCTACCCCTATCTCCACACTTTCTTCATAATTAAAAATTCGCAAGGGGATTTATTCAAAGAGGAGGTTCCTCCATATTCTCTCATTATCCTCGGTGAGGGATCCCAAATATATTCCTACCTATAGTCACACAATCCCATTCATAATAGCTAAATCCTCTTCCCCTTCTCGGATAAGTCTATTGCCATATTCTGTCATGTCATAACTACTACTTTGTGCCTCATCTTCCTCTTATGTGACTACATCCCTTGAAAACCAAGGGGATCTTTCTTCAACTTCTTCGACCGTACTCCCACTACTCTTGGTATCGTCACTTGATACCCTACTATTAACGTCATGTCTCTTTTACAAAATTTATCCTTCTATGATTTTCATTAGCATGGAAATATCTCCTACACATCCTCCTAGTCTGGTCTCATTTCTCTTCATTTTGTTTCTAACCCCTCATCCTTCACCCATTAATATCTCTTATCCACTCCTATATCGGGATTTCCTCCTAAGCTCAACTCCTCTTTTGTATCTCTCAACTCTTTTTCTCTTTTGAGATTTTGGGTCTATTCTCTTCTCACCTCATCTCCTCATCTTTTGGATCCATCCCACTAGATCCATTCTCTTTCTCTCTCTCTCTCTCTCTCTCTCTCTCTCTCTCTCTTCCCCCTTCTTTCCATCCCCTCCTATGAACTAGTGGGTCTACTCAACCATCCTTTCAAGATCCATGCACAACATCCCCTTCTCCACAAACAACAGCTTGATTGACAGGGGGATCTTGTTCCAACAGTCTCTTTTTATGTCTGACAACAATTTTTCTTTCATCCTCCCTGAAAGACTCATTGTATTCATTGGTGAAATCAATGATGTATCTTTCCTTATCCTGGTCGAACTACAAGTCGATTTATATCGCCCACATTTTATCCATAGATTTAAGTCTATTGATTGTATTTTGATTCCACACTAGGGGTTCTTAGGATCCAAAGGTATTGTTAATCATTGTCTTCCACTTTAACCATTCATACAAAAAGCAAGGAAACTCAACAAAGAAATTTTCAAACATATATATATAGATATACCTTTTCTTCCATCTTTCAACATTAGTTATCAAGTTCTTGGACTCTCATTTTTCAAAATCATCTTCCTATGTAGATAATTGGTCTCGTATTTCTTCCCAAAATGATTTCCACCTCATTCTTTCCCTTAATAATTCCATACAAAACCTTCAGGTCTAACCAACAAAACCATTTTTTGGGTATTCTTCCTCTCGTTATGGGGCTAAATACCTAGGGTTCGTCAAGCTTTACCAACAAAACCCAAATGAATCAACATATTTAATCTTCAGTTGAGGACCAAATAAGTTCTCACCCAAGAAGCCATGAGAATCACATAGACCATTAGTCTTGTCGTGGATGTGAAGGGACATCACATACAAGAAACCTCTTAGGAGTAAACCCCATTCATTCATTCATAACCAAATGATAGATTACCATACATAAGAAAATAAGAAGACATATATTCAAACTATAACACAAAAAAATCCAAAGGGGAAGGAATTCATATTTCATTCATTAACTTCATAGACATTAAGATACCCAGTCATAAAAAATATCTATACCATGTGCTCTAGTCTCTCTTTTTCATTCATACACAATTTCTAGCTCTACTAAATACTCATGCAAAAACTGGCACAAAAATGGATTTAGATATTTCTCTTACTCTTCTAGTCTACTCTCTATTACAATAATGAACTCTTTCCCTCAGCTACTCTACTCCACTCTCTTGAGTGAACAAAATCCCCACATGCTTTACCTATACACATGCATCCCCCTTATCTTTCTTGGAGAATGGAAATCCTAACTAACATGCCAGATCATCCATACCCCTACCCATGATCATTCAGGTTGTTATAAAAATAAATTACAAACATTACTGAAGATACGCTCATATTTGGTCTGCATGTAGTCTCTTCTTAATTCCTTGTGCGCAGTACAAAAATGGTTTGGCGTGCACAATATTCATTTTGATGGTGTTGATGTTGATCCTTCCTAGCATCACACAATGTATCTTCATGGGCACAGATGCAATATTGATTTTTGGCATGCCCATAACTTCTTCAAAACCTTGGGTGCCACCAACACACTATGGATGGGTTGTAGGGTGTTGAACATTGTTGAAAAAGGAAAAAAATACCTTGGGATATTGGTGAATCTTCTTAGAATTATGTGCCTTAAATGAGTTCTCGTGCAAGTGGGATATGGTGCATGGATTTTTTTAATTAGTTTTTATCATTACTGATGGGTCTAGAGGCCTATGCCAAGGTAAAATATTGAACAAGGGCCTTATGCAAGAAAAGGAACCTTCTAGGCCTCAACTACTATGAGAAAGGCCTCCAACCATAACTCATTCCCTCTTTATGGGGTCTTTGACCCCAATCTTTATTATAAGAACATTAGGTGATTTTTGACAAATAAGGCAAGACTAATATGACTATGAATAAGAGAGGAAAATAGGTTCTAATGTTAAACATTTCCTTATCAAACATAGGTCCTTAAATATATCCTAATGCTAAAGGTTATATAAATATTACAAAGTTATGAATATATGTGATAGGTTCACACATGCACATTTTTAATGTGTGCAACCATGTAAATTCAAAAAAATAATTGGCCAAATCTTCTCTTTTCCTATATGTGTTGGATGAGTTGTCTACTTTTGTTTTAGCATTGGAATGACAAGCTTGTTGGTTCAGGATACATAAACAAAAACACATCCATTTTCCCAACTCCTTGTTCTTATCTCTATCTCAACCATGCTTTTAAATATGATTCACATAACCATTACTAAGTAATTGTAAGCACTTGTAAAAACTTGTATACAGATATTAAATATATGTTTTTTTTTAAATATTGTTTTATACTTTTATTAATTGTAAACACTTGTAAAAAAAATTTACATCGTGAATGAGCCTAATAATTAAGAACTTTTGTTTCCTCTTAAGAAGTCACAAATTTAATTCTATTATTATTATTATAATATTTATTTACATATATCCTAATTTTAAAATACATATATCTTTTATTTTTACATAATTTCATATTAACTCATAAGACAATTTATATAATAAAAAATATAAACACAAATATACACACTTAAAAACAAAACAAATTAATTAAATTAAAACCCTTTGAAAAATACTATTACCAATTTCCTATAAATTGATTTATCAAAGTAACAAAACATTCCCACAAATAATAATAAAACATTTTCAAAAAAAATTAATAAAAATTCATGTAAAATATATTATAACTATAATATATAATAGATCGTTACATTTTTATTATAAAATATTGTCATTATGTTATATTTTTTCTTAAGCCATTATTCTCTTTTTTGAAAAATTATTATAATTTTTTTTCTTAAGCCATTATTCTCTTCCCAAAAAATTATTCTCTTCGTATCATCCAATATGTTTCTTTTCTATTCCAACACCTTTGAACCACAATCATCCAATATGTTTCTTTTCTATTCCAACACCTTTGAACCACATTTAAAGAAACTATTACTTTTCCATAATCTAATATTTTTTTATTTTTTATTTTTTAAATCAACAACGAATCCACAACTCATGGTTCATATTTAACATTTAAAGTTGTCATATCATTTGTGCAGATTAACATGTTTTTTTTTGTTGATCTAACATATAAGACATTTAACAAAGAAATAGAATATTCATCAATAATTAGAACTCCAGAGATGGAGCTCTAGTAAGGTAATTTTAAAACATTTAATAGAGAAATGGAATATTCATCAATAATTAGAGCTCATGGAGCTTTAGTAAGCTAATTTTGTTTTTAAATTTTTTATAAGTTTAAAATAAATAAATTAAATTATTAATTTTAATATAGAAATGGGTTCAATAATTTTAACTATAATTATATAATATTAAAATTTAATATTTATAATTTTATTATTTTAAAATAATTTTATTGAATTTTAAACTAATTTTATTTATTGTTATGTTGATTTACACTTCATTTCTATTATAGTTAATTTACATTTTTTTAACAGAGAAATGGAATATTCATCAATAATTAAAGCTCATGGAGCTCTAGTAAGCTAATTTTGTTTTTAAATTTTTTATAAGTTAAAAAAAAAAAATTAATTAAATTATTAATTTTAATATAGAAATGGGTTCAATAATTTTAATTATAATTATATAATATTAAAATTTAATATTTATAATTTTATTATTTTAAAATAATTTTACTAAATTTTAAACTAATTTTATTTATTGTTATGTTGATTTACACTTCATTTCTATTATAGTTAATTTACATTTTTTTTTGGTGACAAGCCAAATTTGTAATTAGTTGAATCTAATTGTATGATATGTGTTTGTGTTATCAATCGCTTCCACTATAACCCAACAAACCTCAAAAAAATATATTTAAATTATACAATATAAATTTAATTAATAACAATTTACAAATATAATGTTAACGATGATCCAATGATTAAACACCCAACATTATATGAAACCATGTAATGATGAAAGAGAAAGGGGCATTGATGATGATGATAATGATGATTAACATCCATTAAGACTGAATTGGTCTATCAGACCTTAAGAGCGTAAGTGATTACTTGTGGTTCTTTAGAATTTTGTTTATGTGCTCGAAAAGCATTAAGAGAAGCTTTCCAAGATCACCATACTTTTGTTGAGTTAAGAGGTTAGGAAGGTTGGTAGTGTGATAAATATTTTGAAAATGAGATCTTATATGGGTATAGGTTGAACAATCTAAGAGAAAGTGTTTTTCATTTTCAACCTTCTTAGTGTCACAAAGGTGACATGCTCTTTCATCCCATGGCGTTTTAAGATTTGACCAACGCCTAGTTTCACTATGGAGCTCATGAGATTTTTTTAATAGTATCTTTATTTGGTGTCCTCCATGATTCTGCAATAGTTTAGCGAAGACTGGGCATCTTTATACTATCCTCGCTAAAGCTTGGCTAAAATCAGGCTAATCATAATGGTCCTATAATTAGAGGGAATATTTCTATCCCCATTTTCAGAAATAGAAACAATGAGGCTTTGCGTCCAGGGTTTAGGGAAGCCCTACTTGACTGCTAAATTGAAGAGCTTGTGTATGTGAGGGATAAGGATTGGACCTCCGATTTTAAAAATTTCAGCTTGGTAGCCTTCAATGTCCTTAGCTTTCCCATTTGTGAGTCGCCTAACCTCAAACCCTATGTCATATAAATAAAAAACTTCTTCCTTTGTAGGGACAATAGGAATGGTGTCCATGGCATTAGGGAACTCGTAAAGACTTTTAAGGTAGGAATTCCAGTTCGTTAAGGGAATCCTATTATTTTCTTTAGTATTGCATTTTAGAATTTGGCTCCAGAACTTCTTAGGATCCAACTTGTATAGTTGTGAAAGTTGCTCTTGCCTTTTATTGATATAGTATCTTTTTTTCCTTTTAATTAGGGCTTTGTATGCATTGTTCTTATCGAGTTTTAAGGGCTCATTGGAAGCATCCCTAATGGATTTCCTAGCAATTTTACATTCTTTATCATACCAAGGGTTGGTTGTTCTATTATTCTTTTTATAGGACACCTCGAAAGAGAACTTGTTAATAGAAGTGGGAAGGGTAGTTCTTCAATGTTGTCTTTATAAGTTAAGATCTTTAATTTACTATTTAAATCCTTTAATAAAATGTCAAATTTACTTTTGTCAAAGCACAAATTCCTTTCATTATCAGAATTCTCTTCAATGGTTCTCCTATGCATGGAAAATTTTAGAGTTAGGGTTAAAGGTTTATGATCGGAGTCAGGCTCATGGTTATTTAAAAGGTCAAAAGTTGTTATTTGGTTGGAAACGGAGATATCATATATCACATAATCTACAACACTACTACCTAGCCCATGAATACATGTCATTTGGTTGGAGTTTGGCCACTTCATTACTCCATTGCAAATTATTAGGTCTTGAGAGCTGTAGAGCTTAACCAACTCAATACCAAACAAATTCTCAACTAGGTCTTTAGAGCTTCTTTTGTAGCTATTAGATAAAACAAGGTCCTCATCTAGCCATAAAGGGTTATGGTTAGAGTCATCACCTAAAATAATAGCTTGTTTAGTTGCAGTCCTAACATTAAAGTCTCTTAGCAGGAGGATATTAGCTTCATTTTTCAAATTAAAAATATCTTGTTGTAAATTATTATAGGGACAATTTTTATATAGATTATTTTTCTTATAAAAAATAGAATTAATAGATGCAAAATAACAAATTGCTATATACATATTCTTAGCATTGGTGTCTGAAATTTCTATCCAAATGTATTGATTAAGAGGGTCAATCTTATGAAGTTGAATGTGAGGAGAAATGATTTTTCTAATATAACATGCTATGCCTCCTATCCCTCTACGATGGGATTTATGTTCCATTCCGACCACAAGACAAATCATTCCATGTCAGGGACCTTAGACTCCTCATGCTCCCAAGTTTCAACTAGACAAATAATATCAATATCACTCGAGATCCAACTTATCATAGGACCTTTGCACCATGGAAAGCCATGAAAATTCAAAAAAAGGATCCCGAGTGTCCCAAATTCCTATTTATTATTATCCTTTTGGTCTCTATCCTGAACAATAGCTTTTCGATTTCTAATTATTTCCCATTTTCCTTCTTTCATGGCTTCTTTTACCTTTTGAACTTCCTTCCTTAATTCATCCTAGTCTTCGAGAATGAGGTCTTCATTTATAAATATTACTGACCCTTTTAAGCTCGGAGATTTACCAAGTATGCTATATTTATGGTCATTACAACTTACTATGAACTAGATCAACCTATCTTTGTGATCAATTATTTTTCCTAGCCTCTTTGCTTCTATGAGGTAAGTTGTATCAATTTGTGATTTATCTTTTAATTCTTCTTTTACTATTGTTAGCATATCCTCCTCTTGTTGTTCTTTTATACCAAAAATTATGAGGTTCAAGACTCTTTTGTTACGCTCATGGTCCAATTCGATTAGCTTATTCATTTTCTCTTTGATGGGTTTGATATCCAATTTGTTTTCCATATTACTGAGGGTCAAATTGTTGGTTAGTTTTTCTTCTAGCTCTTTAATCCCATCTCTCAAGTTGTGATTTTCTTCAACCCCTCCTTCTTGTGTTGATTGTTTATGTTTTTTCATTTTTTGAATTCTATCCTTCATTGTCTGCAATTCACTCTTGAACCCTAAGAATCTATCTTCTATTTGAGTTTGAATGGTATCTTTAATTTTTTTTATCAATTATTGCCTCTAGCTCTATTTGGAGTTTTACGTCTCTTTCTTCACTCATTTTTTCTAATGTTTCTAACTCTATTTGGATTTTGACATCTCTCTCTTCTCTTCTTTTTTCTAGCGATTCCATATAATCATAAAGGATCTCTAGGGTGATTTTGGGGGGCCTCCCCTTGTTAGGATGAGTTTTTGGAATAGGTGGTGGAGTGCTCATATTGAAAAGAAAAGAAAAAAGATTTAACAATTATTATTATGGATTGATTTTATCTTTCAAATCAACTTTTACTTATGAAACTTAAAATAAGAAAAATAATATATATATATATATATATACCTAAAATTAAAATTGGATCAAAGTAAAAATTGACTCACCTCATTTCAGATGTCCAAATGCTCAACCCTTTGAATAAGCAAAAAATAATTTCTTGAAACTGCATCAGGAGAAAGTAAAAACCAAAGAGAAATATTATTGGCTTTCAAAACCCTAGATATATAATTTTAGAAATAAAATTTCTCCTTTAAAAAAAAAAAACAAAAAAATATTATTCCCATTCAAAACTATAATTTCAAAACTACAAAAATATTATAATATTATTTCCTTTCAAAATCGCAAAAAAAAATTTGCATGTCTCTGTTTACTATTTCATTCATAAAAAACAACCAAATAAAAACAAAAGAGGGCATGATGTTTCACCCGTTTCCCAACCAACGAATGTATCTTCACATGGAAGACATGGTCTTCATCGAAATATCAATAAAGTGATACAATTATCCATTTTTAATAAGTTAATTTTAATAAATTATACATTTTACTTTACCGTATTTCGTAATTTATCGTAATAAAATAATATAAGTATTTATTTTCTAAGTCTTAAATATTTAATTTAATAAATTTTAAATTTTGTTTTATTATAATTAAAAAAATTACATCTAATCCTAAATTAATTACATTTATTAAAATTTTAATGAGTAATTTTTATAAATAATAATAATATTCAATTTCAAATTATAAATTTAATTTTAAATTACAAATTTAATCTTAAATTAATTATATTTATAAAAACAAGTTAAACAATATGCTATACAAGATACTTCCTAAAATTGTTTCAAAATTTAGTAGACTCAAGCGAGGATGGTATAAAGATGTTCGGTCTTCGCTAAACTATTGGGGAATGATGGAAGACACCAAATAAAGATACTATTAAAAAAATCTCAGGAGCTCCATAGTGAAACTTGGCATTGGTCAATTCATAAAACATCATGGGATGAAAAAGTGTTCACCTTTGTGACACTAAGAAAGTTGAAGATGAAAAACACTTTCTCTTAGATTGTTCACCCTATACCTAGATTATATCTCATTTTCAAAATATTTGTCACACTACCAACCTTCCTAACATCTTAACTCAACAAAACTATGATGATCTTGGAAAGCTTCTCTTAATTTTTTCGAGCACATAAACAAAATTCTAAAAATAACAAGTAATGAGTTACCCTATTAAGATTGGATAGACTAATTCAATCTTAGTGAAAATTCTTCATCATCATCATCAAAATTTTAATAAATAGTTTTTAAAAATAAAAAAAAATCTTCTCTCACTTAATTTAATAATTATACAACAAAACAAAAATAGATGAATCATGCCACTTTTGTTTTTTAAATGTCATAACTTATATTTATCAAACAATTTCATTAAATTATATTTAATGAATATTTTTTATAAATAATAATAATATTCAATTTCAAATTACAAATTTAATCCATGGTGAAGAATCAATTCTAAATATTTAATTCAATAAATTAAAAAAAAAAACTTCACACTTAATTTAATAATTTATAAAATTACTTCACTGCAACAAAACAAAAATAGATGACTCGTGCCACTTTTGTTTTTTAAATGTCATCACTTATATTTATTAAACGATTCTTAGATATTTTTTAGAATGATAATATTAATAAAAAAATTAAAATTATATTATAGTAAAAAAAAATTGTTATTAAATCATTTTTTTAAATAATATTATTAATAATTTATTTTGACATCATAATTTAGTTCAAAATTGAATTTGCAATTTGATTTTAAATAATTAAATAAATAATATATATTCTAAATATTTAATTTAATAAATTATGAATTTTATTTCACTACTACAAACGAAATGGATGATGCATCCCTTTTCATGTGCTTCTCCATTCTTAAATGTAATTATTATATTTATCAAAATTTTAATAAATAAAAATAAATTTTGTTGTTATCAAATAACAATATCTAATTTCTTAAATTATATATATATAAGTAAGAGATTATTTGGATTTTTAAATTTAATTTAGATGTTTGAAAAACATTAAGAAGGTACAAATATTTTGAAATTGAGATCAAATTTGAGTATAAGTAGGAAAATCTAGGAGAAACTGTTTTTCATATTCAACCCACTTGATTTTACAAAGGTGATAGAATCTTTCTTGCCACTATGTTTTGAGGATTATCCAATGCCTAGTTTCACTATGCAACTCATGAGAATTAGTTCTTATTTTAAGAATATTGATTCTCTTCTTTAAGCTAGTCAAAACAAAAAATTCTTTTGATTTTCAAGATTAGGGTTAATATCATAAGTATTCTCTTGAGAATAATTTCTTTTATTTTTGTATTATTCCAAGACTTGCAATCATTAAGAAATTTTGGGGAGCCTCTTGTCATCTATGTTGTTTATCTTGTTCTTGTACATTAAGTATTTAATCATAGTTGTGCTCTCAATGGAGGAAAGGCCCTTAGCCAAGACTTGGCATCATTAAGCAATTTTGGGGAACCTCTTGTCATCCATGTTGTTTATCTTGTTCTTGTACATTAAGTACCTAATCATAATTGTGCTCTTAATAGGGAAAATGCTCACTTGGATGAGGGGGATAAGATAGGGTGTATTGCCCTTAATTTTGAGATTATATATATTATTATTTATATTTATCAAAATTTTAATAAATAAAAATAAAGTTATTATTATTAAATAATAATATTTAATTTATTAAATTATAACTTATAAAAATATTAAATTGTAAATTATATATATATATATATATATATATATATACATTAAAATTTAATTTTAAAATAAATTGAATTTTTATATAAATAATTTGATTTCATAAATTATGAAAAATGTCTATAATTGATGAATTATATTTTTAAATATTAAATGAGATAAATGTTAAAATTCTAGATAAACACTAAAACTTATATATACAAAATATAAACTTTGATTAAACAAAAATACATGAATTGATGATGATAATTATAAGTGTTGGGTTGTTATATTATTTGTAGTGAAAGTCTAGTCGAGGTGAATCAAATGATGGTTGAAGGTTGAGGTGGATTGACAGTGGTCGAAGGTCGAGGTGGATCGAAAGTAAGTCCAAGGTCGAGGAAGTCGACCAGGTAAAGTCAAAGTCGAAGATATTGACGATAAGTCAACCAACAAGAGGTCGACATGCGAGCGTCTGGCGACCAACTTAAGACTGAGTCATAGTCGACTGGTAATACGACTTGGAGTCGACTGTAACAAATTATCAAGATTTGTGGGATTTGTAACCAATGATCTGCATGGATCTGTAACCATTTTTGGGTGCCAAGTATTTAGTGTTTTTCCTATTGTAAAGCCTATAAAGAGGCGTGTTGTAAGGCCGCAAAGGCTAATGTAAATATTGTGTAAATTGTAGGTTGTTGGTCAAGAATATGTAAGACGGATTGGCTACATGGTTTTTCTTACACCGGAAAGAGGGTATGATCTCGATTGTGTCTTAGGTGTGGACCAAGGTTAGACATGAAACCTTTTATTCAGATTGAATAAGACAAGAGAGAAGAATGCTTAAGGAATGCTAGTTTTCTTGATTTGGGTTTCCAGGGTAAAATCTCTGTGTAGTATGTGATTGCTTTGTCATTTACATTCTTGATTAAATTCTTCTTCTCCTCTACTAGGTTTAGAGTGTAATTGTCTCTCATTTCCTGACATGTGGTATTAGATCTTAGGTTCGATCAAAGATGTGTGTTTTGACGAGTGTATCAGATCTTGATTTACCAATCTTGAATCTGAGAACTAAACCCTAGGTACAATAGGAGTTGTAAGTCATAAATTGAGTTAAAGATCATGGTAAAGAATGGTGAGAAATTCAATAATAGAGATTAAAGGGCCATAATTTTGATCTTTGAAAGCTTAAAATGGAAGATCTTCTTGTAGATCAAGAACAATGGACAATGGTTTGTCGAGGTACCCATTCGACAGGCATATCGATGAAAGAATGAAAGAAACTTGAAAGAAGAGAAAGAAGTACAATTCGACTTTGTCTTGCATATTATTTGTTGTTGAATGTCTTAGGTGAAGATTCAACCAAGAATTTGTGGGACAATATGAGAATCCTACACCAGTTGAAATCTCTGGTAATAAGTTGTTTCTCTGAAAGAAACTGTATATTTTGAGAATGAGTGATGGAAGTTTTGGGGACTGAGATTTTAATTACTTTCAACACCATTTTAAGATAGTTATTGTCCGTGGATATTAAAATCACTGAGGAGGAGAAGTTTATAAGCCTATTATGTTCTTTTC